>OX031018.1:8663040-9031354 GCA_943736025.1 Tenthredo mesomela
AGCGAACGCTTGCAACGCTTGCTCACAGGCGCGGCGAAATTCTCGAGGATTTAGAAATAATCTAAGTCTAATTCAACTATTTATTAGCAACTTAAAGAATCTATCACAGTTTTACAATATCACAGAAAATAAGTATTTTCGCCGTTCATTTCTACAAAAAACAACTGTCATGCTTGTGTTGTTTTGTTTCTGTTTGTCGAGTCAAAGAAATGTGATAATGCAACTTGGTTGTTTTCTGTAGAAATGAACGGCGAAAATACTTATTTTCTGTGATATTTGTAAAACTGTGATAGATTCTTTATGTCGCTAATAAATAGTTGAATTAGACTTAGATTATTTCTAAATCCTCGAGGATGTCGCCGCACCTGTGAGCAAGCGTTGCAGGCGTTCGCTGAAAACTTTGAACCCCTCATATCAACGTAACGTCAACTTTCCGGACATGGGTTCCTGCACCGAAAATGTTAGTCAAGGTCCCCCCTATCACCACCCGTCGGGGTGACATAGTTAGTTGGGACACCCTGTATATATGGGTAGAATATTTATAAATGAGAATTATTGTCGCTGGGCTGTGAATCCTGTGCGACTATAAAAATACGATGAACATAAATCAAGATGCATTTACGTTGCACCGGCACGCAAATCAGCATTTCTTATATTTACATCAGCTGACAGCTCGTACTGCAGAGAAGGAAAATGTTGATTATCACCTCGCGTTAAAGCGAGGGGTTAACGACTTTTTAAATCTGGTGTGAACTTCTCGTTTCAAGTCTTTTGATATAATATTGTAGAATCATAAAATTTGAAACAAAATTTGAATTTTTTTCCACAAAATGACTTCCATTGGTGTTAAATCAATTGCACCAAGATTCTTTATATTTTTTCTTTTATCCTAGTGTCATTTTAGCCAAATGAATGCTTAGTTGGACTCTGTATCTTCATAGTGTGCAAAAACAATCACGAATGAGTTCGCGTTGGACGTATAGGGGCAAGTCCACCAATTATCAACGAATGTTTGGGCCCTAAAAAATCGATTTGCCTCAATTTTTTTCCTCGCAAACTGTGAACCAAGATTGGTAGATTCACCAAGTTTTAGCCCAATAGGACGTACCGTTCACGAGGAATACGATATTTAATTTTTAGGACAAAATTTTTATGCGCATTTTTAACGTATTTCTATCGTCTCAAAACAAATTTGAAAAAATACGTTTTCTTTGTGAAAAACTCTCAGCTTTTTGAATCCATTTTTTATTTTTTGTCAACTTTGCTAAAACTCCCTCAAAAACACGTTTTTTGGCAAAAAACAGCGATTTCTCCAAGTGCTCAGTGTTTTGTCATTCTTTTGAATTTTTATTCTGAAAGCTGAGATTTTTTAAGTGAGGAACCCAAATTTTCAGAGTGGGACGGTTACGGGGCCGCGCGTGAGCTACGATTAATTAATAATGAGCGGTAAATAAAATTCTTTTGTAGGGAAGCAAGACTTTCCACACGGCCTTTCTACCAAGGGACGCAAAGCTTCTTGTTGGTCCCTCGCTACTGGGAGCGAAATAAGCCTTTCCGTTCATGTGTGAAAAAAAAGATATTTTCGTTGAGAATTGGGGCCGTCCATAAATTACGTAACGCACTTTGGGGGAGAGGGGGGGGGGGGGGGGGGGGGGGGGGGAGCCTCTGTCATGTAACGCAATTTCTTGCTTTTTTCGTGAAAAAATTGATTTTTCATTCGAAATTATTATAATCGTTGGAAATTATGAAAATCGTTATTGTTGATTCATGAGAATAAAACCTGGTGTTACGTTAGCGTTACGGAGCGTTACATGGGGGGGGGGGGGGGGGGGGGGGGGGGGTGTCAAAATCGCCCAAAAAGTGCGTTACGTAATTTATGGACGGCCCCAGTTCTCAAAAGAGAATTTCATTTACCGCTCTTCATTAATTAATCGTAGCTCACGCGCGGCCCCGTAGCCGTCCCACTCTGAAAATTTGGGTTCCTCACTTAAAAAATCGCAGCTTTCAGAATAAAAATTCAAAAGAATGACAAAACACTGAGCACTTGGAGAAATCGTTGTTTTTTGCCAAAAAACGTGTTTTTGAAGGGGTTTTAGCAAAGTTGACAAAAAATAAAAAATGGATTCAAAAAGCTGAGAGTTTTTCACAAAGAAAACGTATTTTTTCAAATTTGTTTTGAGACGATAGAAATACGTTAAAAATGCGCATAAAAATTTTGTCCTAAAAATTGAATATCGTATTCCTCGTGAACGGTACGTCCTATTGGGCTAAGACTTGGTGAATCTGCCAATTTTGGTTCACAGTTTGCGAGGAAAAAAATTGAGGAAGATCGATTTTTTAGGGCCCAAACATTCGTTGATAATTGGTGGACTTGCCCATAGATATCAGTGTCGTTTCGAATGTGTCGAGTGGGGTAATATTACTCCTTTTTTCATTACCACCTCACAACTCTCTAAAATAAGGTCAAAATAAATCCTCGCGAAGGAATAACGCTACAAACGAGTTTTATGAATCATACCTATAAGTTTTCCAGTTCAAACAACATATTATTCCAAATAATTGTCAAGAACATTGCCCTGGAACGACACACCCTAATGAATATTGATTGTTATTTCTGTTTAAATAGTCATAAGATTCGTCGTATTTGATCTGATAAATCCGATACTTATGAGCCGCTCTACACGGAAAGAAATTTTTCGCGTATATCACTATGCCAGTATGGGCGTGAAGGCCATGCTGTATGGTATCGACGATTTTAATTCATTTTAATAGTTCGGTCAACAGACTTTTATTCAGAAGTTTTTTGTATATTCACCAAAAATGATGGGCAAGGTGTCATTTGGTTCGGAAAGGCATTTAGAAACTTTTCGAAATGGTCCCAGAAAGGGCCGAAAAAAATTGCAAAAGTTATAAACAATTTATTTAAAAAAAAGAGGGTGAGTTCGGTTTTTTGCGAATATCTCGAAAACCATTTGAGATATTCAAAATCGCAAAAAAGATCCTAAAAGAGCAGAAAATTTCCTACAAAAAAGCCCCAACTCCCCAAACTCTACAACCAATATTTACAATTTTAATTGTGCGGTGAAAAACGGACTAAAAATAGGTTAGACGGCGGCCGCGCGCGCGATTTCAGTACTTTTTTCATTATTAATAATTGCATAAGATCGTTCAAGATGCGAAAATAACCGAAATGAGGGTCTATTCTTGACTTCGAATTCGTGATCATAAACAAAATAATCTACGGCATGCCCACTTTAGTTTAATACATAATATCCAACCAGTAAAGCTACTGCACGTGTCCGCATAAATTTTAAAGGTTATATTATATACAGATACAACATCAATAAAACACTATTTGATAAATAGGTATACGTATAACTAGGATCGCGAATAGCATAAATGAATGAAAGAATGAAACCTCGAAAGAGAGAGGGAAAAAAAATCCTGAACGGGTTTAAAGTTTATTAATTTTTGTTTTTTGTTTCTCTTATGTCAATAGAACTTGATTAATTGCTACTTAACTAGGTGTTGTTGATTATCGGTAAATAACGTGCCATATGCTTTGATTTGCCTTACAGAGTGGACATATCCGTACTTCGACAGGAAATTATTTGATTGAACCAACCGATCGTCAAATACCTGGACAAAGCTCAGCCGAAAAATCTATCCTCCATATGATATACCTCGCTTCTGCAACTCGGTCGAATTCTAACAGCGTAAATCTACCGGATGACAGGACCAGAGACAACGATTGTGTCCTCATTGGTAAGTCTGATTTCTCAAAGGCTGATTGTAAATCTACTCGATTAGGTTTATAAATATTTATACATACAATCCAGACATAACGCGTTCATCCCTACCTAGGCGTACACATATACACACGTTCAGTTCAATTCATGTGTTCAAAAATTACCAACAGAAAGTTGTGCAAAGGGTGGCAACACATGATCGACTTTCACCCATTGCACATAAAATTGAATAATGGCCTTCGTAAATTCTTCTTCTTCTTCTGCTGAAAATTTCTTTCGGATTTTTTCTTCGATTTGAATAGCCTTTTCCTCTACGTGATTCTCACTTCATGCAGAGGTCTAACTCCAGCGTCCATTTTCGGTTATATTTACTTGTCGTGCATCAAGTCGAAACTGACTTTTTGCCTGTACTCCATACATTTTCTCCTAAATATCTCGTTAATGAGTCCTTATTCAGTTAGAATCACTAGCAGAAGTATAGACAATTTTTTTTTTTCACGGTAAATCGAACCGCTTTTTGTTATTTCTATTTCAGTTCACACTAATGTTTCTACCGGTCAACTCCTGCGCCCACGCAAATTATTTCCATTTCAAATATCGCCAGACAGTCTCCAGGTGTTTGGCCCCCGGCTAACGATTGCCCAGACCGCTTGGCGTCGTGAATTATAAAATCTGAAGCCATCGCTCAAGTCCTCAGACATACACATACCCATAATTACATAAGGCCTAATCCCGGGAACCCGCACGTTTTAGTTCATATATATTATTGGAAATTGAGTCATATCTCATTATTCCGTTCAGAAGACAATGAGAACCATCAGACCATTCACCAATATCATCCCAATCGAAGATCAGAGCAAAGATTTTCAACAAATATCAAGAAGGCCAATTATCAGTTATTACTCTTCTCATATACCAATTATCGGTAGGCCTTGAACTTATGTCTTCAGAGTTGTACGAGGAAGGAACGGTAAAGTTAAATTCACCTGTGAGATGTTGGCAATCTTCGATCTCCCGTACATCGATTTACGTACAGAACTTAACCGTGCAGTATAGCGGTTACGTGATCAACGCAGGTGCTCAAACTGACGGATTACCAGACTAAGACGACCTTCGAACCACTCGACTCTAATCAACACCGAATTTACCCAGTATAATACTGCTGACAAATCGATTTAACATTTACCACTCAACATTTGAGATTGATTTCTCGAGTCATCGAACAGCATCGACCAAAAATAGCGCGTTAAAATTCCGGGATAACAAGATGATGGATTAGTACTTTCCGTACGGATACTATTGGAGGTAGTAGCACAACGGCTGTCCACTCTGATTCAGGATATTGGAGAAAAAGTACATAGAGCAATATGTAGGTATCGTTTGATTTTGCAGGTGTTTTGTTTCAAGACGATAATCTGTGAATCAGAAACAGTGCCCCATCTTATTCCGTGACCTTATCTTACTTCACTTTCAAGTTGAAATTACTTCCGACAAGTTCGAGTGAATTTAAATGACTTTGATTGAAATCCTTGACTTCCGTTTACTCCGGGTCACAGAAAGCCTATTTCAATGGAACAATGTCATCGATCAAAGCATGAATAATCATTCCATTATTTTCTTGTTACATCGTGTTAGAGAGAAGAATGTTCGTGCTGACTTTGATCAGTGATACTGTCTCAATCGAATGCACGATTCGAATCAATCGTGACGATCAAATGCATACTTTGATGACTTTGAAAGTTTGAATGTCTTTTAGTGACTCTGAACGGATTCGTATTCACTTCCAAAACTCTCTCCCGACTCTCTTCCGACTACCAGGAGAATTTTCTTCGAATTGTAACCGAGCATCGGTGACTTTCAAAGATACGTTATTACTTCAATCAGTTCAAGTGATTTCCGGTTCGCTGTGGAACAGCGCAGGTCCCAATTCTTGAACGTAACATCTGTTGGCCTGTTGCATTCGGGTCTTATCTTGTATCTAAAAGTCAAAGAAACGGCGTGAAGTTATTTACATATCGTTCCATCAATCACACGATCGATCACTAGCCTTTCGATCTTCGATCTCACTCTTGCGAGTCTCCGGTAGGTAGGTCCTATCTTATACCTACGTATTTATCTCGAAGAAGATCGAAGAGAGCGCCACGCGGTCTGCAGGTTACACCGGGCGTCGCGTCGCATCGCGTCGTCGCCCCTGCCTACACCAGAACTCGTCCCGTCTTTTTTACTCTTAATAATCTTTTAACAAATTAGCCGCAACTTGTTTCACGTTCATGAAGAGTCATTATTATTCGTCACATGTGTGGAGTCTCGTCTCTTTGTATTTATTTTTATTTTTATTTTTTTTGTTCACACCATTATTACGACATTATCGTTCTCATCTCTTTCTCACACATCCGAAACATAATTTTGAATTATCTTGGGGTAAAATGATTGGTGGAGTACCCAAACTCGCTCCCGTTTGAAAACTATTGAACCCTCGACTTTTTTGCTGGTACAATTCAGTCTTAGTTTTTCATCAAGACAATATAGCCTGCACTATAGTGATAATGCATTGCCACCAATCTAACTGAAAATTTCGCCTCGGTTGTCGTTGAGCGTCAAGGTAATTGGACTTATTAGAGAATTTATCAGTTCTGAACTTTGGAATAAGGTATGTCGCGGATCGCATAGTCGATTGTCGATTGTCGATTGTCGACAGTGAATTGCTGCGTAACGACCGAATCCATTATTCAAAAGGCCATTACTCGGTTATTAATAATTACTAGCCGACAATTAGCTTCGCTAGGCAAGCCATTGACCTGTGCCTCGTAATAGTATTGGCTTGCATAATCCGAGAAGCAGATTCTAGTCCCAGCATGAATATCCATTCACCTTTGACAGCTAACACGTCCTAAAGACAAGTCTTGGCTCTTGTCAGTTTCTAGTAAACGTTCTGCGATCATCGGCAGAAATATAAGAAGAAAAAATTGATTACATTATATTTCTATTTTTATTTTTATTTTTGAAACAATTTCGTTTTGTTCGAACGAAATCTTGGAAAATTGTTCATAAGCCTTTTCAAATCTGATAGATGCAAACAAGAAGGGTAAAATATTTTCATTGAAATTCCATGAACATCAACGTTTGATGAATCGAAATGGAATAAAAATAAAAAAACATAAAAAATATATGTGTTCCTATAATAAATCTACGAAAAGTGATGAAAATTTTTTTTTTTTTAAATTGAGCAAGGTGGGATGACGACGATCATAGAAATTGAATGAATAAGCAGGAGTGGAATATTCATCAAGAACGAGTCGAACGACAGTGCAGTCTACCGTCGACTAATAAAATGTAGAATTATCAAACTATGGAGCGATGTATAAATTCTGTTTAAAGATAAAATAAAAACGAAGAGAAACATCCGACACGGCTGACCACCTGTCTGGGTGGCCAGCGATATAACAATTATTCATCCAATTTTATTGCCTCTACCTTCCAGCCGGAGAAAGGTGCAGTCAAACACAAACGACGATGCCTCATGCCGTGAGATGCATACTACATAATACATAATACACATTTCATGAATTAGTCGAGTCTTCTCACGTCGGGGTCGCATGAATCCGTTTAAATAAATAAAATGGTACTACATCACCTTTTACCTGGTTATGTAAAATAATTTACACTCTGGGGAATGGGGCCTCTGAATTTAAATTTGCTACGCGAATTTCTCAAAATTGGATCTACAGATCAGCGAGAAATATTTGAATTGAAGCCTAATATCCGTGAAGCAAGAAGCATTTTGATTTAACATTTCCAATGTTAAGATTTCAAAAAGCTCCTTGTATATGCGGAAAAATGTTTTTCGATATAGTATGCGTAAAATTGCATTTTACGCACACTGTACCGAAAAATATCGTATGAAACTCGTGCGTAAAATTTTTACGCACTTGTTGCATAATATACTATTATTTCAAACTACAGATTGACGTACAACCTTTTTTCAAATCGGTTCATGCTTTATGATGGTGAAAATTATCCTACAGCGTTGTCAAAGTTATCTTAAAATCACTGAAGAATGTCATTTCAAAGGTTTTCATACCGTGAAAATCGTTTCAGCCACCATGTATGTATAAAATAATCATGGTAATCATCAGGGTGGCGGAACGGTTCACCGCAAGGCTCTTCTGCCTCCCCATATGAACTTTGAATAGGTGTATAACTTTATCGAATAATCTTTGAATTTAGATAGGAGTAGGACGACCAATAGTCGAGATACAATCAGATATTTCTACTGGCTATAGAAGACATCAGTCGAACAAATGACTCCAGCATCGATCAACTCTTGAGACAAGACGTTAGCTGCCTTAGGGCTATAATAGAACCGTATATATATATACGTACATATATACACATACTAATAACCAGAATAATGTCACGTTGTAATATGATTTTATTGGGCAAATACAGTATACATGCATTAATTACAAAACAAAAGAAATCTAATCAATTTATGAAGCGAAAATTAAAAAATGGAATACAAAAATTGAGGACAGGCCTGTTCAGTCGGATATAAAACTATAGGTTTGCTATTATCTCCGTTTCTTCTGATTTTTCTATTCCAAAAATCAGACTCTCCAAAATATCTTCCATGATATCCAGATGAAAGCATAGGTTTTTGGAGTACAGCTAATTCAATTTTCCTCCCGAAATAGATGATTCCCTGGACCTTTTCTTCCATTCAATATTGACTCGATCTTTTGAATTATCTTCAAAATGATCTAGATGATAGATTCTTTCACTTCATCGATGATTAAGACTAGTAAGAAACTGCTTATTCAATTGCGAAATGGAACTGTGATCGTAATTTGGTTTTTGGTCCAGTGCAGTTTTATTCGAGAAAGCTAATCCCTCGAGTTATCCTTCTTACGTTCTTATATTTAGATGAGAGACTTTCTTGCTATATTCACCTCCCGATTCATCAAGGAATAAAATAGTGATTAATCTGTGTAAGTCATTTACGTTGTCATCTTCTGCGATGTTCACTATTACGAGACCTACCTCTGTACAGAGTCCCATACGTTGGTGGGTCCATATCGCATAATTTCTAATCAAGGCTGAAGGTGAGTTAGTATAAGTTCGCGATACATCTGTATAGTATAGGTAAGTGTTTAAGTTTTCGCATTGGAAACCGGTTGGAATATCTGCGTCCTCTAGTCTTTAAACATATAGTTACAACTTTCAATCGTCCTCCGATGTTAATAACCGCATTAATAGAACACGAGAAAGTATATTTTACAATTAGCCTCACCTCACCATCGCACGAGTCTTACGATAACCAGATAAAGGTTTGGTTCAATAATTACTGCCTGCACGATCGTTATTAATTAAATCGGTTAATTAGATCATCCATAATACTTTTGAATCTCACACTTCTGTATCTTACAATGAATTATACTCTCATTGGATAGACTCGTTCTCGAATCGACTAATCCGAAACTAAATTATTTAAGATACCATGCACGAACTCTGCTTAAGTGTTTAATCGCGTTTAGTAAAGCTCCTCTTGGCCTTCAGCCAGCCTTTGATTAGATCAGTTGAATTAGAAATGTGGTAATAATTAATGAATAGGTGAATAGAAATTAGAAGTTAAACGATATTTAGGTACGCATTTCTTGTCCTTGATCGAACCAGATAACAAACTGAATTAATTATTGATCAATATATAATACGAAAAAGTTTTTATATACCCGATTACTAAGAGCTAGGGACAGGAAACTTTATACCCGTACCCATTCTTTGAAAGTCACTCTTACCAGGGTCAGAGGTGTTTTTTTTTTTTTTTTTTTTTTTTTTAATTAACGCATCCCTCGACGTATAGGGACACCAAATGACCAGTTAATTAATTGAGAATATACCGGAACCTATACTATGGGAAAAGATAAAGAGCTCAGAGGAGTGCAGTGTGGTTATATTGCTGCATGGACACTCTCTATGGAAATATACCAGTAGGTATAGAGATTTGAAATGTCGAAGATAGATGCGTATTTTCCATTAAGATAATATAAATTCTTGATAATTTTTTTATTAAAGAAATTTGAGTATCCACATGCATTGGTAAATATTCGATTTTATCTTTGGCATAACGGTGTTACATTTGTATTTGCTATCATTCTAAACAATGGAATAAAACTTTTCGCGACAGCGTTATATCTTGTTGAGGTCTGGGTCGCCCTATAGCAGCATATATGTAAAACATGTTTTATTCTCGCTACGAACGAGAGTTGAGGATTTAATGAGCCTGACAAGAAGAAGAGTGGGCCCAGCTAGAGGTGTGGCCTTTGTCATTATAATTTCAATGCTTCTTATGCATTCCTTACCAGACGAATATCAATATAGTATAATAATAGAATCGACCCACCGGGAGCGACAGATGCTTACTATTTTATTAAAAACATATGAACTGTGTAAAAACATTACAGTGACTAGTATTCATTCACTTGCGTCACGAAACTATTCTCAAATCGAAATTTCACAATAGGTAAATCAAACTTTTACGAGTAGAAATTGTAACGGGGTAAAAACCGAGGGGAACCGCGGTTATATTCTAACCTGCGAGGCACGGGTGCAAATATGCGAGAAATGAAACGAGAGCTGTCAATCGAGGTTATGTTGTTTTTTCACTTTTACTGTATCAAGTTGACACAATTGAATCAACTGTTCCCACCTAGCTGCTTCGTTTCTGCCAAGCACCCATCATTTACAATTAGACCTCTAGTATTCAATTGTAATTGGATCAAACAAATCCTCTATAAATAAACCGATTGAATCATCACCGCCAACAAGAAAGTTTGACAGCTGAAACTCGGGATGGCCAGCCTGAATCAGCAGACGACGAAACTCGCGCATGCGCAGTCGACTGTATAGTTTAAAGATTTCCTCTCGGTATAGTATAACATATATGTTCGGGATGTGGAATTATTAAACATATTTTCAGGGACTATATGGTGCCCACCATAATAGACAGATATCCTGCTCAAGGCCTTTATTCGACGTAATGTCATTCGTTCATTCACAAATCTTGATGCTAAAAGCTCTCATCTCACATTATTTGGCCACCGGTATAGATTGAAATAATGGAAAATATAGTGCAAAAATGACAAAGATTAAGTGTGAATTATTAACTAACTAACTACTAGTTCTGGCATCGACCAATCATTTTTGAAAATATTCGTTCGTTGTGCTGGAAAAAATTCGCGAAAATCAATTTTTTTCTCCTATGTTTCAGCATACGGATTTTCGAAATCTAAAAATCTATGAAAAATAGAATATTATTTCATAATCCTAGTCTACGTCAGAATCACATTAGTATTGCGTAGATCTATACAAAGCTGGATCTAGTTTTGACTAAAATTGATCTCGAAATTAAGTCAACAAGTAAATTATGTCATATTTACAGAGCTCGCTTGAAACTATGCTTTTGGTCACATACGATGTAAGATGCGAGGGTCTTTTGACGTCAAGATTTGTAGGTGACATTATACCGGATACATTTGTATATTATTTACCTTAGTCACGACGATTCCCTAAATTGTGTCTAATTTTCACATCCTGAACGTACATAATACAATATACATACCTATATACCCCACTGATAAAAAAAAAAAAAAAAAAAAAAAAAAAGTACTCCCCAACTCCAGGACTCTGTCATTAAAATTTCGCCACGGACCATTTAGTCTCAAGTTACACCACGATCCCTAAACAGGCTGCAAAACAATGCAGCTGTACTCACGAGGCTTCGGGTAATTGCCATAATTAGAGACAGTAGTACTGCCATCATTACACATGACCTGGCGAACGTACCTTGGCTCGGGATGGCGTCTTAGACTCTTGTAGATTGGCTGTGCCTACGTATTTCTGATTTTTATGCCATTCTCTTCTATACATTATGGCTCAATACCTTTGACCATTTTCTTTTCTTATATTTTTTTGTCACGGTGCAATTCTGAATTATTGTAGTTTCCGTATGATTCTGAATATTTCTGTAATGAGACGAATAATCTGAAATTTGTTGCTGATTATAGTATAACTTTTAATTGAACGTGCAATATATAAAATTGTTACACGATTCGTTACGTGTCTAAGAATTAAATGAAAATTGTAGAAATTTAGTTCCCAGTACCTATACATGTAGTTTTCTCAAGTATAATAAACTTAAATCATTGTCTGTGATTAACGGTGAATAAGTCAAGACTGAATTAAACATGTAAATAATTTCTTATACGACCTGAAACGTATACGTGACCATTCCCTGCAGTATAAGTAACCCGACGGTGTAACAGGTATATAAATATATATGTGCCTGCAGTCGACATTAATAAATGGAGAGGAAATAAAGAGAGATTTCTCATTGTCCTGGACGCATATATACATATTATGTATTTTATTTATACAAATATGTATGTATGTACCTATATACACATGTATATGTACAGACGACAACGTAACTTGCTCCGTAGCTTCTTAATTGCAACGAAGTCTAAGGCGTCGAGTGGCTGCATGCAGTATTGCAGTTAGATGGTATCATACCTCAATGAAAGACAACCATTTAGAATCACTACAGTAAAATACAATCATAGTCGTTCGACGTCCGTTACAACCAACGGGGATAAAAGATTAAGATAACAGCTGGAAATATTATTGGACGACAACTCAAATCACAACAATCATTCTCGCCTATTGTTGTCGTCAGAGTTCAATCACAGCTCAGTTATTCGAAATCTCAGCTCCCAGTTTAAAATAATAATAATAATAACAATAATCATAATCATAATAATAATAATAACATCTTTAATCTCAACCTCTTTCCGTTACGGCAAATAAGAAGTCATTGTCACCTTGAGATTTCATACCATTAAAGCACTAGTGATGCAGTATGCGTATTCCAAAAATAATTTCGCACGCTATTGGCATCAGCACTATAGTTCAGTAATCGGTTGTTACAGCGAAATGAAAGGATGATAATCGTCTTTATTCTTGGCAAATAGTTGAAAAATATCGACAATTCAATTCGTCTGTTGGTAAGATTTTATATATTTATAATATTCGGTATTTCACTGATGGGGTTGGGTGCATTCATATCATCAATATTAGGATCCGTGTCAGTTTTCCATTAATGAAATTTTTTTCACCATCGGCTTGCAACGAATAATATTGAACTCTACAGTTATACTACTACTAATTACTATCCTCAATGTTGATTGTTACTATTGACATGCCAAATGCCAGTAGTGATTACTTCTGTGGGGATTCTCTTCACAGAATAGTTTGCGAAGTCCTTTAGGAATATGGAAGAAAATGTGCTGTCGAATTTACTATGTGAATAGTTAGTATGTGGACAACATTTTTTTACAATAGAAATGACAACAATTCTGGTAACGTTTACTCATTCGGATATTGAAGGCTACTATTGTTTCAATGTACCATATACTAGAATTGTGGTAATTTCTACTGCAAAAAGTGCTGTCCGTATTTACTAACTATTCACATAGTAGTAAATGCAAAAGCACACTTTTTCCAGTAAAAATGATTGAAACGGAGTTTTACTACGAGTTATATGAATCACTGAGGATAATCGTTAATCGAAAATGATTAGTCAACCGCAGAATTAATTAGAGAACGTGGAGCAAGAACGTTTAGGCATAAATAGTGAAAGGTCAATTCTCTATCCACTTTCATATGTATATATATACAAGTAACATATTTTAATTTCTTGATATTCTGGTTATAGATACAATCGGTGACGAGGCTCCGGCACTTTTGACCGATGATACTTCCGGGAGCAAGATTTACGTCGGGGAACATCACAGGAATAGACGTTCTGCAACGGGAAAAACTTCCATCGATTATTCGATGGAGGATTCATTCGAATTCGAAGATTTAAGAAAAGACAATCTACGCGAATTCGTCAGACACAGTGAACGGAGGCAATTCTTAAGACGTCATGACCGACCTAACGCCAGGTTACATATCTTTTTTTACGAAATCATAAAAATTCATTGAAAAATCTTGACCAATTATCTTCATTGAGATCATTCAATTATGGTTGCAGATATTATCCAACCGAGCGGCGAAATTACCCGATCCGAAAGTACCATGAACCTCAAGTCCCGGATCCCTTCGAGACGTGGAGACCGCGAAGAGCTATTCCTCAGGAATATTTCATTGAAGTTATGGTTGTCGCTGATGCAAAAATGGCCGATTATCACGGAAAAGGACTTTCCAACTACATCCTTGTCCTCATGAGCACCGTAAGTTCGAATTTTTTTACATCTTGTATAGGTACTGCTCGAAGAATATGAAAAAATAAAAAACTCGCTACATAAGTCAGAATATTTTTTTAATTTTTTACAAAGATCGACGTCGTATTAATAATGTTTTTTCACTCTCGGTACACGTTTCAGCCTATTGTAATAGCCACACGTGCGTATGGGTTCGTTGAAACGATACGTTAACGTACTATAAAAGTGTAATCAATCTTCAAGCTCGTAGATCATAGATCAAAAGGTAAAACATTATGCAAATTATCGATTCGCACGGTGTGGATTTTTTGTGCTCATTCATTTGCCCACAAATTTTTCACATGGTCATTGCCACGTAAAATACCTACACCGAACAAGATTTGACCGGGAAGAACGTCCTCCATTATTGATAGTTACATGCAACTTTAATGTATCCACATACCAATCTTGGCCATCTTTTTTCGGAGTCATCAATTACAGGATCAATTTTGCTTTCATACATGTATAGAAATCATTCTCGGATAATATTTTCTGCCTAAATAATATTGTTGGCGAAAATGTTTTTTGTTTTTTTGCATCAAAAGAAAAAAAACGCATCAAATATTATTAAGGTAATGGCAAATCGAGGAACAAAATGGTAAAACAACATAGAATTATTCAAGATTAGTCATTTTTCATTAGAGTTAAACAAACAGAGTTTATAATAATGCAAAAAAAAAAAAAAATTGAATAAAATCACTATCCATACACCTAACGTAACATGTACAGACAGAATCCGGACTTCTGTCGTACCCAAAATCTGCAGCCGCGGGTACATCTCTTTTGTTGGCAATACTGGAAACAAAAGCTGGCTTGACAGATGAAGCGATACGAGCATCGCCTATTCCGCAACCCTCTGTCGCTGGGCTTTCAAACCAGCTTTTGTCTTGGGCATTGCCATCTTAAAAAGAGATGTACCCTCGGTTGCAGATTTTAGGTACGACAGAAGCCGGTATCCTGGCTGTACGTATATGCTAAAAAAGAAGAAGAAACCTTTTCGCTGTAACGATGAATGGGAATCGCGAAGAAGGTTCCGGTCGCGATGCAAACGTCACCAGAGTCGCGAAGTATAATAAATTCCATTATATTGGCATTCAGGTTATTGTCAGTTTCCTGCTGCTGTACAGTATCCCGTAGGATACTGGTTTATCGCGATGTCGGTTGGTTACACGCAAGAGATTTGAGATTTCTGCATATCCTTTCATTCCTTTACCTCGTCGCAAGGCTTTTTCTAATGGAGATTCTTCGAAAGCCTGAAGTCCGTGGCAACTCTTCACACTGTGTCCTTGTAAAGACATATAACTATACATAAAGGCATAAGGTCGCAAGCGACAAAAAGGCGATTTTAATGCCAAAAAGGTCGTATAATTCATTTTCATTTTTCATCCATTCAAAAACGGATGAAAACAGAAAAATGAACCCAATTTGAAAAATTGAAAACGTAGAAGCAAAAGATCGCATATGTGTCGGTAGATACGATCTTATGGCTTTAATTTTCGTGAAATTTACATTTGCTAAAGCCAAAAGGTCGTATTTTTTTTCATTTTTCTGCTTCTTTACGTTTTCTGCACGAATACGAAAAAAAAAAAAAAAAAAAAAACATACGACCTTTTGTATATAATGTCAGTGAAGACCTTATGGCGCATTATAGTCACGCGATATATTTCCAAATTATTACCTATAGTGGTGATCTGTCTTTGTACTCGATGCTTTTTACATGTCTCACAGTGATATATGCGGATATGCCCCTTCAATACAGAAAAACTAAAATATCATTTTCATCTTGTCATTTAGTATGAATACCAATTATGCAAGTAACAGTCCATAAGAAAAATTAGAAAAGTTTATATCTTCGAACTCACTATGGATCGGTCATTAATCACCGACGTATACTACATAGTAGTATACATACATATTACATATAGTATATAGTATAATCATGATAATATATACGACCGATGAAGCTCCCATAGCTCGTTGATCGGACTGCAGATCATTCCGACGATTTAAAATCGTAATGCTGTTATGACTAGTGAATGGTGTATCGTGAAGGGTCGCTGCAGATATAGAATGAAGATAATAAATTATAATCAACTATATTATACAGTCAATCTTCTCGCATCTCTCCTCATGCTGCCAGTCAGTGAACATTCAATCTTCTAGCTGCGGATGTTAAGACGAGAAGGAATGGTACGGTGACATAAAGGGTTTCAAAAATTACATCACGCAATGTCAGAACATATAGTGTGAGGTCATGAACCACTGAATAGACTCACTACTTACCATAAATACAACCACATTGGTTAAATTTGAACTTCTGTAATTTCTATCTCTCTGCCATATAAATTGCGCTTTTTTCTTCTTCTTTTTTCTCGTTGCCAGAGGCTCGACATCAAATTTCGAACTCTGGGAGGCTCAGCTTTCGGGTTATATATTTGGGCAAACTTTATACCGCAATATGATATAGACTCTACTGACTTATAGTAATAGTGGTAATTAAAGGAACTAATCCTTTTAATTATGAGACCCATTAAACCCCGTGTATACATAACTAATAATTAATACTCCCCCATATAGTAGATATGGACTCTGGACTATATTGAGTAATATTTGTTTTCAAAACCGTTCCATTAATTATTGTTAACCCAGTTGTATTCCAGCTGATATTTCATTACTTAACTTTTACATACTCGCGTAGGTATTTCATCTGTTGGATAAATCTCATTCGAATATTACGTCGTTAACAATATTTAGTAAAAACAAGGCATATTATATGGGCATTCCAAACCGAAACGACTTGGGTCTGACCCTCGACCTTTCGGATTTGGTTCTAAAAATGACTCGGATTTTTTTTTCTTCAATTTTTCAAAAGTTGTCGGGTTTACTTATGATTTTTGAAAATGCACACATCGTTAGCCGTAATTCTGAAATCTTGAAAAATTCTGTGTCCAATATCAAAACTTTTGAGCCTAGACTCAAAGTGGGGAATCAGTTGCCTCATTTTTTTTTTTTTTTTACTATTTCGTTGGGAAAAAATTGAAAAAAATTGGAAGCACAAATCAGATCACTATGGAATGTTGATGAATGTTGCTAGAATATTTTTATAGGGTAGGGCGAGGTATAATAGGCCTCTGGGGCGTGATAGGATCCATAAAAAGTTGTTTCGTTTTTTTTCGAAATTCGTAAAATTCGCAAAAACAATGCGGCCAAATTTAAAAGTTTTGAAAAAATGACAAAATTTTTTGGGGCGGCCTATATTATGATCCACGCTACCCCATAAAAATATTATAGCAATAATTAGCACTATAGCAGCAATATTCCATGCAATATCCTAGCATATATATTTTTTCGTGAGAAGCTTCGAGGTAGCTTCTTAATGTAATTTCTCATACGCCAATTAATTTTCAAATTTCGTCAGGTATGTGAACTGTATGATATAGTATAGCCACATACCGCGAGTTTTCGGCCAAACTGGTGACCCCCTCCCTGCGGCGAAACCAACAGAGACACGTACCACGTGCGTGAGGCTCGGCCGGCCGTTTCATCGAAAACTCTCGGTATGTATACAGTCAACCAAAGTGATTCTGACTTCGTTTGTTTTTTTCCAGAGAACGTCAATTCACGTAACTTTTGATGGTTTAATAATAATAACAAATGAAGTCCCCTGTCCCGCGCAGAGCAGATCACTGATTTATCGCGGAAGCAGATGTTGCTTTAATTTTATACTAACTTGAAGACAATTAAAAACAACGTGTATGTTCGGTTGCTCGAATACCTCGAATACGGCGCTTCGGAATTACTTTTCTTGACTGTACACACAAATATGGGTATGAGGCATTCTGCGTCACTCCAGCCACTAGAAAATCAAAATATGTTACGGCCAGATCATCGAAAAAAAAAATTTCTGCAAAGAAACGACGCTCGATATCATCACCCACATAATATTCTCGAATTCTGTATGGAATCCTGTAAATCAGGGGTGAAGAAGCTAAGTCAATAGAATATTTCTTCAAAATGTTAGCGAACAGCAATTTAAAAATAAAAATTATTTCCAAAGTTTGTATTTTCCGTTTAATCTCGAATTGCGGTAATTTTCTTTTCGAGCTGGTATGTAATACATAGTTGTAGGTATATGAATACGTGTATGTGGTTTATAAAATGCGGTCTCAATTACCGCTGACGAAAACCTGGCGCGATTTGCGGGACAATTACGTATGTTAATTCTGACCGAAATATTTCATTCAATCGAAAGTATATTTATGTCGATAACGACCGTAAGGCAGGACAAAATTTTCTGTAAATTTAAACGCTTGTGTATGCTATTATATGTATAGAGGTATTATACCTATATGATATAATACATAATTGATATCGTTCGAAGAATATCAGGTTTTCGACTTAACACCGATGGCTAACTACGGTTTAATTATATTTGCCAACCGACTGGATATACCTACTATCGAGATCGTGTGCAAGTTTGCCGGAGGCAATTACGCGGTTATAAAGCGGTCGTGGTGCTGATCTCGTTGTACATGCGTAGGTATACAATTTGCAACCTCACTGTAGAAAAAATTTGATGGTATATCTTTGAAATGATACAAAATCAATATTTAAGTTGCAAAGAATTTCGTGAACTTCTTCCAAATTTGGAAAAAATGTCGAGAAATATTTGAACCGTTGAAACCGTTGTGAGAATTTTTAAGAAATCAACGAAGTCAGAAAGAAATTTTTGTAATTCTAAAACTTATTTAACCCTAGAACGACAAACCGGGGTATATATCTACCCCAGGAAAACTCTGAAAAATGACGTTTTGGCCGTTTTCTTAGCACTTTCAGGTATTTAAATCGATTTTTCACGGACTAAACTTCAATGAAATTGAATTTGCTTTTCACCATTCTCTTCTGCATGAAATAACGAAGAGATTCATGTACTTGCGAGTCTCATTACTGCTTTCAGAACGGTTTTACAAACAAGAAACGCGTGGGGTAAATATTTACCCCGGTTTGTAGTTTAAAGGTAGAAAAAATGGGTTTGTCGTTCTAGGGTTAAATCCTGAAGAAATTTTCATCATCTGAAAGGAATCCCAAATAAAACTACAGAATTTTCCACGGAATTTCAATGGAATTTTTTAAACTCTAATAGACATCTCGAGAAGCTCGCAAATCTCATGAAAACGTAAGTCGAAAATGTGATAAAATCCGTTACGTAATATTTGAAATCCCATCAAATTCCTGAAATTCGAGAAATTAGTTCTACTATGACTAATATCGACTAGATGAATTTTCACTTGAAAAATGAAAAGAATTTCCGGTCGATTTGAATTGTGAAAAGTTTTCAAGTCATAGCAGAACCCCGGAAGCGAATCTTTCTGAATCGACTCTTCTTTTTCCTTAAAAAAAATGTGAGCAACTCACGCGAATATATTAAACAGGCAAGGATTGACACATTTTTTCAAAGAAAGTGTAATGTACGGATAAGCTCTTATGATGTTTATAATTAATTGTAATCGAAAACTAACCAGTTATTACGGCACTGATTTATACGGAAAAAAAATTCTATATAACAAACGGGTTGGTGGTTTCAACTGTATAATTTTATATAACAAGCGAATCCGTGATTTCAACTATGGGTAATCGGGGTTCTACTGTAGATGAGAAATTGTCTTCAAGTGTCCCTAACCACACGCGCGAGATTGGGGTTGCATGTCGCAGGCGCAATTAAACCGCCTTGTCCTCGTCTATGGAGATTACAAACGGCATGATGTATATATAGATATAAGTACACTCGAACGCGAATAACTTGTTTTTGAAAAGGCAAGAGGAAAAAATGTGGACTTGGTAAATTATATACACCGACTGACATAATTGTCCCACGTAAGATGCTACCTGTATATATATGCATGCATATGCACACACACACACACACACACACACACACACACACACACACACACACACTTATACGCGATGCATATCTGACTTCTTTTCTCCACGTTCAACGTGGTGACGTGCTAAGTGTTCTCACGTTGTTAATCGCTGCAAGCTACTCCTTTCCTTGAATACGAAATGTTAACACGCAATATCAACACCCAGGATTCAATTTGCACTCATTTATCGAATATCAGGCTTGATTGTGATTCATGAACTTTTGAACCCCTAAACACTAACAGATGATAGAAACACATAAAACTATATACCCTGGTTAACATTGTTCTTTCTGCAACATTTCTTTCACAACTTTATTATCAAGCTTCGAATCATTGACAGTGAAATTGAGAAAAAAAAAAAAAAAAAAAAACAACAGGAGAGGACTCGAAGTCTTCTTTTCAAAAAGTATCCGAGATTTATTCAACTTTTAGAAACCAACACTTTTCCTGACGCTCGATCTTTCCAAAACTCACCCCGAACGGGTTTTTGGGTCGCTGCTTCCAGATCTGGAGTCAGAATAGAGAAATTAAAAATGGCGGATCCCATATGGCGTACCGAAATTGTAAATATTGGACCGTTTTGCATCGAAATTGGTGATCGAAAGTTTTTGAGGCGCTAATTTCGAATTTAAATCGAAAAAATTACCATTTTCTCATCATGAATACCAAAAATATTGATAGTGAGTAGCAATTTTTATGCGACTAAACCCACTTTCCACAAGTTTGATCCACCATTTGGGATTTTGGTGTTTTGACTTCGGATTGGAAATAAGCAACCCTAAAAACCATTGCCCAACATTTTAATGTAAATTAGTCTACTTCAACGAATAAAGCATAATTGGCCCACAATTTTTGAATTTCTGTTCTCCGACATTTGATCCAATACGATTAACCTGAAACACCTTTTCTGAGTGAGTTCGAAAAAATTCGCACCAACATTAAATGTTTTGTTAAAAAAACTAACGTTTAGAGTGGTCGGAGTAAACACAAAATGTCGATTTTCTTGGATTTTCCTTTTTTTGAGACACCCTCATGCCCATACGACTTCACATATAGTTATTCAAGTATGCCATATATATAAGCTTAATTATATACAGAGAAATTTTCTGAGGATATAATTGGGATAAAGAGACTGTTTAGCGGGGTATTAAAGCGTTGAAGCAGTGCCCTTATGCAATTAGGTAAATGCAGTGCGTGTACGAGAAAAATTGAAGTCTGGAAGTGAGAACCGCTCGAGTGCCCTAGGCATTTGAGTTCACGACTCGTTATTCTGAAAATAACGAGCTACCTTATCCATCCGTGACGTATACACAGATAGTGCGGAAATAATTGAGGTCTTTGTTGCGGAATCTTATAATTAAATTACGAATTGAATTTATATTATTTTTTTTTCTACGAATTCTCATTGCTTGGTGACATCGATCCTTGGCAAAAACTTCGCTGGTTACATCTACTTCTTTCGATATTGCACAGAGGTATAATTATTTTCCCATCAATGAACAGAGCTGATGCAACGCTTTTTTTCTCGCTTTCGAAAAAAACAAATGATGTTACATTCGCACACAAACGTGTTAAGGATTATTATTTTTTTTTTCTCTTTAATTGAACTCAACTTTGCATTGTAAAATTTTTGAATTTTTATATTGGTTTTTGCTTCAGGTATCTCGTATATACAAAGATCCGTCGATTGGAAATGCTATAAGCATTGCTGTAGTGAAAATAGCGACAACTGCTGAAACTTTTGGTCATAAATATGCAAACAGCGCAGGTATTGCTGCTAACGATATGCTACGGACATTTTGCTTGTGGCAAAAGCACAACAATCATCCTGATCAAGGATCACCCGAACACCATGACGCTGCTCTCCTTCTTACAAGGTAAATTCACACTTTTATCCAAACACCAAACGATCGAAAATTCTCCGGAACTCAGAGAAGAATCGCAATAGTATACTGCAAGTCATAATTGAGGGAATAGATGGAAATTATTTGAGATTTTATCAACTACGCCTTAGATTAAGATTATGTCTAAAAGAAGAAGAAGAAGAAGAAGTAGTTGTCGCAGAGTACAGGTCGTATATATAGTACTAGTCGGGTGGACCAAGTCATTATCCCTGATGGTGCCCCATCGGGGCCCTATTAGAAACTCTAAATAGGGGCTTCCTGCCCAGGGTCTCCAACTTAAATCGGGTATGCCTTGATAGATTTCCACTCGGGTAGTTAATCGAAACTTTATTAAATTTGAAGGGAATATTCTAAAATGATTTCATATTAGTAGTACATACCAATAATATGTAGAGATTAGCTCAGTCTGCTATTGTTATGAGCACATGAAGCACACTTATTTCCTTAACGCTTACAAAAAAGTGATTACATACAACAAAAAAATCTCATATCCGAAAAATTGAATGCATCGAATAGCATTTCGCCCCGAAATCACATCTATGTAGAATATTCCTTCCAAATTTGACCTGTAGCCTACGACAACCACTTTTTCATATGTGAATCCAATCTATGTAAAGCAAAGCTCCAAATAAAATGTAAAATGCATTTCAATTCGGTATAGAAAATACTACTTATCAGCTGTAAATAATTTATTGATAAAATATAATCGTGTCTATTCTTTAGGGAAAATTTGTGCCATAACACGCAAGAGAAACGATGCGATACTCTTGGTTTGGCTGAATTGGGACGTATGTGCGTGCCCCGAGCATCCTGTGCGATCGTTCAGGACAATGGATTAGCTGCAGCGTTTACAATCGCCCACGAAATCGGCCACGTGTAGGATACTTATTATTCAAATATTTGAACCACCGATAATAAGAAACTGTTATTTAGATTCGGTAAGAAGTTTATCCCAACAACACTATCATTACCTTCTCCTTATTGCTTCTCAGGTTGAGCATGCCTCACGACGATGATCAAAAATGTCAAGAATTTGGCGGTAACAGAATCCATAACGTGATGTCAAGAATGTTGGACGACAAGACCTTTCCATGGGAATGGTCGAACTGTTCACGACATTTCGTCACAGAATTCCTAGAGTCAGTATCTGCACAATACTATTACATTACATATAGTATACACTAGGGTGTCCATTAAAAGGGGTGTCTTCATATTTCACTCCTCCGTGTCGCTCACTTGGTGCCAAATAAATGTAAGAAAAATTTTTGCCACAGGATTTTCCTTAATTTTGATTCTAAGTGTAGCCGGTAAGCTCATTCTTTTTCCTGTTTGAATAACATGGGTTCTTAGTGTGAGTGAAGTTATTATTTTCTTCTAAACCTGCTGAGTGTTTGGAAAATCTGATAAGTACGGTAAGAAGGCTTTTGGGGTCGCTGAATCCAAATTTGGTAACAGAATCTCAAAATTCCCAATGGCAGATCGAATATGCGGCGGATGAAACCTTGAAAATAGGTATCCTTGCCGGCACCACTTAGAATCGAAATTGAGAAAAATCCTTTGGCAGAAATTTTTTTAAATTTATTTGGAAGTCGAGCGGTAAACCCGATATTTCGTGCACATGTTCACCAGCCGTCTGACGGTCGGAGACCCGCGTTACTGCGACGTATCTGGGATAACACCCGGTACACTAATTACTGCATAACTTATCGTCTTTTTCATAACTTTGAAAAATATTCAAATGTCTACCGCAGATATATCTTATACCGATGAATTGCGATCTGCAAATCCTTCTTATCTAATTTTATATGAGTATTTCTTAGTCCTCATTGTTGATAGAAATTTGGTTAAACGGCTTATCTGAAAAATAATGATAATCGAGACAGATTTAGGGCTCCTAATACGCTCAGATAGGTATAGGGATCCCTGAGGGAGAGACGGCCAAAGTTGGTCTCCGGAATTCGGTATTCTTCTATAGATGCAGAGCCCATACCTACTTTCTCGATCGACGATTATACCATAAAAACGCGGAGGATGTACCTATATGTGCGTGCGTTTGTTTATTTCTGCGTGTGAGTCTTTAATCCGCAAGTTGGAATCAAGTTTTTTCATAGATACACCGTAGGTTGCAGTCAGCAGTTGTTTCTTCGACCTCGGTCGGTTAGTCGACTAAAGTAAATTCCATAATAATAATTAAACGGCATTGCATACCACGTTTGCAATTACTTACCTCTCGTTTTTTATCGCCATAAAACGGCCGAAAAACAAAACTGTGCGTGGCAGTTTCAAAGCTTAAGCCATGCCAAATAGATGAAAAAATATTGAACTCGATTAGAACTGATTCATTTTGATGTTTACCAAAACTTGGGGAGAATATATCAGGCCGTATCGCTACAGGGCGATGTTACCTTTTTTCCGGCCCCACCTGGAAACCCTTAAGAATAAGACCGGAGAAAAAATGTCGTTGGAACCAAGTCGTAAATTCAACGATATCCGAGTTGCCTTCAAACGCTTTTTATGGCTGAACTATGGACTTTATGAAAATAATTCTGAGGACGTTTTATTTTTGTGGGGAATCGAATTTTTTATAAAATAGTACTCTGCGAAATTTCTCATCGACTAAACCCGGCCGAATAATAGCATTTTAAAGAATAGTCATGATATTTCTATGATGTGGAAAATTCATTGAGACACCTAGTAAAATGCGTTTTAACGCTCGCCTTTCACACGAGTATGATTTTTTAATATTTATTGATTACCTCTAATTAACATCATTTTTCTTCTGTTTAATATTGTCCAAATTAGCTCTGGATACGGAAATTGTTTACTGGATGAGCCGAGTACCAAAATGACACATACCAGCACTGAAAGATTACCTGGCGAAGATTATTCCGAAAATAAACAATGCGAGTTAGTGTTTGGGTTGGGTTCTAAGATTTGCCCTTACATGGTAAGTGATGGTGAGTCACGCATCCTGCTTTTTATTAAATATTTGGGTCAATTTGTTATTTACTGGTTCTAACAAATAACGTCAAACACGTTTCTGAGGAAACAGAAATAATGATTAACAAGTACAAATGAGACCCAAATAATAAATTAATGCAACCATTAACACGATTAAAACCAAACTCATAAAAATCAATTACCGATTCGAGAGTTACCTATCCTCATAAGCTTTTAGAACGCGCGCAGAGTGAGTTTTCTTTTATCATTAGACACACTTTGATATTGAGTTAGAATTTATTTACACTTTTGTAGTTAAAAACAAGTAACACGTGTTTGTCTTACTAGTTGAAGGACGTTCTTAATACACAAACACATATAACGATATATAATTATAACTTACCAGAGCTTTCAATTTGAAGTTTGGTATTTATTTGAATCAATTATCGTCGCTTCTTCCAATCAGACTATCCAAATAACAATAAAAACCAATGATCTCATGAATTCGATTTCGCGAAAAGCTGTGATCACACACTGAGAAAAAAATAGGGTTGAATATGCCAAACCCATTTAGTTGATATATTCATTCGCATTGAATGAGCTCCAGTCGATTCAACTGAAAATTTATTTAATTCAAACTCCGCTATTTGAAATGATCATATTTTTGATTGTTTCAACCGAATCTGCGTTCCCCCACCCGTGACCGCCGGGTTAGTTCAGACAGTCAATTTTTGTTCGAATCAACCCTATTTTTTTCTCAGTGCATCATTGCTTCATTCCTAAAAATCTCTGAGTTCGCTGTAAGTTTTCCATTATCTAATCTCCCAGTTCCATGCGGGTCTCTCTCTTTCTCAGCTTCCTCAATTCATTCAAAGCCAAACTCTTTACTCATCTCTTCAAACTGGCATAACTGGCTCATGCTCAGAAGCGAGCTCAGGTCTTTTTTTTTTTTTTGCTGTACCCGGCATAGGTTTTTCTGCAGTTTTCCCTATAGCCACGTCACCAAATGGGGGTACTCCTTTGAACTTGTCTGCAGACGAAATTCCTGTTTTTTTGCTAATAATAATTTTTCACACGGCGTGCGCAAAGTTCGATTTTGCGCACGCTCCGCGTGCATAAAATTCAACTTAACGTGCGCTGTGTTGAAAAATGAAGTTCGATACACGTGCGAAAGATGATTCTCGACTCGTGTGATTGTCACCCTCGCTTCGCTCGGGCGAAAAACTTCACACGCGTCCGAGAATCAACACTTTCGCACTAGTATCGAAAAGTAGAAGTACTATTCTGCATTTCATACTGCAAATTTATCTACTACTTCTGTACTCTTTTTTTACTGTTGCTGAAATTTTTGTATTTGTAGTTTTTATTTTCTTTAATTTTTCTCACCTAAATTCTTTTATCTAATTTTCTATATTCTTTTATCTAATTTTACTCTTTTTCCTTACTTTATACTTATGAATTTATGATAATTACTATTACTACTACTAACACTTAATTATCTGTATGATTTCTTTCTGCTGTACCATTAATGCGCTTGAGGGGACCTGTCCCAGAGCGCCAAATAAAGCTTACTCTTACTCTTACTCTTACTCTTACTCTTACTCTTACTCCCATGCGTTTTCGTTTTTTTTTTTTTTCTATATTTCAATTTCGTTTTTCAATCCTGTACGAAAACTCGATTGTATTCAACTCCTCCGGAATGCATCTACATAGATTCCTATTTTGAAAAGCAAAAGAGATATCCCCATGAGAGCCTGAAATCAGATACTGAATACTTTGTCTACCTATTAGTACTGCTTAGTCAGTATACCTTTCCTAAACGATCACAATCGTCACGAATATACTCATTACATTGTGAGGGTGGATCCTATGTGGTCTGATTAAGTGAAACATAATCTGAGTGTGTGGATGGCTACTGGCCAGGCAGTGTGCAGGAGACTGTGGTGCACCGCGCCAGTTTGGGACAAGGAACAGCAGTGCCACACACAGCATATGCCATGGGCTGATGGAACTGCTTGTGACCATGGAAAATGGTGTCAACGTGGAGAGTGTGTATCTCGAAAGAATCTCGAGCCGGTCGATGGACAATGGGGCCAGTGGGGAGAGTAAGTCAATTTTTTCATTCAACCTTTTCTTCCGATGTGTTCTATACCGTTATGGGAAAGGAACTATTAGTATACTAATAGCAACTATTGAAGTTCAGTAGTCTTTGGTAGATTATACTATTGGATTAAGTAGTTATACTAGATGATGAATTTGAAGTATGTAACGTTAACGTAACACAATTTTTGGAAAAAATGCACTATTTCATGACTCAAACGTTGTTAGAGTTGCCAAATAGGCGAGATAAGTGTGTTTTACTCAATCTGAAAAATTATAGACCGTATTTTGCTTTTTTTGTGAACCATTCAAGTCATTATGAAATCAACAAATTTTCCCAATTATTCTGTTGCGTTAAGGGAGGGGGTTTACCCAATCGGTTACCGACTTGTCTATTTTCTCCAAAACGGGGTAATCAATCGACTTGTCCTTTCGGCAGCCGATGTTTGACGAGTAATGAGTTCGAACTGGTACGTTTGATCGGATTAAATCGGGATTCTTTTATTTTTTTTCGATCGAAAAGTGTTGGCGTGCCATTTATTGCGACTAATATCAAAGCCCACGCATCAAAGATGCAAAATCGAGCTCTGTCACCCGATTCTGTGAGGGATTCTGAACACAACCATTCCAAAACATCTTTGTTTTTGACAACGATGAAGGGGCCGCTTGTATTCCACGTTTTTGTGGTAATTTTCGCGATTGTCAGAGGCTGGGGGCGGCCATTGCCGCTACAGCTGATGATATAACGCGGTGGTTCCCAGAACGCCCGTTAGATGTCGCCGCGCGCTCATCTGAACTTCATCTTAAGTATACTATACCATAGTAAAAGGATGTAGCTCAGATGGGCGCGCGGCGACATCTCACGGGTGTTCTGAGAACCACCGCATTATATCAGCAGCTGTAGCAGCAATGGCCGCCCCCAGCTTCTGACAATCGCGAAAATTACCACAAAAACGTGGAATACAAGCGGCCCCTTCATCGTTGTCGAAATCAAAGATGTTTTGGGATGGTTGTGTTCAGAATCCCTCACAGAATCGGGCGACAGAGCTCGATTTTGCATTTTTGATGCGTGGGCTTTGATATAAGTCGCAATAAATGGCACGCCAACACTTGTCTATCGAAAAAAAAAATCCCGATTTCATTCGACCAAACGTACCAGTTCGAAGTCATTACTCGTCAAACATCGGCTGCCGGAAGGACAAGTCGATTGATTACCCCGTTTCGGAGAAAATAGACAAGTCGGTAACCGATTGGGTACCCCCCCCCCCCCCCCCCCCCCTGAGGGGCTTCCGTACCCAATTCCACAACATTGTAATAAATGCGTGCAGAAGGTGCTACTAAACGGAATATCTCTGCCTGGTCACCGAAATCAATGAAACAAAATACGTCGCGCAATTCTATAAGCGACTCCGAACATGTACAGCAAAAAACATGTTCGTTTTGCGCGAAAATAGAGAAAATATCCATGAAAAACGTTACTTAAACCGTTTTTCATGGATATCTTCTCTATTTTCGCGCAAAACGAACATGTTTTGGGCTGTACATGTTCGGAGTCGCACATAGAATTGCGCGACGTATTTTGTTTCATTGATTCCGGCATAGATATAAGGTTAGTAGATTGGTCAAGTTCGCCAGTAGAAACAGTGTCGCGATACGAATGTAGGCGGAGCGGCAGTCGAAAAGATCTTTTTCGTGTATTTCGCTTCAGCACGCTATTTTATCAAGAGAAATGCGTTCTGGTAAACGATCTGCTCACATTGATCGATAATATAGATTTTAATTTTAGCCACAGATTTTTAATATCTGCGCATTATTCAGTGCTACCTGACAACGTAAAATGTTATGATTTGTAGCATAGTATATGAGCAAACAATAGCTAACAGTTGAGCTGCGGCATATGCGGTTACCCTCAAAATAATTCATATGGGGCATTCCATGCCAAATCAACCTGGTCCTGACCCTCGACTACTCAGATGTGGTCCGCGATTTTTTATTTCATTCTTCGGATTTTTCAAAATAAATTCGAGTGCGTAATGAATTTTCAAAGTTTTTTTTTCAACACCTCGATGGCTGTGAACAAAAAATCTGAAAAAATTATCAAAAATTCTGTATCAAAAATGAAAATTTTTTAACCAAAATTCATCGTGTCTGGACTTTCGCTTCAATCTGTTATTTTTTGTTGAAAAATCTTCATTTCTGGCACAGAATTCTTGAGAATTTTTTCAGATTTTTCGATCACGGCCATCGAGGTGTTGAAGAGAAGAAAAAACTTTGAAAATTCATAACGCACTCAAATTTATTTTGAAAAATCCGAAAAAATTGTGATCGCTAATTAGAGTCAGCGGAATGATTTAAAAAATCGCGGACCAGATCTGAAAAAAAGAGGGTTAAGACCAGGTCGATTTGGCATGGAATGCCCCATATATATGAGTCCACCAATTACCTATGAACGATTCGTGGCGAAAATCTCGATTTGTCTGCCATTTTGATATTTTATATAATATTATATAATAGTATACAGGGTGATTCAGTTTGACCGGACCATATTGAATGGGCATATTCCTTGTCGAATTCTAAGACTAAAATTCCTTAGCGAAAAATTCCGGAGATCAACGGTGCGCGAGTTATTAAATATCTTAATCCGGCTATAAAGTATCTTTTTCATCAATAAAAACGGATATCGGGTGTTAATTTTCACTTCAACAATTCCGTTCTCAATCTTTGGCAGTCAGGTCGGCCGCTCCTTAGTTTTCAATTGCCTAGGTCCACCGTTTCATAGTTTTTTTTTCTCAATTTTTCAATTTTTCAATTTTTCACTAAGAAACTTTAGTCTTAGAATTCGACAAGGAATATGCCCATTTAATATGGTCCAGTCAAACTGAATCACCCTGTATACTTTGATGTATAAAAATCCCCCAAGTTTCAGACCCCAAAGCCGTTCACCATGGATATAGTTCACTTTTACATTCGAATTCTTATCGTGCCCGTATCATGGAAAAAAAAATCATCCAACATGTTTTTTGAGTGAAAACAAAAAATTAATTTTTCGAAAAACACATGATAATCACCCTGTTAGCATGAAAAACATGATATAAGTCGCTAGCCTAACGGAGCGCATTGCATTTGTAAGGTACTTATACATTGTATACAGCTGTAGTATGATGTCAGCGCGTCGTAAGTCTGAAAATCGGAATTCAGAAATAGGCCACGTGGTGTCTTTTGTTGGTAAGAAATTTAGCATTTTACCAACAGAATATTTAGATGATTCGAGTACACGGGTATATTTTTTGACTATATCGATAGATGTTCTATCTTACCACCAAATATAGAGGGCAGCATTCGTTGTCACTATTATTTTGTGACATACTGCTATATGACTCCGAATTTTCTCAACTTGTCCAATCTACTAACCTTATATCTATGATTCCGGTGACCAGGCAGAGATATTCCGTTTAAAGGTTTGCGTACACTATGGCGCAGCGCGGCGCGGCTCGGCTCGGCGCGACTGAGCGCGGCTGAGCGCGGCGCGGCGATGCCCGGCGCGGCGAATCGTTACGAATCGTCACAAAATGTTCAGAAGTTTTTTGACTTCGCGGATTCTAGAGCAATATTATTTTTTTCAGAAAAAACTAACGTGTTGATACGAAAAAAAGTAAAAACCTTGACCAAAATTTTTGCACGGATAGCTTCCGATCGAGATGCTGTAAGAGCAGCTAGACATTAAGCACAAATATGTGGGACCAAACTTGCATTGTACAAAATATATACCTATATATGTATTTTTTTTTCCAAAAAATATCGGTGAAAAATTTTTGAACCGGCTCATTTTGAACCTCTCACTCAGAGTGACATCGATTCTCTACGTTTTGAAGCGTGCATGTAGAGAATCAATGGAGATCGCGATTCAATTTACGCTTCTCGGTGATCCAGGTCTTACTTATTGATGCAGTGCTTTCAAATTTACAGATGATCCGATCTTCCATTTAATCGAGCTTGACAGGAAATTATTCTGAAACGCTTTTTTATACATTAACGATCATTACTGTAATATTTCCAAAAATTATTGGAAAATCATTTTTCAATACGTCAATCAGTATCGTCCGTCATCACAGAATAATTCCAAACACAATTCAAATACGGCCAATACCTATTTTTGAAATAATGTCAATGATTGTCATAAAGTTATTGATATTTAGCCAGTTTCATCGCAAATCTTTTGTACAATGCAAGTTTGGTCCCACATATTTGTGCTTAATGTCTAGCCGCTCTTACAGCATCTCGATCGGAAGCTATCCGTGCACAAATTTTGGTCAAGGTTTTTACTTTTTTTCGTATCAACACGTGAGTTTCTTCTGAAAAAAATAATATTGCTCTAGAATCCGCGAAATCAAAAAACTTCTGAACATTTTGTGACGATTCGTAACGATTCGCCGCGCCGTGCATCGCCGCGCTCAGTCGCGCCGAGCCGCGCTGCGCCGCGGCATAGTGTACGCAGACCTTAATAGCACCTTCTGCACGCGTTTATTACAATGTTGTGGAATTGGGTAGGGAAGTCCCTTAACATTACGAACTTCAACCTCATTATAGCTGATGGATATTCAATATGTTTTTATCTCTATATACCAATGTACCATGTAAGGCACTATCGGAGCATGTACCAGTAGGGTGTCCGTTATTTCCCAAGTTGGTTTTTTTTTTTGCAACCGCCCCCTAAATTTTTAGTTTATGACCTAAAAAAACATATCCAACCCAAATAAGCTCTCAATATTCATATTAACCCGTGCCTGAATCATAATACATTTCCCATTTAAATAACATGGGATTTTTGCACTTTTTAGACTTTCATTTTTTTTTCGCTTACTACTTCCATTACCTCATCAAATATTGTTGATTCTACGACTATTCTGACCTCTTTCGATGGACATATTTTTACATTGGTGAAAAAAAAAGTTTTCACAAGTTTTGAAGTTTTTTTCAAAATTTAGTTTTACCGTATTTTTCAGTAATTTTCGAATATTTTCGAATATTTTTGAATTTATTGACTTTGCAATGCTTTTTGCTTAACTTAAAAAATATTCGAAAGATATTAGACAATATGGTAAAAAAAAATTTTACCGCTTCAAAACTCAAAAAAAATTTTTCCATCAATGTAACAATATGTCCATCCAAAGAGGTCAGAACAGTAGTAGAATCAACAATATTTGATGAGGTAATGAAAGTAGTAAGCGAAAAGAAAATTAAAGTCTGAAAAGTGCAAAAATTGCATGTTATTTAAATGGGAAATGTATTAAGATTTAGGCACGGGTTCATATAAATATTAAGGGCTTATTTGGGTCTGATATTTTTTTCTAGGTCATAAACTAAAAATTTAGGGGGCGGTTGCAAAAAAAAAAAAAAAAACCAACTTGGGAAATAACGGACACCCTAATGTACCAGTATAATCACCTGCACTGGAAGTGGAAAGTATTACAGTCAAATGATCTCAATCAGTACAGACTGTTAAGAGGCTTTGTTAGTCACGTAGGAACTCCAGTCTCCAACGCTACACTACTTTTGAATGCCCACCAATGTTAATAGATAATACTAACGACAATAGTTTTGTTCCGTGAAAGATAATAACAGATATTGAAAAATATTCCAGAAGCGACGGTATCAATGACGATTATATACTGTCATTTCAGGTACGGAGAGTGTTCGAGGACTTGCGGTGGAGGTATTAGGAAGAAGCATCGCCAATGCAATAATCCCCAACCGCAAAATGGTGGCAACTACTGTGTTGGTACCAGAGTGAAGTTTCGCAGCTGCGGAACAAAGGATTGTCCATCAGATGGTCAAGATTTTAGGTATAATCAACATATTTATCACCGCCATTGAATACGCGAACATGAACAATCGCACCTTCATACCCCTGCATGACGTGACTGATGATTAATTGTCATCAAAATCTGTTCTACATTTGTTTTCAGGGAGGAACAATGTTCCAGATTCAACAACAACAACATGCAAATCCGCAATCTGGAAAGAAACGTTCAATGGCACGCGAAATATACGAGAAGTGAGTTGAGACCAATATCGTATTATGTCATGTAATTATAACAATGATTTATTGATTCTACCTATCTCGTAGTTCAACCCGATGAACGGTGCAAGCTTTACTGCCAGGTGAAGAGTAATCAGTATTACAAGCTGAGCGACAAAGTAATCGATGGAACACCTTGCAGCCTCGATACCTTCGACATATGTGTTAATGGTCTTTGCAAAGCAGCCGGTTGTGATCACGTATTAAATTCAACTGCTGAATTAGATACCTGCGGTGTTTGCAGAGGAGACAATTCCTCCTGCCAAAGAATCACAGGCACCTATAATGTCAGCATGTACGGCTATAATAGAGTGACTAAAATACCAGCTGGGAGCAGCTACATCGATATAAGACAACACGGATGGAAAGGATCCAATAATGACAGCAATTATCTAGGTAGACATCACTAATCATATCAATAAGAACAATGTAAATGCACAATGTAAAATGGAAATGTTAGTTATTTTTTCTACCCCTGATTCAGCGCTACGAAATAGTGAAAAAGGAGATTACATTCTGAACGGAAGGTATATGGTTTCGCATCATAAAATAATCATAGAACCTGGTATTACTATGGAGTACAGTGGGCCAGAGTCAGTCGTAGAACGTCTGAATAGTTCGAGGCCGATTGCCGTTGATCTGATTTTGGAGGTAAATATGAAGAGAGAGAACATGGGAATGGAAGAATTTGTGTGAAACTTCCCACAGGATCAGTTCACACCATACACTTCGTACTCCATGCAGGTTAATAAACAATAGTGTTTACTCTATGCAGTTTTATTCCTCACACAGATACTGTCGGTTGAGAATATGTTCCCTCCCCAAATATCATACGAATATACAGTTCCGAAGAATATTCTCACCAGCTACACCTGGGTTTTGAGTGATTGGTCACGCTGCAATCGTGTTTGTCATGGCACTAAATACCGCATAGCAGAATGTCGTAGTACGGTGCACAAGGATGTTGTTTCGGACGACTACTGTAGAGCAGAAGAAAAACCAAGGGAGGAAAGTCAGACTTGCAACACCCACTGCACTGTTCGGTGAGCTATTAATTATTACCACTATTTCATCAACCGCTCAAGGGTGTCCAACATTTTTTGAACATCTGTTGTGCGGAGATGGTTCCTTGTATATAAATGTTGTGTATGAAATAGTGGAGGTTGGCCACAACTGAGCCGGAAGTTGTAATAAAATTTTTATTCCCGGCTCAACTGTAATGGCCACTTTATTGACCTGAAAAGCGGGACAAAAGTGGCATTTGATTCCCTAATCAACTTTTTGCCCCGCAAATTCACTTTTGTGGGAGAAAAAGTAAATTTGCGGGAGAAAAAGTACTTTTTCTCCCGCTTTTGCGGAACAAAATAGTATATTGTGTATCTAGGGGGGGAAAATGGCCATTTCGAGCGAGGGTGAGACGTTTTTAGCGCGAGTCGTAGTAGAGGGCGCCGAAGGCGCCCGAGACAAAGACGAGTGCTAAAAACGTCCCACCCGAGGTATAAATGGCCATCCCCCCCTAGATGCACACTATACTTTTTATAATAAGGGCACGATATGGGCCTTCTTTGATGCGCGTCGATCGGATGGGGAATGGCGCGTGTTGAGTCGTGTACCACACACTTATAGATGTTTGAATTAAATAAAAATTGAAAAAAATTGAAAAAAAAAAAAAAAAAAAAAAAAATTAAAAAAAAAAAAAATTAATAAATAAAAAAAAAAAAAAATTATTAATAATTAATAATAATTTATTTATAAAAAAAGAAAGATCCAAGATTTGTCGTTGGAGCGGGAGGGAATGTACATTCCCTCCCGCTGAGGCGGGAGGGAATGTATATTCCCTCCCGCTGTTGGATATTCGGTACTCACGGTCGAAACACGTGATTTCCCCCCCTCTCGACAAGCATGAAAGAAGGCCCATTTCATGCCCGTGTTATGAAGAATGATTTTTGAAATTTTTTCTCTATTAAGGTAAAGTGGCCATTACTGGGACACTTACGACAACCTAAGTCACATGAGCACAATTAAAAAAAAGTATGTTGCTTTATTCCATAAAAGAAAAATTATAGCAGATAGCCAACACATTCGTGATCAGATTCCCACAATAATATAGGATGATTAATGCATTATACGTATTAAAATACTGTATTTTCATAGATAGTCATTTTAACCATTACTGGGACAGCAATTTTGCGGTTAACCCTAAAGTGGGACGCACCATGCCCAATACTGGGACAAGCAAAATTGAATGGGGCTAATTAAAATGAAGTTGCGAATTTACTTTAAATTTGAGGGATACATGAAAAGAATAAAAATCGATTATATATTGTGGAACATAAGAACGTCATTTATTTATCTTAATTTTTCAATAAAATACATATGAACACGAACATAAACATTTTTCATATCAACATGAACCGACATGAACATTTTATCCTTAAATTAAATAATTTATTTTCCATTTCTTAGATAATAACATTAAACTTCAATCTTTAATTGTTTTTTTTTTTTTTTACTTTTCTCCTTTGACTTAGTTTTCTCAAATTTCAAATCTTGCTCTTTCTTCTTCTTTGACGTATTTTCAGATCCATTTTTTTTGGTTTTGGCCATTTTCTGCACAAGTTTGGATGTCTGTAAAATTAATTGAAGTATAATACATATTAATATGAATATTTATTGATTGTTTATTAGAAAATTAAATTGAATAAGTATGATACAATGACTTACCTAGACTGTATATAGAATTAGAGGTGAGATTGAGGTTAGATTTATCCACACACAATACTGCACTTCAAGTAATTTTCCTACCGACTATAAGTACTTGACTACACACGTGAAGTTAAAAAATAATGTTGAAACTATTTCCAGGTATAATTTATTGCAAAATACCGTTTAAAACACTATTGTAATACACGTCCCAGTAATGGTAACGCGGATATGCAACTCACGCTGACGAGTCTGAAACTGGGACGCCCAGCACCATCCCGTTCCAGTTTAGGCAACTCAGTCAAAAACTTGTCCAATAATGGAACACAAGATTAAAAAAAATATATTCAATGAAATAATCAAAATAATCACTCATTTCATTTATGAACGTAAGCAGAATGTGTAGAAATAATATTCCGCCTATGTATGTGCAAAAATTCATTAAATCAAGGACAGAAAAGTTTGGCTCATACTTTTGAAAAACAAGCAGAATGGCGAGTTTTTACGAGGTTCATACGCATTCATTAAGAACCACTTTTTAATATTTTTTTATAAAACATTTAACTTATCAAAATAAAAACAAATAGTGTAATTAAATAAGTCAGAACTTCGAAAATATTAAACAATTTTTACTTTGATGTTCTATTTTAAGATGTAATAGATAGAAAATATTATTTATTATCGTCCCAGTATAGGACACACTTTTTACACTGTCCCAGTAATGGCCACTTTACCTTACCTGACTCAACTTCTTCTTTCCATATTTATATAGATTTTCGATCAATTTTAGCGTTTTTTCGTGGGTCCTACGCTTCAGGTCAATAAAGTGGCCACAGTTGAGCCGGGAATAAAATAGTATATGCAACGCAGGACCAAAGTCGATCATTCCCTCGGGTGATGACTAACCAACCCGCGGGAATAATCTTCGACTTTTGTCCCTTGTTGCATAATGTACTATGATAAAATCTTGTTGTATGGTAACTGGAATCACATTTTGGCGATATAATATTTTCTTGCACTTGCCGGGTACCGAGGACTATTTCAAGCACAACAATATTATGGCAGAAATAATTCAATTACAATTCACAGTTGAAAAGCAATTTGTATCCTGTGAATTCGGGAGGCGAAAATTGCGAGCCGATAACGGGCTAAAATATCCAAGGGCCTCGCTTGTTTGAATCACACAATCCGATAGATTCGTATCAATAATACAAACATGTATAGATAAAGAGAGACAGTCAATTTCAGTATTCTGAAATATAACCTGAAGAATTGTCCATAGATATAAGAACTTAGATTCAATAATCAAAAGCACCACATGTTCCTATGAACTCGGCCATAGAGGTGTAGTTCCAGAAATAAACACGTAGTGAAGCTTGTTCCAGAATTTCAACTCTCGGTATACGTGAACAATTTCATAAAGAGGAAATTAATTTTCAGGTGGGCTATTATCAGTAGATCTGAATGCTCAAGCCATTGTGGTCCAGGTACACGAACCGTTGTTTCTCAATGTACATATCATCATATGGCTAGCTCTCAGGCAATTTCTGAACACACTTGCAAGCATCTGGATCGACCTGCAGAGCGAGAGGCTTGTACAGGACCGTGTGACGACGCTCATTGGCTATATGGAGAATGGGGATCGTGTAGCGCGACTTGCAAAGGTGGAATACAAGCCCGGACAGCTACTTGCGTCGACTCAGATGAACAGCCAGTGTCTGAAACTAAATGCAATGCCCAGGATAAAGTGCTGAAGCAAATTTGCGGACAGGAAGCCTGTCCCAAATGGGCTGTTGGAGATTGGACACCGGTAAGTTACAAATACAATGATAATGAAAAAAGAGATGATAGGATTAGGAATCGAGAAACTAAAGCCAGTTTCATCATTCAAATATCTATCTGATTTCTTTCAGTGTTCAGTGACGTGTGGTAGTGGAAAACGACAACGAGGGTATTGGTGTCAGATAGAAAATCGTGTAGTGGATATTAGATATTGTAACAATCCACCGCCTATATCTGTGGAAGCATGTGAGATGGTACCATGTCCTAGCTGGCAATTCGGGGACTGGAGTTTGGTAAGTCACGAGTTTAATTTGCTTGAATTTGATTTTTGTAATGATTGTGCGCTAAGTAAATTTCGTCCTCTCCAAAACACAGTGTTCTGTAACCTGTGGCGAAGGAATAGCTCGACGAGAAGTAACATGCAGAAGTGCTAATGGTGTCTCAGGTTCACATTGCAATGCCGCGGACATGCCACCAAGCACAAGAACTTGCATACATCAGCCCTGTCTTGCTCAGGTAACGTTAATTTGTCGAATTGGATGATAGATGAATGTGGACTTTTTACTATGTGATGTGATATTTGTTCAACAGGCAATACCATCAACGCCGATAACTTACACTTCTGATCAGAATGATATTCTCAGGTCACAGGATAATGAAATTGATAGCAACAAAATTTCACCTGCAACCATCACGTTCCAACCTGCCTATAAATGGCGAACTGGAAACTTTGCAGAGGTAATAGATTTGACGAATTTGCTCCATGTCCGCTAGTCCGTATTACGATTATATCAGTATCGTGACCATGAAACTTATATTTCTTAGTGTTCGAAGCCGTGTAACGGTGGTGAAAGGAAAAGAATGGTGAAATGTAGTTCAGCTGAAACTGGAGAACTTGTTCATGACGACTACTGTGTTGACAATCAAAAACCGCTGGCTAATTTACCCTGCAATCAACATGCCTGTCCATCATGGAACACTGGGGATTGGAGCCAGGTGAGTGTTGTTGAGAGAAATTTATCTTTCATCGAAGAGGCGGACCATTTGCTCAATATCTTCTATGATATTCTCAAGTCTTTTAAAATCTCATAAAATCAGGCATGAGCGTGATATATTAACTCTTCACGGGTGAGTAAAATGCGTGTAAATTTTTGCAGTGTAATTCGCAATGTGATTCTGGATTCAAACACCGCCAAGTTCAATGTCGAACTGAACGCGGTGAAACTGTACCAGATAAAGAATGCTCTGACAGTGAAAAGCCACGTCACGTTGAGAGATGCTTTAAAGCAGCTTGTTTGGATATAAAAACGGTTGGTCCAAGACCCTATAAATGGCGAATGTCGAAATGGACCCCCGTAAGTTTTGAACTGATACTTTCCAATAATATCTGTTGTTCAGTTGTCCTGCACTATCCATCATATCGTCTAATGATTGATCGATATAGTATTCGTACGTTTTGTGCTATATTATTTGCAATCCAATTTTATTTTAAACACACCGCAAGAGATCTCGAAATACACATGCCAAACGTTTTCTGTATGCCATCATAATATAATAATCTGTCTATGCTGCTATCCCATGATAATATAAATCCTTAATAATCAATCAAACTTCTTCGAAATCCCATGGCTGATATCTCACGGAATTACTTAACTCGCAAATCTCACGGACATAGATTCTATCGTCCCGGAAATATGCAACCGGAGTTGCATTCTGTTGAATACTTGCAATTTATAATCTTTACGCCTCCACGAGGTGGCTTTGCGGTGATGGAAGCTTTCTTGAGGCCCCAAAGTTATGAATTGCCAGCTTGAAACGGGATGTAACTCGGGTTGCATACTCCGGGGGCGACAGAATCCACTCTACCTACTGTTGCTCGTTCTAAATATCGTTTCGAAACTGATTCTGCATATCTAGTAATCAATTATGTCCGTTTAAAGATTTGAAAGTCAGTCGAATTTGAATTCAAAATACTTGCGAAACACTCTCTCCTCTTAACTACCATTATCCACAGAGTTTTATACGGTACAAGAGCTAAACTGAAGTAAATGGTTGCCAGCTCATTATTATGGATCTATAGAATCTGTCTAGCTTTAATTTGCGACAATCACAGATTACACGCATTATAGTTATATAGTAAAGTCTAAAAGACTGAAAGATATAAGTAATTACCGAGCCCATGCCACCACACCATAATAATCACTTACAATGTAACGTCACCAACCCTTTGCTTTACATCACATGTTTTGCACGTCCGGCAAATTTTTCAGTGCTCAAAATCGTGCGGCAATGGTACTAAAACTCGCAGGGTGGACTGCATAGCAAACTCTAGCACAGGCGAGGTTACTGCAGTAAACGAACAAGAATGCTTAAGGCTAGGACGACGTCCCAAGTCACAGAGACCATGTCAACGAATACCGTGTGACCTAACGTGGCAAGAGGGCACCTGGTCAGAGGTACCAACGTACAACCACGCCACTCTTATTGGCCGATAGCAAAATTGGGGCTGCTTTTTTTCCCAAACGACTATCGTTATTTATTATATTCACTATTCGGATACAAGATTAGAAGAAAAAAAGAAAAGGAATGGAACTGGGAGCTTGTCAATAATAATATTTCGGTTGATGATCAGAGTTCTACATTTGAATTTGATGCTTGATTACTCTCTCAAATAAATCGAAATACTCCATGTCGTGTTCGATTCCTTTGCAATTGGAAAACAAGATAAATTGATACTAATGAAATTTCGTCCCCCCTCCCCCCCCGAAATATACAACCGCAATTACATCCCATTTCAAGTTGGGAATTGCCACCTTAAAACGGGATGTGATCCCAGTTGCATATTTCGGGGGCGACAGAATCAACATCGTTAGGTGAACATTAGGGTGGTTCTTATTTAGGGCTTGGTGGAATTTAAATGAGTTCGCCCCCCTAATAGATCACAAATAATGTAGAAAAAATCACTGTAAAATTTGAGCTCTTAATTTTAACATTAAGCCATGCCGCAAAAGGCTTTTGTATTTTTTTTTTTTTTTTTTTCTTCAATTTTGTACAACTAAAGAAATAATATTGGGTTTTGTGCACTTCTAGATCTTTTTTTTCAGGGGTATTCTGGTCTAGAGGCCTAAATTTTAGGTGTGTTTCCAAGTAGGATAAAAAAAAAAAAAATTTTTAACATTTTTACCATCCATTTTTCGACAAGATAATGTACTTTATTGACGTTTCAAGAAATAAAAAAATTCAAAAATTGACATTCATGTATAGAAAACAGCGGTACAGAAGTAATGTTTTTTTTTTGGCATAGTAAAAAAATTATATCAACATTGTTTTTTTGAAAAACTTTATTAGAAACTTGTCAATTAAAAATAAACCAAACAATAAGAAAACAATCACGACAAAATAAGTGTGTTCAAAAACATACTATTTCAATATTTTATTAGGTAAATAGCCAATTGTTAATAGATGTAGATAAAATCGGAGATTTACGCATGTTTTTGCAATGAGACGCATCGATGTTTAACAAGATTTTTGGTGCCGCAGAAAAAAAAAAGATCTAGAAGTGCACAAAACCCAATATTATATCTTTAGTTGTACAAAATCGAAGAAAAAAAAAAAAAAATACAAAAGCCTTTGGCGGCATGGCTTAATGTTAAAATTAAGAGCTCAAATTTTACAGTGATTTTTTCTACATTATTTGTGATCTATTAGGGGGGCGAACTCATTTAAATTCCACCAAGCCCTAAATAAGAACCACCCTAGTGAACATATTAAAGAATGATACTAATTCTTTGAGATGATCATAGCTTTCAAGGGTATGACAATTGAAAAATATTTAACAGTCTTTACTAGATGGATATAATTTTTTTATTTTTATACATATATATTTATTTTTGTTACTCAAAAATAAACCAACTCTGATCATAGACCATATTTTTATGTGTTTGCAGTATCTCGATTGATATGCATAGAAGATTAGAGTCCTATCCCTACTGTAACGTGTGTTTAATATTTTTGCTTTTTGAATGCTGTATCTACTACTTTGGCGGGAAATTGGCACATCAAAATTTTCGGGCATGTATTAGGGTATCCATAGTATTTGAATTTTTTTATATTTATAATGGCGCACATTCAGAAGATTGCACATATCGATTGGCCAAATGATTTCTGCCGCTTAATTATATTGTATTTTGCATTCATTCGCTTGATGTACCGCATGTCTGCTTCTGTGCTGAATACTTCCTTCTGATGCGATGTATCATTTCATTTGTGGGATTTCATGTTCAACTAACAACCAATCATTTCGACATACGTATCAAACTGATACGGATTTAAATAATATTTTAAACAACCATCGATTTATAAGTCAAATATCTTGAACCTATATATATTAGGGTGGTCCTTATTTGGGGGTCAGTGGAATTTTGTCCGTGCCGCCCCCTCAAAAGATTCGAAATAAATAAAAAGAAATCCCTTGAAAATTGCAGCTCTCTATCTCGATCCTAAAACGCCCCCCAAAGAATCTTGTTTTTTTGCCATAAGAATAACACGGGATTTTCATGAAAATTTCAAATCTACTTTTCTTTCTTCCTAGTATATCGCTAAAAAAATTTAAGTTATCATCGATTACTGAGTAAATGAACTATCTTTCACAGGATCTTTTGGTTTTTTATTCACATCATACGATAGTGCCGTTATTGCTAAATGAAGATCAATGAAAATTGACTCTGATATTTTTTTTTTTTTTTTTAATTTTTTTTGTTATTTTTTTTTTTTTTTTTTTTTTCCAATTCCTGTGAAAGATAGTTTATTTACTCAGTAATCAATGATATTTATAAAATTTTCAGCGAAATACTAGGAAGAAAGAAAAAAGATTCGAAATTTTCAGGAAAATCCCGCGTTATTCTTATGGCAAAAAAACAAGGTTCTTGGGGGGCGTTTTAGGATCGAGATAGACAGCTGCAATTTTCAGGGGATTTCTTTTTATTTATTACGAATCTTTTGAGGGGGCGGCACGGACAAAATTCCACTGACCCCCAAATAAGGACCACCCTAATATATATATTACATCGCAGAGTCAGTTATAGTTATAACGCTTATCAAAGCCCATTAAATCTACCTTGTCTCTATCGCTGAATATAAATTGTACTGTGACGAAGATTTCCAATTGAGTGATACTAATTGATAAATACTCTGCCCTCTTGCTCAAATATGTTGATTTTCAATTCATCCTCATCCATACTTATCTATATGTTCTTATGCTCTTACATTACATTTACATATTCGAACTATTGATAATTCTGATTCATATAAATCTATATGGTGAAATAAGATTAAGGTCCGGAAATTCCATTTGTTAATGTGTGTGTAACATATGTTTGTTTTTATGTAGTAGATTCGAAAATCATTTTTTTTTAACGATCATAACAACAAATCCAAATACATTATCACGTATGTAACAAATCTTTAATGTATTGGTATACCTATAATATTATAGAATTATAGCATGTGCGTGGTTTGGTTCGCATATATACGGTATATTTGTCAATCGAGAATGGAGGAAACAAAATATTGCCACAACAGTATAGCACGTCAATATAATAGCAATGAATTGCATAATTAATTGCATATCACACATGCAATATTCGCATTATATTTATGCGATGTATCCCCTAAATTTGGATCAATATAAAATAATGAAGTGATAAAACATGATTTAAAAAAAAAATTACCTTCATGGAAAAAAAACTATTGGCACTTTTGTAATTCATACTATTGGAACACTAGTGATGCAGTATTCCAAAAGTACTTGGGTACACTATTGGCACTAGCACTATATCCACGAGCACGCCCAGGTAGTACACTTACCAAGACGCCGACTATCATTGGACTTGATATATTCGTCATTTTATGAACAGCCGAAAATGTCGACGCATTGTTGGCTAAAAAATAAACAAGAAGACGGTATTTTTTGGATGCCTGTTAATCTCCAAAAACTGAGCGAAAAGTTGACTTATAGTATACTTGATGTCCATACGAATGTCCTCTAAAATGTCAAATTGAAGGCAAATCGCTCAAACAACTAAACGTCGTCTTATAATTAGCGTGGAAAGTCGATAAAAAATGATTGTTAGTAGTATAATATCACAAGATCTTTAAAATTATCGGTTATTTCCCGATTGTTTTGCTGCGTAGCATCGAGAAGGCCAAGTTTTGCAGAACAAAAATCACGAATGCGCAGTGCGAGGGATTTTTGTGCAAAACTCGGCCCGTTCGTTGCTACGCAGGATCAAAACATGAGAGAAATAACCGATTCATTTTGAAGGTCGAGTGGTATTCGATGGATTATTTTTCGCATTCGGATCTGGCCAAGCAGAGAGCGGCAAGTTGGAAAAAATTAAAAATTATTCACGATGCTCTTTGACGTATTTGACAGTTATATAGACAATTGCAGAGCTAGTAGTAGATTATCAACAGCTGGAGGGAGATTATCAGTATAATCACGAATCGCGATGTACTTCACGTCATCAAATACCGCGCTCTGATTGGCCAGAATCCGAATGCTAAAAATAATCAAAGGACACACACGGCCAATACATGGTCCACACAAAGGTGACTATCGGTTATTATAATGTCAAATATACAATCGACCTGTGGTTGACATGCAGTCACGATTTCTCCATTCCACTCGTGGAAGGCATTGCTAGCCCACTTGGAGATGATCTTCTTTTCCCAGGTAGCACACACGCGTATCGGCTTATTTTGGCCTTCTAATCGACTGAAAGATAACTCACGGTCGACGAATGTCCGCTTTGCAGTCAATCTGAAGACATTGACAAAAAGACGACCAACAGACTTTGATTAGTCGTCTTTTTGTCAATGTCTTTAGATTGACTGCGAAGCGGACATTCGTCAACTGTTAGTCATCTTTCAGTCGATTAGAAGGCCAAAATAAGCTGATGCGCGTGTGTGCTACCTGGGTTTTATTTTGACTGTTCACGATAATCTGGTAGCCTAATAGCAGTTGATATCAATCGTGGCCTGTAACATGACATTTCAGAGGACATTCGCGCGCCTCCAGTCAGCGTACAATGGACTATTGGCTCATATTATGCCTATTGGCATTTGGCATGAAAAAAAGTCTAGTCGATTTTCTGCCGACATTGAATCAAGGCAGAGTCAACAGTGTGCTACTATCTGTAGTTCCAACAAATGAAAGGCTAATATTCGTCTTCATTCTTGACAAATATAGTTTCAGAATAGTGTCAATTTATTCAGTATGTTACTGCGATTTTATACAATAACAGTACAGTGGCGTAGCTAGAGGGGGGCGGTTGAAAACTTGCAAAAATTCCTATTATTCAAATAAAATGATACTCAAAGTCCTTCGCATTTTTATTGGTTTCATTCTTGGGGTGACACCATCGATATCCGCACCGGGTGCCACCCATGCTAGCTACGCCACTGTAATAGTATTCGGTATCTCACTGTTGGAGTTCGGTTCACTCATTGTCAATATGGATGAGTATCAGTTTTCCACTAGTGAATTCATCTCACTATTTACTTGAATAGTCTTTTGTGATGGAGATCATTTCACTGCAATAGTTATCACTTCGAGGGCAGGTGGTTACTGGCGAATGCTCCAACAGTGCAAATCAATAATAGTCACAATATGCACTGTTGAAGAATATTGGTCTGCAACAGTTACACTATCAACTGCAACTGTACATGCTACTATAAAGGATATTGAATTCCGTTTGCTGTATATTATTGAATTCAATAGTACACACTACTAAAAACTATTGGACTCTAACAGTTATCCCAATATCCTCGATTGCGTATACTATTTGTAACCATTAGGCTCCAACAGTTACTATCGGCATGCCAATAGTTCTTTTTGCCTGAAGAGCTGGTTAAGAACTATTAAAAAAGTCACTACTTAAATACAGTTTTTAAAAAAAGTAAAAGACGTCTCGCTTTAATCTTGACGACAAACTATATTCCTATTGACAATTATTACTGCAGTTTGTTTTGTATTTTTTATGTCTCCCTACGCAACGTCTTAACGTCTGGCATTATTTTTCATACAGTGTTCAGCAAAGTGTGGCAATGGAATGCAAAGGCGAACAGTAACTTGTCACAGAGTAAATAGATTCGGGTGGACAAATCCGTCACCTGCAAATGGCTGTAAGATTAGTGAGAGACCATCAACCGAACAAACTTGTAAGCTCCGCGAATGCAACGACGAATATTACTGGGTCGCCGGTTCATGGAAACCGGTAAATTTCTACAATTTCTGTTGGACTCCTACACTTAAGTTCAACAAATTTCATTGAATTATTTTACTCTCTTTTCAAGTGCACTGCTCCCTGCGGACGGAAAGGAAGACAACAACGTCTGCTCTTCTGCCATCGTAGCGATGGCAAAAAGGTCGCGCGACGCTTGTGTCCTCTTAAATTTAGGCCACAACGTAAACGGAAGTGTAATCAGCGTCGCTGTCCTCCAGTATCTTGTTTGGAAGCTAAGAAGAGGTACAAAACTACCAAGGATGACGAATATTCATTGTTCATTGGTGTGAAGTCCATGTCCATCTTTTGCCACAACATGACGGGAGATCACCCCTCAGAATACTTGACCCTGCCAACTGGTGACCGTGAAAATTTTGCTGAAATGTATGATAAAAGGTACTTGCATGATTCACCGGATTTTAAATTCTTGCCCGAACATATACGTATCAGTATAGAAAGGAAATTCACGCAACAATAATCGTGTACTTATTTCCCAAGGTTGCTAGACCCAAACACATGTCCGTTTAAAGGACAACGAAATGACGGCTGCGATTGCGTCAGTGATTCTGGTGCATCTTCAGGCCGTACAATGTTTCAAAAAATACGACTTGATCCTAAGACGCTAGTTGTTACTGGTAAGAGAAAGAATATGCCTTAGAATAACGATAACATGTTGAAATCTTGTGATAATTGACGCATGGTGCTACATGATGTTGTATACATTCTCACAGTTGATGACTACACATTTTCACGGACACAAGGATCCAAACGCGTGGAATTTGGCAAAGCTGGTGATTGCTATAGTTCAGCGCAGTGTCCGCAGGGCAGATTTAGCATAAACTTAACCGGGACGCAGCTACGTCTTTCGCACAATGTTTCATGGGTCAGCCAAGGATCAATGACCTCGCGTGTCATTAACAAGATTGTAAGTAGATTCCTAAAGTCGGAAAGATATTCTACGATTTCTACGTATTGAATTATTATTAACTTGATTCGTTGCAGAACCAGCAGAAAGTAATCGGTAAATGCGGAGGATACTGTGGCTTCTGTAAATTAGAAACAGGACTGAAACTAGACGTCTTACCCCCCTAGTCGAAGCGTTTCGGTAATATTTTTTTTAATATTCAAGAAGGTATATGCACTTTGGGGTTTAGATATATTGATACGTTTTCATTTTTATGCATTTTTCTTTGCGGATAATAGTATATTACGATATTAGTGCGGTAAGTTCGAGATTACACGTGAGTGCGGAGGTGGCGCACGAGCGCAGCGAGTGCGAGAACCCGCACGAACGTGTAGTCTCGAACAGCCGCACTAGTATCGCAACATGCCATGATATGATCAAATGATTTGAATGCGTCCAGACTTTATACCTTCATCGCAAGGTACAACATCATTATATATCAAGATTTCTAGACTCCAAGATGCAACCTATAATCTTGTTACAAGTTAGTTATTCAGAATTGATTCCCTTACATTACGTATGTAAATCTTCAAATGCAGCTTTCTGAAGACTGCAGATGGCACGAGTGCCAAGATATGCCAAGAGATTCGGCGATGTTGCTGCCTTTCGTCATTGCCACACCAAGTGCCTTTGAACCTCTGGCTCTGCGCTGGGACCATTAAAAAAAAGCAATTCAGCCAAGTCGCTTATATTTTCTTATTGGAAAAGTAAGAAAAACGTATCAATGACACAAAACAGCAAGTCTCTTAAAATTTTTACCTAATAAGGATAATCTGAATAATATTCAATTTAAAAATGAGAAACATCAACTGCAAGATCACGTATTCGTTTGAATTAAGTACCCACTTGATAAAGGTCTGCTGTTTCGAGAGTCGAGACTGATATTTCTTGCTTCGGCAACATCTTGAACCACATCATGCTATTTACCTGCGAACAAAGGATGAATTCTTATAATATTGGTCCCAGAACAAGACAGAGTTTGTTAACCAAGGTAATTATAGGGCCCAATGCTATTATTGAGGAACACGTAAGCTAAGATATGACTAATTATTATTCTAAGTCATGTACCGTACTAAGCCCACCTGTATTAGACATAGACTGCTGCTTGAAACAGGAAGGCTTGCTGCTAGAGAATATCTAACAAGACAATTTGCGTCTGATCTGAGCATCATCTGCAGACTTTTATGGACCTATTATATAGTATGATAAAACCACCTCGCAGTATGCCATAATTACCACTGAATGAAAACTGTGATTTCTCTAGCAGATACAAAATTGTACATAAAATTAGACAATAGCATAAATAAGTGCGAGCCAATTCACATGTATCGAAATATATTCATATCACTCTGATGGATCAAGCTCACGGATCGCCGATGTGGATTGCCTTTCGGAATCAATCATAAAACTGATAATCAGTGCCAAAAGACCAGGTGTTTGTTCACGATATAAATATATTTCTTTGTGTGATATAGTATATCCTTTGGGTTCACAGAATGGCATAAAATCCGAGACTGTATATCAAATACTATAGACTATATGTCATTTTTGTGATTGCGTGGTCCAGAAGAAAACAAATAATTAATCATAAGTATATAAGAATATAAGATTACTTTGCCGATAGATTGTCCAGAGAGAACTTTCGATGCTTGAAAAGTTAAGTTTTTAATAAATATAGCCACGTTAGTTTAATAGTTTTGAAATTAATAAGATATCGAATTAATTATGTCGTGGTTCTCTCCTCGGCCTACAAGCATCTTCATCATAATCTATGGACAATCTGATTCGATAAGAACACCTAATCCGAATGTGTGCTCTCTAATTTAAAAATCTAGAATTTGCCAATTTGCCGTCAGCATAACGCACTGCCATATTTCTTTACGTTATGTGTTACTTATAAATGTTAATCCTTTTTGAATAATTTCTATTAAATAATAAAATTGTAAGTGATCCTCATATTGCAACTCGCGACATTGTCTAACAACTTGATGCTATTCCAACTATTAGCGATATAGTGAAAAGTTTCTATTTAAGACGGTGCCACAGAAATACCGTCAGTTCAGAATTTTTTAATAGACATAATATATCAGGGTATGTCGAATATAAACGGTTTTTATTTCTTAGAGGAAGGTCTCAATCAATCAAGGTTTTTATTTCTATTTTTTTGCTGCTGATACTCCAAATTATAGATTTTGATGTGAAGTAGCTTTTCCTGAAATGAAAGGCCCGTAGCTTATTTTAAGTAGTCGCTCAAGGGGGATCTTTCTTTTTTCGTGTGTTTCTATGGGGAATAGATATCCCGTTTGAGCGAGTACTTAAATTGAGCTACAATCCTTGTGTTTAGACTCAGTCTTTCGATGGAATTCTCCTCGAATCTGACGTCATTAAATAGTATATATAAGAAACTCCAGTTCTGTGGCATGTTAAATTACCATTTCTTCATTTGCATTTCAATCATTTTTAACACACGAGCATATTTACTATTGTATACAATGTGTTGTTTTACTTATACATTAGGTTGCGTATATCTAGACAGTATACTAACTTGACTATTATCATACATAGTTTAAATATATACACCTATAGAATCATTATAGAATACAATTTCGGAAACTATTAGCATTAAAAATATAATACGAAACATCAAATCTACTATACCTAGAATACCCTCTTATCGAGGGGGAAATAACTCGTTGAATTGACGTGCCACTGTTTGGTGAATTAATACAAATTAATCAAAATTAATGCGAATTAACACGAATTAAATGCATTATTTTGAATCGACATGAATTAATTCGCATCACATGAATCAATTCGAATTTAAAGAATTTAAGAAAAATATAATGACATTAACATAATTAGATTGATTCAGACTAGGCGAAGTTAAAAAAAATGATTTAGAAATAATCTGAATGAATCGGCATTCACCTGGATTCATGTCCGAGTCACTTTTTTTCCGGCTTTATTTTTTTTATTTTATTTTTTTTAACTACCCACAAATTCAAGCCGAATTTGATTCGTACTAACATCAAATTCTGTGAAGCATCGCGAATTAACTGTAACTAACGTGAATCATTAGAAATTTATTTAGAATTAATGCATTAATTCAAATCACAAGAATTAAATTAGATTGAAAAGATTAATGCGAATTAATTCGAACTAAAAAATTAATGTGTCAATCCAGGTTTGAGTTATTTCCCCCTCGCCTCTTATCTAACAAATTAACTTATTATTTAACTTTTTTTTCAAATTTTCAAATTCATATACTTGAAATAGTTTTGGATAAGTCCACAATCAGTTACCGTCTAATGACCTTTACTGCATTATGTTATTATCATGCAACAATGCATACTTTATAATATGATAAGTCGCATGAAAAAGCGCCGGAACTTAGTTTATTTAATGAAATCTTTGGACCTTGTGACATATTATTTGTATAATCTTAGGATAAATATTAGGGTGTGTCATTTTTTTTTTTTTCTTGGATTCGGGATCTCACCCCCTCAGTATCTCATACTATATGCCATAATGTTGTGGTATGAATTTGAGCTATGTCGGATTTTTGTTAGAGGTTCCTCATCGAGTTTTTCTGTTTTCCATTCATTTAACATAGGAAATTTTGCGACCTTGGACATAATGCCACATATCTTTTGAGATTTTCTTGTTAATTGCGACCACTATGCGAAGGATTACTCAGATATATCTACACGATTTTTCGCATCATCATTTATTCATTTATTTATTCATTTTTTTCAATTTTTGTTTGTTTGAAGTCATTTTATAGTCATTTATTACAGAGCATAGGTGAAGAACAAAAACATGAATGATGGTGCTTAAAATCGTGTAGATATGTGCGAACAATCCCCCGCATAGTGGTCGCAATTAACAAGAAAAACTCAAAAGGTATACGGCATTATGTCCATGGTCGCAAAATTTCCTATGTTAAGGGGGTATCCCCACCTTTAAATGAGTTAACATTCTAAGAAAGAGATTGATATTTTACAGCGAATTTGATAGTCTGATCAAATCCAAAAAAATCAAGAAGTTTAGGGAGAGTTTGACCCTCATTATCCATACTTAACATTGAATATTACTTTGAGTCTATTAGTAGTTACGCTGAATATAGAAAAATACAAAATTACTCGGTTGTCGCAAAGAATCAGTAGTACCGTTGGATCGATTTTGGAATTTTTGGTCTTCAATTGTTCAGAAGAGATGCCTCTATCATATGAACATAGAACTTTTTGATATGACTATTTTTGGTTGAGATAATAGAAAAAATAGAGAAAAAAAATTGAAGAATTAGAAAAATCTCAGTAAAAACTAAGCGAGTCAGGCAATTTTCGCGATATCAAAAAGTTCTATGTTCATATGATAGAGGCATCTCTTCTCAACAATTGAGGACCAAAAATTCCAGAATCGATCCAACGGTACTACTGATTCTTTGCGACAACCGAGTAATTTTGTATTTATCTATATTCAGCGTAACTACTATTAGACTCAAAGTAATATCCAATGTTAAGTATGGATAATGAGGGTCAGACCCTCCCTCAACTTCATGATTTTTTTGGATTTGATCAGACTCTCAAATTCGCTGTAAAATATCAATCTCTTTCTCAGAATGTTGACCTATTTAAAGGTGGGGATACCCCCTTAAATGAATGGAAAACATAAAAACTCGATGAGGAACCTCTAAAAAAAATCCGACATAGCTCAAATTCATACCACAACATTATGGCATATAGTATGAGATACTGAGGGGGTGAGATCCCGAATCTAAGAAAAAAAAAAAGTGACACACCCTAATAAATATATATGTTATGAAGGATACGTTAATTCATGTTTTACTATCGAAGATTCGACATTATGATGTATTAACGACGCATGTAATGTTTTAACGTATCCTTTATAGAACTGTATGAATCACCAACTAATTTAGTAATTTTATAATTATGCATAAACATTTTTTAATAGACTGTTATTATTATTAATAATTAATATAATATAATATAATATAAAATGATATGATATGTTATAATTGGTGCTTAAAAGAATGCTGGCGCCGATTATACTGGAGAAAATATGTAAGTTCGACTAATTTGCTGGATAAGGATTTATGAAGGTAACAGTATGTAGCTCGATTGAAAGAACTCGGACTGCTTAAAATTGTCTGAATCTAACTATATAGGTATTATTATAAAATTTATGCCTTTGAAATTAGAAAAGGTTTTTTTCGAATCATATATATAATCATTCGCAACAGCCATTGGAATCTTTATCCTCTGCAAAAATAATTGGCACCTTTTTCTTGCGCAGATCATTCACCCATTTATCTCGTCAACTATACTACTGCCAATAAAAATATATGTTCTAAATGTTATAGGTAGATTTTTATTCTGTTTCCTTGCTAATTGAAGCAGTGAATGAATATAGGGCATGTATGATGAAGATATGATTAGCTATATCACTATTCTAACAATATAATGACTTAATCAAATAATTATGATGCCAGTTTATTTTCAATTCTACGATCAAAATAATTAATATTGTTCCTATGATATGTGAAGATCATTTATTATTAACTTCTTCTTCAGTTTTGGCATGTTATTGACTCTGCGTTGAATATAATATATATACTATAATGCAACTATGTATTCATTTCTACATCATCGATGTGAAATATAATCATATTAAGGGGGGGGTTTACCCAATCAGTTACCTATTTGTCTATTTTCTCCTACACGGGGTAATCAATCGACTTGTCCTTTCGGCAGCCGATGTTTGACGAGTAATGAGTTCGAACTGGTACGTTTGATCGGATGAAATCGGGATTTTTTTATTTTTTTCGATCGAAAAGTATTGGCGTGCCATTTATTGCGACTTATAACAAAGCCCACGCATCAAAAATGCAAAATCGACTCCCTGAGCCCGATTTTGTGAGAAATTCCGAACATAACCATCCCAAAACATCTTTGTTTCCGACAACGATGAAGGTGGAAGTTGTATTCCACGTTTTTGTGGTAATTTTCGCGATTGTCAGAGGCTGGGGGGCGGCCATTGCCGCTACAGCTGCTACAGCTGCTGATTTAATGCGGTGGTTCCCAGAACACCCGTGAGATGTCACCGTGAAAGTATACTATACTATAGTAAAAGGATGAAGTTCAGATGCGCGCGTGGTGACATCTCACGGGAATTCTGAGAACCACCGCGTTATATCAGCAGCTGTAGCGGCAATGGCCGCCCCCAGTCTCTGACAATCGCGAAAATTACCACAAAAACGTAGAATACAACTTCCACCTTCATCGTTGTCGAAAACAAAGATGTTTTGGGATGGTTATGTTCAGAATTTCTCACAGAATCGGGCTCAGGGAGTCGATTTTGCATTTTTGATGCGTGGGCTTTGATATAAGTCGTAATAAATGGCACGCCAATACTTTTCGATCGAAAAAAATAAAAAAATCTCGATTTCATCCGATCAAACGTACCAGTTCGGACTCATTACTCGTCAAACATCGGCTGCCGAAAGGACAAGTCGATTGATTGCCCCGTTTCGGAGAAAATAGACAAATCGGTAACTGATTGGGTAAACCCCCCCCTTAATGTTGTATAACGACCAGCTAATTAATTCCGCCAATGCTATTTTTTACTTTTGTACAGATCTGATTGCGTTAACTTATACATACCATGTATATTCACGGACATTTTCACATTATATGAAACAAATATTTTAGCATCGCCGACAAACTTATATTTATAGGTATATAATGATACACCATTAATGAAATAAAGTAAGTTAATATCGCAGAAGCATATATATGTATGTGAACCCGTGTACGTAAATTATTATTTAAATATATATATAGTCATTATTATACAATATGATATCAAAGCATGTGTATTTCATTTACCCTTGAATAAAATGATCAATTCTATATTACTCTAGAAGGCGTATAATATAAACCTCAGAAATCATTATTTTCAAATCACTACTACGACATGACGAAATATTCTAATCATTCATTGTTTTCATGAACAATACATTTATTATAACAATTCAGCTCACAGATTCTAGCAATATAATTGTAATGTCTTTAGGGTATTTGGAAATGATTACTCAGATTATAGTTGATGAATTAATTGGTTTATTCTTCGTTGGTAATTAACACGTCTAACTCGGTTGACATCTTTCGAACAAGAGAGAAGATCTATGCACTGAACTCTATAATATACTGGAACGCGTGCGGGTCTCTGATTCGTGTACACGGAAAGACAAACTGCGCTCCTAACCTCTCGAGACTGAGAGCGTCAGCCGCTCATAGTACAAGGATGAATACACTTCCCGCTGGTTGGCGGGTGACGCTACCAGCTTGCGTGGACTCTCATGGTCTCACTCGACTGGGACGGCAGAGCACCCAGTCGCTGTGAGTTTGAGAGCTCGCCGCACCAGTGTTGCCAACCTGAAATGAGCCGTGATCGTACGGAGGGGCGGAAATTATCGTACATTGGCAGAAAATTATCATACCAACTATCGGTACTTCAATTAATACAGCAAGATACATTTTTGATAGAGTGCGCGTACTAACAAGGTTTTCAAAGTTAAATTAGTTGGTACTTGGCAATAAAATGGAGAAACAATCAACAAAGAACATATTTTCAACTCATTAGTAATATTTTTATTCATCGCAGTATCATTTCGTACTTTTTATACTGGTCCAGTACAAACAGCCAGAATCGAGATTTGAGATTCTCCGACAGATCGACCTTCGAATATGATTCGATCTTTCCCGTACCGTCAATGCGAAAAGAATAATAATACAATAATAATAAAAAAAAAAAAAAATACATTATCGTACCTTTTCTATTTTATCGTACAATTATCGTATATCGTACGCACGTTATCGTAAATCGTACCCAGCTTTAAATTATCGTACGTGTACGATAATTATCGTACGGTTGGCAACACTGCGCCGCACGTCGTCCAAAACCATCGTATATTGAATTACTTTCTCCTTCCGAATTTGGACGATCGATCTATATCATGGAAATTTTTTTTCATACGTATCAATCTGCTTATTAGGATGTGATTGGTAGATCATGAAATTGTTCATTTTTGTAATTCAATACAGAAATAATAAACGACAAACGTGATACGTTATCAATAAAAAATTCTGGAGATATTTTTATTTCTGATATTTGAAACAAAGTTCATTCAAACACATATTTTTTTCTAGATAAAGCTAAAAAAATATCAAGAATTGAAAATTTGGAATTATAAAAATTTTTTTCACAAACGTGATATTAAAGAGAAATATTTTCCACACTCAAAAAAGAAATGTTTTCCAGACTACCATCAAAATTTGAAAGACGATTCCCAAGTTAGATTAAGTGGCACATGCATGGTGCTGAAACGCACCGATAACCAAAACAAAGGATAGAAAAAGAAGTTACGATTAACGATACTAAATATCTTAATATTGTTGTAATTATAATTTTTTTTTTTTTTAATAACAGTAATCGGAGATCATAGGATAAATGTGTTATCTAGTAGTAATTTACTTTACTGCAAAAATACAGAATTCATTTATGAAGAGTAAAATTTACAGAGAAAACCTTGATACCTATCCCTAACTCGCAACACAAAAAGGCGCATGGGCACGCCACGACGGAATCGCAATCGTCTCTCTCGATTGGGAGGCCTGGCGTCCCAGGTCCGTTGGCACTCGAGCGTCCCTCACTTGCGCCACCGCGCGTTCAGCGGGAGACAGTACACCGACCACATGAGTGGTACTGCTATTACACGATAGGTTGGTACGCTGGGAGCGCAATTTGTCTTTCCGTGTAGCGACCAGCGGTGAGAAAGAGATAGTTGTGGTCAGAGTGGGATGCACTTGTCTAATGTACAGGAACTATCTCGCATGAAAACATTGACCGTTAGAGAAGAAATTGATGATTAAACGAACTTACAGTGAAGTTCGATCACAATTATGTGAGTTACTTGTAGTACCGCAACTTGTTGCCAGATGACGCCACATTTTAGAGGTAAATTTTAAAAATTAGTCGTTTTGCTCCCCTCTACCTCTCTACTCCACGGTCTTCCTCCCCTCTGTTCGTGCTTCATTCTTTAGAGTGTATACTTGGGATGGGTTTTTATATATATGGTAATACATTTTTAGGGTGGGAATATATCTTCGAACAAGTAACTCACATAATTGTGATCGAACTTCACTGTAAGTTCGTTTAATCATCAATTATATTTCGTGGTACTTGTTCGAAGATATAAGTTACTTGTAGATGTTTAGAGTTTATATATTTTGTTCATATAGTTTACTTTGAACCCTCAGGTGCTAGTTATAGTCTTAACTTATTCTTTGATATGTGATCACAGATGAGTACGTATGGATCTAGTATGTAATATAATAATGTATGATAGTAATAAGATTAGTATATTATGTGGCATGCCCGTAAACCAAGTGTTATTCGAGTCAAAAACGGTTTACGGGTGCGCCCCATACTGTATTTTTTTCGAAATAGGCATGAAAAGTCACTTTGACGCCTGTTGAGATTCACTAGACGAAGAGTAAGGTTATGGTGCGATCTGTCGCGCACTTCGAACCGCGCATCGAAACTGCCGTATAAAGACTTTATACGGCAGCTTTGGAATGCGCACTTCGAACTGCGCATCCAGACTGCCGTATAAAGACTTTATAGGGCAGTTCTGGAACCATCCGTATAAAGTGACACTTTGTGGATCGAAAACAGGCGTCAAAAAGTGACTTTTCAATGCCTATGCCGAAAAAATGTAATATAATAAACAATATGATTTTATGAAAAGACCGTTTCGGCAAAGTCGTGCTCCGTGTGTATTATCGGCCTGTTATAGAATTTGTTAAATATACTGGAGCCTTCGGTCCATCCTGCTGCTTTTTTGATTATACTTATGTCTAAACCTTTGGATGATGCCTTCGAGGTGGAGGCGTGGCGGGTGCTGTGTGCAGTGTAGGTTTCTTCGATCCCTGACAGGCTAAGTACTCTCTTTAGCCACCGGCTGATGGTCTGTGAGCCCACCTTCTTGTGTGGGCCTTTGAATGATATTAGCAGGTAATCCTCATTTTGTCTGATGTCCTCGGTGAGTTTCATGTATTGTAGGCTGGCTTTGGCTATGCACAACTCTGGCTTATTTTCGAAGAAAGGGAAGAAAGCATAAGGTTGCTGTGCTCCAGGTTTGGAGGTTTTAATCAGTTCGTCTATCCTGATTTCTAAGCCCTTAGTTGTTCTTTTAATGTTCTTGAGTTTGATCAAGGCTAAGGACTGCACTCTGAATGCTGAGCTTAACGCTAGTAGCATAGTTAGTTCCAGCGAGAACATTTGTAGGGAAAGAGTTTCCGTTGGGCTCCAAGCTTCTAATTTTCTTAGTACCACCCCTACGTCCCACGTCGTGCAGTATTTAGGGGTTGTGGGTCTGAGTTTGAAAGCTCCTTTGAAGAACCGCTGAATGAGCGGGCTGTCCGTCGTATTGCCGTTTATCAATGAGATTGCCGATCTTACCGTATTGAGTGAGCCATAGGCTGCTCCTTCTATAAATTTTTGGGTCAGGAAGTCGAGGATCACTCCCTCTCCAGCTGCGTAGGGGTCTTGATTCCTTCCGTTGCAGAATCCCCACCATTGCTTGAGGCCTACGTTATATTGTTTTATGGTGCTTGTTGTGATGGATGACACCATTATCTCTACTGTGTTTTCCCCCAGGTTCTTTTTCTGGAACGCCGTCCTGATAAAATTCCTACCTCCAGGGTAAGGCTGGGAACGAATGGATGTGTTATGGTCCTGCAGGGTGAAAGAAGTAGGTTATGTGCTGGTTCGAACGTAATTATGTCCGAGTTTAGGAGATGTCTAAACTCCGGATACCGAGGCTGGACCGTCCAGAGCGGTACTACCAGGATTCCCGCTGATCCTTCGTCTCTTATCTTTTTAAGGATTCTAGGTATCAATGAGAAAGGCGGAAACGCGTACCAGTGGTAGTTTTCCCAACTGATAGTGAGTGCATTGATTGCATGCGCTTCCGGGTGTCTTTCCCATGAGCAGTATTTTCTGCATTTGTTATTTATTCTTGTGGCAAATAAGTCTATGTTCGGCCGGCCGAAGGTTTTGCATATTTTAGTGAATGCCTGATTGGATAATTCCCACTCTGTGTCCAGGCTTGTTATCCTGGAGCCCTCGTCTGCTAGGTTGTTCTGCAGAGGCTACGTATTCTGCAAATACCCATAGTACAAGGTGCCAATGATAGGTCCCTGTCTATGCACCACTCCCACAACTCTTTGGTTATGTCATGCAATAGTTCATGTTTGGTTCCCCCTAGTTTATTGATATATGCTAGCGCTGTAATGTTATCGATCCTTAGTAGAATCTGTTTGTTACGCTTGTTGGCCGCGAAGCATTTTAGACCTAAATAAGCTGCTTTTATCTCTAGGTAATTTATGTGTCTTTCTCTCTATGTTTTATTCCAAAGACCCCGTGTGTTTTGCCCTCCGCAGGTGGCCCCCCAGCCTGTTTTGGACGCGTCCGAGAATAATTCCATATCGAAAGAGCTAGACCTAATTTTATTTCTTGCCGTTAATATCTGGGATCCCCACCAGTCTAATTCTTTTCTTGCCCCTGTTGTTAATGCAATTCGCTTCCCTCTGTTTCCGTCATGGGCTAACAACTCCCCTGTTTTGTTTGCTTCCAGTTCTTTACAATATAGCCAGCTGTATGGAATCGCGGGGCATGCTGCGACTAATACTCCTATGCTTCTCTCTAATACTTTGAGACTTATCTGTTTGGAACTCAGTAGTGAGTGTAACATGCTCCCAATTTTGACCCGTTTTTCGATTGGCAACTCTATCGTCATGTCTAAAGAGTTTATATTCATGCCTAGAAATATACAAGTCTTCCTTGGTTTAAATTCGCCTTTTTCCCAATTTATGACAAATCCTAGAAATATTAGTAGTTCCGCGGCTATCGTGGCATTTTTTGCGCATTCTTGTTCAGTTCTACCAAATATTGAGAAATCGTCCAGATATACGACTAGTCCGATTCCTTGCCCCCTTAGCCAATTGGCTATCGGTTTAAACGCCTTGGTGAATGCGTGTGGTGCCGACGTGAGGCCAAATGGTAAAACTTCGAATTGGTAAGTATTACCTTTGTGTGAGAATCTGAAATATTTTTTACAAGCTGCGGCTAACGGGACTAGTAAGTATGCGTCTTTCAAGTCTAACTTGGCCAAGAAATCATCTTTTTATCCTACATGCGTCAAAATAACCCCATATCGAGCGTGTCTTACGGGACAGAAGACGCACATATCTCCCTCGGCCGTCATATGTTGTCGACGCATGCGCAGTCACGCGATTTGGTTACTTATCAACCCTAGGGAGCATAAGTGCGCGTCATAGGCATGATATGAACGCATTACATGAAGCTGTCAGGGAGACAGGCGCGATTTTGATCCGGGTGTAGCTGCCCTCGCTTCGCTCGGGCAGCAAACTTCACCCGAATCAAAATCGCGTATGTCACCCTAACAGCATCATGTACTAATGCGTTCATATTATCATGCCTACGCGCACTTTTGCTTCTTAGACTTCATACCTAACCAAATCGCGTGAAAGCGCATGCGACGACAACATATTACGGCCGAATGAGATATGTGAGTCTTCTCTCTCGTAAGACATGCTTGAAATGGGGTTAGTTTGATGCATGTATGAGAAAAAGTATCGTAAGTCGTTCGGGAGAGAGGCGCGATTTTGATTCGGGTGAAGCTGCCCTCGCTTCGCTCGTGCAGCAAACTTCACCCTCATCAAAATCGCTCACCTCTCTCCCTAACGGCTTAATGTACTATTGTTCAGCAGATTAATCGCGGTTTTCATCTCCTCCATTTTAAAATGTTCCTTTTTTACGAAATAATTGAACCTTTTCAAATTTAAGATAAATCTGCGCGAGCCGTCTGCCTTCGCTCGCAGAAAAAAAGGAGATATGAATTGGCCTTTTACCGGGTTGCATTTTTTGATTGCTTCCAATTTTAGTAGCCTATTTATTTCCGCGTCTGCCTGTAGTGATTCTATTTTGCTAGTCATAGAGTTATTGGGTGTTTGTGTTGATTCACCTCGTATTCTAAGTCTATGTTATAACCTCTTATAGTGTCTAGTACCCTTTTGTCCTGCGTTACCTGTTCCCAATTTTGTTCAAAATGTTTCAATCAGCCTGCTTTATATACCTGTTCTGTGGTTAATGTCTGCCCTGCTGATATGGTTGCGATTGGGTGTACGTTTTTTTCGCTGGGTAAGGTTTCCTTTTGTTCCAGTGGTTGTAATTTCCGGGTGGTGGGTCTTCCCTGTTGGGGTTTGTAGCTCCCTCGCCCCCCCTCTCGTCTGGCAGTGGAGCTCTTCCAGTTTAAAGGCCTCTTGGTTGGTCGAAAAGGCTCTCTGGATTGAGGTGTTAGATCTTTCGACACTCTCTCCAACGCTTTTGTTGACTCGATGATGGTTTTCAGATTATCCCCGAAAAGCCATTCCGTAGTTTCTGTTTTCCTTAGGGCCTTTTGGATCTTCTCGCTGTACTTTGGGAGAATATGATACCTCCTACTTTGGGTGAGGTCGTGATATAGTTGTGATTGTATTTTCAATGCATTGCCGAGGTTTTCCAGCAAGGTTTGCCTCTCGATTGGTTCCTCCCTGTCCTTGAGAATCATGTCTAGAGCTTGAGCGGTTGCCGCTAGGCTTGTCCCTGCCATGTTCTGGTATCCCTTGAAGTAATTGTCTTTCACCAGGGATTTTGGTAAGATGTCTACTATCAGTTCTTCATTGAGTTCCGGCGCTTCCAGATTTACTCCGCCTTTTCTGGGTATCGAGTTTAATAACTCTGATCTTCCTTCCTTTTTAAGTAGGCCTTTAGCCGTCCAGACTTTTATTCTCTCGGCAATGTCCTTTCCCAGCGATAGTACTGTTGGAGTCTGCCCTGATGGGTTTGAGCCCAGGAATATTTCTGCTTCGTCTTCTTGTAGATTGTGGTTCCCATCGCTTGGGGATTGATTTTCCCTATCCATGTATTCATCCAGGTATTGAATGTCTGAAAGCAAAAAAGGACAAAGCCCCGTGGGATTGAGTATTCCTTTTTTTTTTTTTTTTTTGTCTTCGATTCTGTGATCGAAAATCCACCTTAAATTTGGCTATTGTCTCTCGAATCAATGTCCGGAGATCAGCCTTCGCTTGTCGTTCAAAAACAAGATGGCGTTCCCACGCCGGGTGACCATGTATCCTTGGACCGGTTCCCTATAAACCTCCCTGCTGGAAGTGAAAAGATAGAAAGAGATAGACCATTTGTGGACAGAAAGGGATGACACTTTCTATCCACGGCAAGTATACGATCTGCACACGTCTATTCACAATCGTCCGTCAAGTTGGATTGCGAAAAAGATAGGAAATGATAAGCAGTCTCTATTCCAGACAAACTCTGAAAAGCTAGATCTTTCTATCCATTAGTTCAATCTTCACTTGAATGTACCTTTTTGTATCAATGAGTCTACACGGAGAAACTTTTCCTAGCAAAGATTACTATACTTGTGAGTAAAGTTGGTATATATCAGCGTTTTCGTCAATATTACCAGCGAGTATGGTAAACTTTGTAGTCGGATCTGGTACACTTTGTTGTCGAAAATGGTCGAAATATCCAGATCCGACTACAAAGTTTACCATACTCGCTGGTAATATTGACGAAAACGCTGATATATCCCAACTTTACTCACAAGTATAGTCATCTTTGCTAGGAAAAGTTTCTCCGTGTATCCCTTACGTTTTACCGAGTTTATCTTTTTCTATCCCAGAGCTGTAGATCATTGGAGTTAATAAATTCGTATCATTTTCTATCACATTTATTTATTCATTGATATCCACAATCTATTCATGTCAATCCCTTTTAATGTCAATTAGAATTCAGAGTCGGGTCTATCTACTTGTATCTCCCTTTCCTTATCCAATCTTATTCACGGTCTATCTCTGTTAATCCCTTTCAATCTCAATGAGAATTCAAAGTCGGGTCTATCCGTTTCTATCCCCGTTTTCCTACCCGATCTTATCCACAATCTATTCATGTCAATCTCTTTTAGTGTCAATTAGAATTCAGAGTCGGGTCTATCCACCTGTATCTACCCCCACGGAAAAAAATATATGTCAAAAATATATCAGACATATATTTAATATATTTACTATATTTCCCCATATATGTGTCCGATAAAAAAAGTTCTATATGTCTTTATATATGTGAAAAGTATATGGAAAAATATATATAATATATATGAATCATATATAAATCATATATATTATAGTAATCGTATATGGTCACCATATAATACTCATATACGATTCATATATAATTCTCATAGATGATTCATATATAATTTTTATATATGATACTGTAACGGATCAGGCGACCTAGGCCTGACCGTTAACAATTCAAAGATCAACCGTTGCGAACGTCGAATAGTCCAGAAGGTTCGATGAGAGCGACAAGTCGCGTGACGTCACAACGGGTATATAAATCGAGACACAGCTCTCAGCAGCAGCTATTCATAGGCACAGCGCCTAATAGACTTACTACGCTCTTAGTATTTGGACACTAAGGGCATAGCGCCTACCCAGGCAGCAAAATCATGTCACTCTGATATCACAGATACGTCACTTCGTTCCTTCCGTTATAACTACTACATCACCGGGACTGTAAATGAGATAGTCCGAGGATATCAAAATGTCCGCCACAGGCCGCCATGGCTAATATGTCACAGTTACAGATCAAAGTTACATAATAGTTACGTATCAGCTATGGGTCAGAATCACGACAGATACATCACATAGTTACGTACCTGGTACATGCAGCAGTGACGTAACGGCAACATCCCAGTGGTACGAATTTACGAGTCAATAAAAAATAAAATAAGATTTTATTATTGCTTATTTTGAGCAATTATCCTTTTTTTATTGTAAGAATGTGGTGCTGAATACTATATGAACGCGTTCTGCTGAAAATTTTCATGCTAGCTAAATTTATGGACATATTATAATTCGCGAAAAGTCGCACGCGCGCACCCCCGAGTTTTGAACACACGACCTACCTATTCGTAGTCAGGCACGCTGCCTCGACACCACGATACATTTCCAAATAAGCATTCAGAACTCTATCATGTTCAACAGAAATTCATCAGAATATTGGTTATTTATTATTATTATTATTGTTATTTATTTATTATTATTATTTTTTATTTATTTATTTATTTTTTTTTTTTTTTTGTTTTTTTTTTTTATTTTTTTTTATTTTTATTTTTATTTATTATCATTTATTTATTTATTTATTTTTATTTATTCACAATTTCACATGAAAATAAATATCTTTTCTCGTTATACGAATAACACAGTTGAGTTTTTAGTTTGAAGCTCAAATAATTAACGATAATTCAGGCGATGATCGTTGGTTATTAGTATTTTATTACAGTAACTAAGTTTCAAATATTATGGTCGAAGTATCAGAACTACTTAGGGTGACAAATACGGCAGCGTCGAAACTCACGTGGATGGTGAAGATTACATTTGTTAGGTTAAGTTGGGTTAGAACAGATACAGAGTTTTTCTCGCTGGTATCGGGTTGTGCAATTCACATTATTATAGACCTGATCAATTTTTCAAATTACTCATCAAGTTTCACAGTTGCCACAGATTTCCAGACATCCAGTATACACATAACCTCCAAATTAGTTGCAAACTCATGGAAAGCACAGAGATAGAAGTTTGCGATATCATCGTCACATATCAGTTGTGCTTTCTGGGTGATATAACACTGCAACATCCTAATTATATTATAGCTACATCACACTTGAGCAATGTTCAAAGATATAGTACTTGGTAATATCAAAATATCAACGTTACATATTGGTTGTGCTTTTTGAGTGATATAACACTGCAACATCATTGGTATACTACAGCTACATCAAACTTGGGCACTGCTCAAAGAGAGAACTGGGTGATGTCAACGCTACATAACAATGTACTGTCTTTGCCATATTGCAGTGTTATATGTCAAGCGCATCTCTGTTATATCAAAAGATTACTGATACATGAATGTTACATAAAACTTACATAAACTTTTATATGTACCAGCAATTTTACAGTGTGATATCACGGTAACGTAAATATGCTAAGTTTGCTGCCTGGGTAGTGATCCTGTAGCTTCACTTTAAAAATTATTCTACAAATTCATTACAATCCAATTTCATACATAAATAAAAATCAAGACGTTTAGTTTCAAACAAACAAATAATTTGAGCAAAAAGAAGTAGATTCATTAGCTACATAATTAACGGAAATTACCAAGTAAAAACGACGAGCCTGTCAATAATCGCATAGCGATAATAATTAGTCTACGATATAGAAAGTTAGTAAGTACCCGATGAAAAAAGTTTTTGTCTAATCATATATAATCATGCATGATCATACATGAATCTATATATAGTCATGCATGATTATATATAGATTCATGCATGATCATGCATGATTATATATAGATTCATGTATGATCATGCAGGATTATACATAGATTCATGTATGATCATGCATGATTGAATCTGACATCATATACGCTTATACCTAGATCTATTGTAACTTTGCGCGAGTATCTTGAACCCGAAAGTTAAGAGATACCCGCAGTTATTGTGAGTTCTTTACCTATAAAAAAAGGGATTTAAATCTTCAAAATATTAGGGCTTTTCTTTAAGGTACGTAGGTAGGGAAAAAGGATGGGTTAGCCACCAAAAGCCACCTATGTACCCTTGTGATTTTATATTAACTCAGGACTCGGGTAGATTGCTCCACCAAAGCCTGTTCCCTTCGGACTCGGGTAGAACCAAAGCCGATCCTTCTCCTATTTGAACAGAGCCGGGAAGTGAATCCAAGCCTGCTTTCCTAAACACAAAAACTAATCTTTATTCGGATCCGGGAACCTTGCGATTCCAAGACCGTGTAACAGACTCGGAATCGTCTTTCCTTGGCCCTCGGACGCGGGAATTAAATCCAACGCCGTACGCTCTAGGAATGATCCAAAGCTGTTCCCTATTGGGTTGATCAGGGAATGAATTTGATTAATTAGGAATCAGAGCTGAAACATCCGACAATGTTCAAGTAATTGTAAATTGTATTAAATGAAATTATAAACCGATATTACATTGATTTTCCTATTCTAACTTAAACTATTTGTTTCGCTACGCGCCGCGTTTGTGTTGTGTTCGATTTCTTGAATTTACTATTCCTATTTCATGAGTTTATTTTTAGTATTAAGTACTAGACGCACATAACCTATTTATTTGATTCTATATTTCTTTCTCTATTTCCTTTCCTTTCTCTCTCAATTATATTTTATGTTGTGACCAATGAAGTTATATCTAAAGGTACTTTGTTTGATTCTATTTGCATGATTTTATGTTAGTCATTTAGTCCTAGACGATCTAAAGCTATTTGAATGAATTTAATCATGATATGAGTCGCACCGGTGCTCTACCTGACTACGCTCTAAATTGTGAGTCGCATCGGTGCTGTACCAGAATACGCTAGTGAGCGATTGCGTGAGCTGTTTATATACTCTCTATCCCCACTTCTTAGCGTGACGTCAAACTTTTGGTCGAACGTAGAGGATTAGTGTAATCCTTTCCTTTGTTCGGGATTTGGTGATATTCGAAGTGCAATATTGCCGAGTATGTTACACTATATATAATTGGATCTGATCATACCTGGTTGAGACTACCATGTCAATGATTATATATAATTATATATGGACCTAGATATAATTATTCATAGGTCCATGCATAATTGGACCCAATCAGATCTAACTTGAATAAGTTTATATATAGGTTCATTCATGATCATATCTGATCGGATCAAACTGTATCTACTTATGGGCAAGTCCACCAATTATCAACCAATGAACGGGACGTCAAAAAATTGATTTGTCTCAAATTTTTACCTCTTGTAGTGTGTACTAAGATCGAAAAGTTCACCAAGTCTGAACCCTCTAGGACTTACCGTTCGCGAGAAATGCCATATACAAGTTTACCATTTCGACCTGATTGAGCTTTAAATGCGAATTGTTTTCGTATCGTTATCGGGATAAAAGAATTGGAAAAATATATGTCTCTTATGTGAAAAACTCTCACCTTTTCGAATATCTTATTTATTTCCGGATACATTCACGGAATCAGTCTCAAAAACACGATTTTCGTCAAAAAAACCGCTTTTTTTATGCGCCACCAGAATTGATCTTACTTTTGAGTTTTTCACGTGAAAGCTGAGATTTTTTCAGTAAGAAACCCAAATTTTCAGAGTGGGACGGCCATGGGGTCCCACGTGAGCTACGTTCAATTGATAAAGGTCTGATGATAATACTCTCTTTTTGAAATCCAACGGAATATTTTCATTTCTCTAACCGTGCACAATTCAAAATAATATAAATATTCCGTTGAATCCCAAAAAGAGAGTATTATCATCAGACCTTTATCAATTGAACGTAGCTCACGTGAGATCCCATGGCCGTCCCACTCTGAAAATTTGGGTTTCTTACTGAAAAAATCTCAGCTTTCACGTGAAAAATTCAACAGTAAGATCAATTATGGTGGCGCATGAAAAAAGCGGTTTTTTTTACGAAAATCGTGTTTCTGAGACTGATTCCGTGAATGTATCCGGAAATAAATAACATATTCGAAAAGGTGAGAGTTTTTCACATAAGAGGCCTATATTTTTCCAATTCTTTTATCCCGATAACGATACGAAAACAATTCGCATTTAAAGCTCAATTAGGTCGAAATGGTAAACTTGTATTTGGCATTTCTCGCGAACGGTAAGTCCTAGAGGATTCAGACTTGGTGAACTTTTCGATCTTAGTACACACTACAAGAGGTAAAAATTTGAGACAAATCAATTTTTTGACGTCCCGTTCATTGGTTGATAATTGGTGGACTTGCCCTTATATACCGGGAAGTTATTTGGAAGCCGAACGATGACCACACTATAGCTCCATCAACACACGCTCGCGTTGCGTACCTGAGCTTCTACTTCTTCTTCGTCTTCTTCTTCTTCTGCCTAAGTCCCTGGCAGCGAGTAAAAGCTCAGGTACGCAACGCAAGCGTGTGTTGATCGAGCTATAGTGCGGTCATCGTTCGGCTTCCAAATAACTTCCCGGTATAATCAGATCTGCTTCCATGTCTATTTATACATAAAGTTATATATAACTTTATGTATAAATAATTTATACATAAAGTTATATATAACTTTATGTATAAATATACATGGAACTAACTGGATCCAATCACATCTGGCCAACACTGCCATGTTGATGACCATGGTATAATTATATATAGAGCGAGATATAATCTTACATAGGTTCACTCATGATTGTATCTGATCGGATCAAACTATATTTACTTATATATAATTAGATCCGCTTCCGTACATGATTATCAAAATTATTTTATGCATTGATCTGATTTAATTAGATACTTCAAATTAGTAATTTTTTTTTGCTGAAAAATTTAGCGCGGTCATATTGCCTCACATTCCCTAAAATACGAAAACAATTTCAGAATCGTTCGATCATCATAATCAATATTACGTGCATTGTTAAGATTAATCAAATTTCCGTGACAAATACATATATAGACATTCTGAAAATGTCAACTATTAAATACGTGAAATAGCCAAGTGGTAGAAGCTTCGACTGATACGCAGAAGGACCTGAGTTCGAATCCCCGCAAGAAACAGTTAGAAATTTTTCATCGACAAAAAAAAGTTAATTATCAGAAATACCCATGATTGCCGATCACTGCGACATGAAAAAGATATAAAACGATAGTTTATACAATTTTTTCAATTTAATCAAGTGTTCGATTTCAATTGTCCAAAACAAATGATTAGATCTGATTAGATCTGATTGGATCTGATTATATATAGATCATATATAATTATATATGATTAGATATGATTTGGCCTGGCCAATTTTTGGATCTGATCATGTATAGGTGATTATGCATGATCATATATGATTAGACAAAAACTTTTTCCATCGGGTAAGCAACTTTGTAAATATAATATAGGAATAGGTTGCAACCAGAGTTTAAATATAAATTAAATAAAATGATTTCTTGATTATCTAAAAGTAAGTAAATCTATGCAGATCCCTTATCCGCCATTTCCAGGTTGTTCTTCATCCGTATAACCAACCAAAGCTAGATACAGCCTTAGTGGGTCTCTGACGCACTCAGGTCTGGCACAGCAGGTTTTATTGTGTAGAAAATTTGGGGATAAACTAACTTTATCATAGCTAAAATTAAAAGGTTAGGTGGGTAAAGTGCAGCCTTAGCGCGTTTACGTGCTCAGGTCTGTGGGGAGGCGGCTTTAGTTGCTCGGCGACTCAAGTCCGTAATAGGAAACATTAAATTATTGATATAAAAGTCTAGAACATTAGAACATCGAGCAAAGAACTCACAATTACACTCGGTTCGCGTTACCTGAAGGAACGCTAAAAAACCGAAACGTAACAATACATATACAAAAATGGGCCAATTTTATATATGTGTCATATATTAATTATATAGGACATATATGATTCATGTATTTCGACATCTATTTTCCACATATATATTTTTCCGTGGGGGTACCTTTCCTTATCCAATCTTATCCACGGTCTATCTCTGTTAATCCCCCTTCAATCCCAATGAGAATTCAAAGTCGGGTCTATCCGTTCCTATCCCCGTTTTCCTATCCGATCTTATCCACAATCTATTCATGTTGATCCCTTTTAATGTCAATTAATATTCAGTCAGCTTCAGATTTTTATATACTATACTATATATATATATTAGGGTGTGTCAGATTGACTTTTTTTTTTTAATTTTCATGGTGCTACCTTCTAAGTCACTAGGTCTTATCAAGAAGAAGACATCCTGCATAGTAAAACTTTTTTCCGTCAAGTCTAAGTGGTTCCGAAACTTTTTTTTGTTTTCCATTTATTTAACACACAAAAAAATCTACTTTCGGGGCAATCCACATAGTTTCGTAGTTATTCAATATTTTTCAAGTCTAGAAAAAGATTCTGAAAGCTGAAGTTTTTATCTTCGAAATGGTTAGAATTAAACTTTATTCAAAAAATAATTTTCTATAGGTGTGGTTAACTTAAATGGAAAACTAAAAAAAAGTTTCGGAACCACTTAGCCTTGACATAGGACATTTTCCAGGGGGGAATCTTTCTGTCTTGACGACCTTGGTTAAAATTCCATCAGAAACAGACAGAAGATGAATCCTGTCCGTATCGTATGTGTTTTTGTCACTGCAATTCCGGATAGCAGCAGTTGGAAATACTCGTCCCATACGCATCTGTGTGCAACAGCGTGCAGAAATCCTATCCGCATCTATCTGCAGTTCTGTCGCACGCGTTGCCTATCCGGAATAATGAGCAAATCCAGATAAAAATGCCATCCATAATCTATACGCAGTTTGATAGTTCATCCCACCCGCTTCTAATGTATCTCTATCCGCACCTGTTTCAATACCATCCACATATGAATTCTGTCCGTATCTATGCGCAGTTGAATTGGTTGATTCTATCCGTTTCCAATGTACCTCTATCCGCACCATCCACGTATGAATTCTATCCGTATCAGCGCCGTGCCAATGGGTGGATCGGCGGAGCAGCCGCTCCAGGGCGCCTATGCTCAGGGGCGCCAAGAGACCGAATTTTTTGTGATCCGTCATTTTTTGAAATCGCTTGCATCCGTAGGAAAGCAGTAGTCCACATTCAGAGGCGCCCGCAATATGTCTCTGAGGGTGCTGCACTGATAGACGCGACATCATGTGGTGGGGCATCGTTCCGAAAAGGAGTTCGGGTCCGTTCTATTGCGTTTGGGCTGTAAATCCGTATCGTGCTCTACAAAGAGTATAGGATCGAGGGGTAGCTGCCATAAGGCCGTAATGTATTTTTCATCATTCTAGCCTCAAAATCGCAACTTCGTCGCGATTTTTCGGCAATCATGATGAAAAATAATGATCGTTACTTGTACGTAAAGGCTTTTTGACGAACCTCGTTACAGTACTCGCCTTTGGCTCGTGCCGTAAACCTCTCGTTCCGTCAAAAAAGCCTTTCCTTACTCGTAATGAAATGTACTATTACTTCACGCAGTGTGATAATGGACGTTTTACCCACGCTTCGCGTGGGTGAAATCCCCATTTTCAGACCTTATGAAGTAAAATTTTGTACTATTAGCGTATATGAGTTTCTGCATTCAGCACCTCTGTGAAGTCGGTGGGTGAAATAACATACCCCCACCCAAAGACCAAAACCACACTAGCCATAGAACGTTCGATTCCCCTCTCCGCGCCTACTCCCTCGCCTAAATAGTACCGTGCGAAGATTGATAGGTTAGGGATAGCGTCAATTTGTAATCTATCACTAATACAGAAATAGTTTCCTTATACATTCACTGACAATATAGTTATGAATTAAGGGGGTATCCCCACCTTTAAATGAGTTAACATTCTAAGAAAGAGATTGATATTTTACAGCGAATTTGAGAGTCTGATCAAATCCAAAAAAATCAAGAAGTTTAGGGAGAGTTTGACCCTCATTATCCATACTTAACATTGAATATTATTTTGAGTCTATTAGTAGTTACGCTGAATATAGAAAAATACAAAATTACTCGGTTGTCGCAAAGAATCAGTAGTACCATTGGATCGATTTTGGAATTTTTGGTCTTCAATTGTTCAGAAGAGATGCCTCTATCATATGAACATAGAACTTTTTGATATGACTATTTTTGGTTGAGATAATAGAAAAAATAGAGAAAAAAAATTGAAGAATTAGAAAAATCTCAGTAAAAACTAAGCGAGTCAGGCAATTTTCGCGATATCAAAAAGTTCTATGTTCATATGATAGAGGCATCTCTTCTCAACAATTGAGGACCAAAAATTCCAGAATCGATCCAACGGTACTACTGATTCTTTGCGACAACCGAGTAATTTTGTATTTATCTATATTCAGCGTAACTACTATTAGACTCAAAGTAATATCCAATGTTAAGTATGGATAATGAGGGTCAAACCCTCCCTCAACTTCATGATTTTTTTGGATTTGATCAGACTCTCAAATTCGCTGTAAAATATCAATCTCTTTCTCAGAATGTTGACCTATTTAAAGGTGGGGATACCCCCTTAATATGCTGTTAAACATTATCATCAAAGCGATCAATCTGACAATGGTTACTCGTGGTTGAGAAAAGGATATATCTCTGTCTCAACATGTTAGCGTTTGCCCAACACTTTCCAGTTCTTGATAACAACTGATGACAACTCTTCAAGCACTGTCGACACGGTCACTGCGCTTGTGGTGACGGTGGTTATCCCACCGAACTACCAGATGGCGATATTATCTGTATACGCTCAGCTACCCCGCTATCCTATACTCTTTGGTCCGCTACTCCGTGGCGCTTCCACCACTGATAAAGTCCTCAGCTAACGGCGAAGCTACTGCCAGCATCGAACTTATTCGTGGGGAGCAATACATATCAGCTCATGCAACTTTCGCCACGCTTCGCAATAGCACATCTATCAATCCCAATTGTTTCAATCCCTAAACTTTGGCTCAGTCCATCAGGTGGAGGGGGGAGGGGGGGGGGGGGGGGGGGGGCGCATGAAGACAGCTCGCACCAGGCGTCATGTGGCTTAGGCACGGCGCTGATCCGTATCTATACGCAGCTAATAAACTAGTTCATTCCGTCATTTTCATCTTTAGAGCACTGCCTTTTATATGTGGATCGACAAATCACAAATAATCTTTTTGTTCGGAAATCAAAGTTTTGATTTAGTTAGTCTACAGATAAAGGAGAACATTTGATTTGTTTCTGTACAGCTATGTGTAATCATATGTACTATTGTGTACAAAAAATAATCAACTGCGAATTGATGTGAAATTAAACTTTGAAATAATTCTGAAAGGCTGACGCCGTATCCTAAACAGATGCCTATCGTACGGTTGGGTACACATAATCGGGAGTGAAGTATATAATACAGTCGACCCTCTCAATAAGGCCGGTAAACGCGGTAAGGGGAAGAGTTTTTCTGTGAATCCTAGTTCCCCCACTCCGAACCGTCGCGCTCGCCGGCGATGTTTACACCGCAACTATTTTCAATAAGGCCGGCACCTCGTGCATATCTAAATACTGATTTTGCATTTAAAAGTATATGTAAAAAGCCAGTGCGTCCAGCGGCCTTATTGAGAATATTTTCGGATGAAATTCGAGCTCGCTTTATCTGTTTGAGAGTGGGGGAACTGCTCGACGTGCTCACCTGGGGAAGCGGCCCTATAGGGATGGTTGACTGTATTAGACTGTGTCAAAAAAAAAAAAATCGATTTTTTTTTTTTGTTTTTATCGGACGCGGAGAGAGGCCGATAGAATTTGTACATGCAATGGATCCAGATCGGTTCGGATGCCGCACAGCGATGCGTACAGATGCGGACAGCCGGGCTGTCTGTAATTGCAGTCAGAAGCGGGTGTTTCAATGTGGGTAGCGGACGCGGATAGAGGCCGATAGAATTTGTACATGCAATTGCGGATGGATCCAGACGGGTTCGGATGCCGCTCAGCGATGCGTACAGATGCGAATAGACGGGCTTTTTGTAATTGCAGTCAGAAGCGGGTGGCTCATTGTGAAGAGTGGATGCGGACAGATGCTGATAGAATTTGTACACGCTATTGCGGATAGATGCCGTAAAGCAGTCAAAATTCCAATAGATACGGTTTGAAATTCATAGTGATGCGTACATAAAGCTGATAGGAGCTGATAGAAATTAAATGTTGGGTCACTTTTGCAGATACAGCGGACAGAATTCCGTCAAGTTCCTATACATTTTGGTTCAATATTCTGTGGGTTTCTGATGGAATTTTAACCAGGGGAGAACTATCCGTTCAGAAGGTAACAAAAAAATTTTTTTTTGGTGACACACCCTAATATACATTGTAACTTTGCGCGAGTATCTTGAACCCGAAAGTTATGAGATACCCGCAGTTATTGTGAGTTCTTTACCTATAAAAAAGGGAATTAAATTATTAAAAATATGAGGGCTTTTCTTTGAGGTACGTAGGTAGGGAAAAAGGATGGGTTAGCCACCAAAAGCCACCTATGCAACCTTGTGATTTTACATTAACTCAGGACTCGGGTAGATTGCTCCACCAAAGCCTGTTCCCTTCGGACTCGGGTAGAACCAAAGCCGATCCTTCTCCTGTTTGAACAGAGCCTGGAAGTGAATCCAAGCCTGCTTTCCTAAACACAAAAACCTATGCTTTACTCGGATCCGGGAACCTTGCGATTCCAAGACCGTGTCTCAGACTCGGAATCGTATTTCCTTGGCCCTCGGACGCGGGAAGTAAATCCAACGCCGTTCGCTCTAGGATTGATTCAAAGCTGGTCCCTATCGGCTTATTCAGGGATTGAATTTGATTAGTTAGGAGTCAGTGCTGAAATATCCGACAAGTTCAAATTAGAAAATATAATTGTATTGAATTGATCATTGATAAACTAATTTTACATTGAGATTCCTATTCTAATTTTATCCTAATCGTTTGACTTTACGTCGCGTTTGTTTGTGTTATTGTCGTTTGAAGTTATCGTTCTATTTATTGTATTTATTTTATGTTAAGTGCTAGACGCATGTATCCTATCTATTTGATTCTATATTCCATTCTCTTTTATTTATCTCCTCTTTTCATCGATAATGTTTGTTTTATACTCAATGATGCTATATCTAAAGGTATTTTAGGTTTGAATCTAATCGCATGATTTTATATTAGTAGAAACAAAATTCTTGACCTCAAGTGAATATGTAGTGGGATTCTTGGAAATGTAGGTCGAATAAAACGTTAAAAGACAAAGCTTCAATAATTGTCGACGTTTCGGCCTCAAGTGTGGGCCCTCCTCAGGACAGAACGATTCTTTATTCTACAATACAAAGGATTTCGTTTAAAGATTTAAGACATAAACAAAATTAAAATTCAAACTTATAGATTAGCGGTTAGTTTAAAAATGACAGTACTAACCTTATAGACACATGATAATAATACAGCGGGATTCTAGAGATAATCGGAACATAAACAAACGCAGTTACGCTGAGATTTAATTTTGCGTACCTTCCACTTATCCATTATAACTATTGAAAGATTAACAAATTAAGAGATCAAAGATCTTTTGTGCTGGCAACAGTTAACAATACAATGGCAGCGAAGGAGAAGACGGAAGTCTGGATTGTTGATATCGATCAATATATCCCACGGAAATCTAAATATTAACTCAGTCACTAGGTCATACATACATAGAGAGGCAAAAACAATAAAGGTAGTCAATGTCGGTCACTTATCATAAGGTAGTTAGATGTTCGAAATAAGTCTTACGTACGTATCGCTTAGTTTCTCAACGTCCTGTCGTAAGTTGACCGAGTCAGAATGACTCACAATGTTACACATCTCAAGAATCATCCTTTTATAATACACAGGTTCTTCGTGTAAAACGCTTACCTTGTCATAATCAAAGCGATGGTCGTGATCAACAATGTGTCTGGTTAAAGCGGTATAGTGGTCAACACTCTCTTTGATGTTTTTTTTATGTTCGTTAATTCTTTGCGAGATATGTCGAGACGTTTGACCAATATAAGGCTTATTACAATCGAGACACGGTATCTTATAGACTACATTAGAACGTTTATCCAACGGTAGGATGTCCTTACCGGAATCAAACAACGGCCTCAAATCATTATGGTTCTTACCGACAAACTGTACATTAAATTTCTTAAAAATACGGTTTAGCGACTCGAACAACCCCGCGATGTAAGGGATCGAAATAAACGTAGATCTGTTAAGATCCAATTGAGGTGCAACGTTGTTGTTCAAAGCGTTGATCTTAAGTAAACGTTTAGAAATAGTACGGTTTACTACATTTGTGGGGTAACCATTTTTTGCTAAAACCTCTCGAATAATAGACAAGTTTTTTTCATGAAACCGAGGATTTGACAATCTGATACCTCTATCCACAAGATTAGTGATGGAACCAATTTTATACGACCTGGGATGATGTGAATCATAATTCAAATATCTCTGTGACCAAGTAGGTTTCTGGTACCAATCCGTCTCAATGGTCTGGTTTGAGTTAATGATTAGTGCATCTAAAAAACTAATACGACCCTGTTTTTCAGTCTCACACGTGAATTGAAGTCTAGGGTGGAAATCATTGAAGACGTGTATTAAGTGGATCACAGAGTCTCTAGGTACCGCGGTTAAGATGTCATCAACATACCGAAAGTAAAACGGTAATTCAAAACCTAAATTGTTTATACAGTGAGATTCCAAATCATCCATAACTAAATCAGCCAGAATAGGTGATAGAGGAGAACCCATGGGTAGACCAAACGTCTGGGAATAGACCGTATTATCGAATTTGAAAATAGAGGCATCAAAACACAAATTCAGCGCTAGGAGTAGCTGGTTTAGGGACACCGGAAGATGCGATGAAAGATGCTGCCAACGGTTCTTAATAGCCTCAATCGCTAAAGATTTCGGGACATTAGTGAACAACGCAACTACATCAAGGGAGACCAAGATGTAGTTGGGTGGCAACACGAGACCACTTACTTTGTCAACCAAAGTGAAACTATCCTTAATGTAAGACTTAGGTTTGATAATATTAGATTTCAACCAGAAATTCAAAGTCTTCGCTAAACCATAAGTTGGACTATTAATAAAGGACACAATCACTCTGACCGGTACCTCATCTTTATGAATCTTCGGTAGACCATAAGCTCTAGCTACTACACTATTGTTAGAGTGAATGCCTCGATGGTTGCTCTTTGAGATTGACTCATTCTTGAGCCAACGGTTCGCTAGATCGTTAACACGTTGTTGGAGGGTGTAAGTGAGATCATGTCTAACAATTTTGTAAGTGTTAGCATCCGATAACTGGTGTAACATTTTCTCTTTATAATCTATCGACTTAATGCACACTGTAGTATTACCTTTATCAGCTTTAACAAAGAGTAACTCAGGATGGTTTAAGCGGAAATCGCGGACCGCCTTGATCTGAGAACCATTAAATTGGCCCTTTAAATTAGATGGATCATGTTTGAAATTGCAAATTCGATTTGCAAACTCCACTCTAGCTTGGTTACGGGACTCAGTCGGAATGCACGAGATGTTTGATTCGAAATCAGCAATCAATTTAGCCGTTGGAAGGCATTTTTTCTGAACAGGAAGACCATATCTCGGACCCAAACTCAACACATCCCTTACCGTTTCCGGGATATGTACATCCGACAAATTTACTAACCATTTAGATCTATCAGGTGTCGGGGTGGATTTATGTTTTAACCTCAAAAGATTGTTCAGCTTCAGAAGGTTCGCTTTCTTAGATCTAGCAAATTCGAACTCTAACTTCGCGTTTTGAGTAGTTTTTTTCTACTAGTTTTTTTCTACTCAAAACGCGAAGTTAGAGTTCGAATTTGCTAGATCTAAGAAAGCGAACCTTCTGAAGCTGAACAATCTTTTGAGGTTAAAACATAAATCCACCCCGACACCTGATAGATCTAAATGGTTAGTAAATTTGTCGGATGTACATATCCCGGAAACGGTAAGGGATGTGTTGAGTTTGGGTCCGAGATATGGTCTTCCTGTTCAGAAAAAATGCCTTCCAACGGCTAAATTGATTGCTGATTTCGAATCAAACATCTCGTGCATTCCGACTGAGTCCCGTAACCAAGCTAGAGTGGAGTTTGCAAATCGAATTTGCAATTTCAAACATGATCCATCTAATTTAAAGGGCCAATTTAATGGTTCTCAGATCAAGGCGGTCCGCGATTTCCGCTTAAACCATCCTGAGTTACTCTTTGTTAAAGCTGATAAAGGTAATACTACAGTGTGCATTAAGTCGATAGATTATAAAGAGAAAATGTTACACCAGTTATCGGATGCTAACACTTACAAAATTGTTAGACATGATCTCACTTACACCCTCCAACAACGTGTTAACGATCTAGCGAACCGTTGGCTCAAGAATGAGTCAATCTCAAAGAGCAACCATCGAGGCATTCACTCTAACAATAGTGTAGTAGCTAGAGCTTTGGATACCGTTGGATAAACGTTCTAATGTAGTCTATAAGATACCGTGTCTCGATTGTAATAAGCCTTATATTGGTCAAACGTCTCGACATATCTCGCAAAGAATTAACGAACATAAAAAAAACATCAAAGAGAGTGTTGACCACTATACCGCTTTAACCAGACACATTGTTGATCACGACCATCGCTTTGATTATGACAAGGTAAGCGTTTTACACGAAGAACCTGTGTATTATAAAAGGATGATTCTTGAGATGTGTAACATTGTGAGTCATTCTGACTCGGTCAACTTACGACAGGACGTTGAGAAACTAAGCGATACGTACGTAAGACTTATTTCGAACATCTAACTACCTTATGATAAGTGACCGACATTGACTACCTTTATTGTTTTTGCCTCTCTATGTATGTATGACCTAGTGACTGAGTTAATATTTAGATTTCCGTGGGATATATTGATCGATATCAACAATCCAGACTTCCGTCTTCTCCTTCGCTGCCATTGTATTGTTAACTGTTGCCAGCACAAAAGATCTTTGATCTCTTAATTTGTTAATCTTTCAATAGTTATAATGGATAAGTGGAAGGTACGCAAAATTAAATCTCAGCGTAACTGCGTTTGTTTATGTTCCGATTATCTCTAGAATCCCGCTGTATTATTATCATGTGTCTATAAGGTTAGTACTGTCATTTTTAAACTAACCGCTAATCTATAAGTTTGAATTTTAATTTTGTTTATGTCTTAAATCTTTAAACGAAATCCTTTGTATTGTAGAATAAAGAATCGTTCTGTCCTGAGGAGGGCCCACACTTGAGGCCGAAACGTCGACAATTATTGAAGCTTTGTCTTTTAACGTTTTATTCGACCTACATTTCCAAGAATCCCACTACATTTTATATTAGTCATCAGTTCTAGACGAGCTAATGCTAGACAATTGAAGTTACTTATGATATGAGTCGCACCGGTGCACAGTGGGGAATTTTCACGAAAACGTGGCCAAAATTCAAAAAACGAACTTTCCCATGCAGGTATACCGACCGGGGGGATTGTTTAAGAATTAATTTCTGCGTAACCTCCCGGTTGTCCCGACCCTTTAACCCTTATAGTCTCTTAGATATTTCAGTTCAAAGTTGACCCTCGTCCGTGACAGTCACGTACCTGAATTTCGCTCTCATATCTGCTCTAAGTTTGAACACTTATAACTTAACAGTGTAAAGTGATAATCAATTTCGACACAATGGATGATCTTCCTCAAGGTATGTAGAAAATTTTGCTCATCTTACAATTAAAAAATAGTCTCTATTGTCCATGTTTACGTAGTCTAACGATAGTGCCGAAAAGTGCCTTTGTGCGGAAATAAATATTGACTTTACGTAGACTTTTAGTTTAGAATCCCGCAATATCCCGCCTTCGTTTTTTTTTCAAATTGTAGCTTAGAATATCAGCTTTCGAATGAAGTGTGGATCAGACTGCGCAAACCTGCGCGGGCTGATCCAGAGCATTTTTAGTGAACGTATGCACGTTCCGAGAAGGCCCCCGGCGCGGCGGCGCTCGGTCGGCGCGCCGCGTTCCATGCCAGTTCAGCTGCCTAGTCAGCCGAGCTGGGCAGGTAGCTCGCTTAAGCCTGGAGCACAGACTTTTCGTGACGGCTCACCTACAGAGATCGTGAACCGGGTACAGTCACCCACACGCAGCGCCGACCAATCACAGCTATGTGTGAACGATCGTGGCGCCTGTAGGTGAGGCGGAACACGGCACACGGCAAAGTCTGTGCTCCAGGCTTTACTTGGAACTTTCTCACCCTAAGCGGACTCGGTCGACTGCTTTACTCTAACAATGGATTCGAAATATTAACATATTGTTAATGAAAATTCTGATACCTGATTTATCATACGTACAATTTGTTCCCGAGAGGCGAAGGGATTTATTCGAAATTTGTTATGGTATTCGAAACGCCAAATCCGCATTCCAATGAAATGTTACTAAATGCACAAAGGCGTAGGGGAAGGTGGGGCAAGACGGGGTAGTGAGGTAAGATGGGGTACCTCCATTTTGAGCAGCACAATGGTAAAAAATTTTGGATTGTTTTATCTATGGGGGCGCCACTTGGCCTTTGATAGAATAACCCGAATATAGCACCATTTCCGCGATTGTGTCGTAAATTAAAAAACAAATGGCGTTTTCAAGCATTGTGATGTAATTTTGCGCACCGAAATTGTGCGTGGAAATAATAGATACATGCATCACATTCGATTGTGTCTTCGATTTTGATCATCTTTAGGGATCGCTTTTTAAGGATTGTCCAATATATTTATGAATATCACCATTGTTTGACAGTGACAACAACTTTTTGTGAAACATACGCCAAGGGGCAAGATGGGGCAAGTCTTCCGGGGCAAGATGGGGTACCTTTTATCCCCGTAGGTAATCCATCTTGCTGACTTTCATCGTTTCCCTAAGATTACAATCGTTCGGTTTTTTACTATTTTGTAAAAAAATAAATAATAAATAAATGAAAATAATGAATGAATAATAATAATAATAATAAATAATTTTTTACTATTTTGTGAAAAAATAAATAATAAATAAATGAAAATAATAAATAAAGAATAATAATAATAATAAATAATTAATAAATAAATAATAAAAATGATAATAAATAATTAATCAACATTAATGATGTACCCTAACATTGTCCAACAACCAATCCCATCTTGCCCCACGGCCCACCCCATCTTGCCCCACTAGCGGGGCAAGACGGGGCAAATACCACCTTTTTTGTTTGTTAAACAATATAATATTACTTAATATAATATCGGTATATGCTATGTGGCAATATACCGATATTATAAAAAAGAAGGTCCAAAGATTACAATAATAAAAAGTTCTGTATGCCAGTATTGAAAATTGTTGATGTATTTGTTGATAAACCTTAAGTACCCCGTCTTGCCCCACCTTCCCCTATGTCTTATCCTCATTCGGATTACAATGCCATTTATAATTAATACGAAATACTATTCTTTTTTCCTAGGTTCTGGAACTTCTCTTATCACCTTCAAGCGAAGGGAAATCTTTTCAATACAAAATGGGAGCAGTTTTCGTCAGAAACCATTCCACTATTAGCGAGCCCAACTATCACACATGAAGATCTCTATCCGGCTTCGGATTGACTTTTGACTTTTAATTTCTGGAAATAAAAACTTTATTTACTACATTGCAAGAGAATAATTATTTTCCCCGAAATTCCCGAATCTGTAGTTTAATTTAGTATAGCACATATATTTTAGGTACGCCATTTCGTTTTTACAAATTTGAATATCAGATTCGTAATCAGCAACCCCGAAAACATCGATAAAGTGTATAATCAATCGTGTTTTCTATAAAATTCATATCTGAGTCGGCCATATTAGGTCCGCCATTTTGTTTTTTCAAATTTAATTATCAAATTCGTAATCAGCAACCCCGAAAACGTCGGTAAAGTGTATAATCAATCGTGTTTTCTATGAAATTCATGTCTGAGTCGGTCATATTAAGTCCGCCATTTTGTTTTTCCAAATTTGAATATCAGATTCGTAATCAGCGACCCCGAAAACATTGGTAAAGTGTATAATCAATCGTGTTTTTTACGAAATTGATGTCTTCATCGGCCATATTGGAGCCGCCATTTTTTTTTCCAAATTTGGGTACCAGATTCGTAATCAGCGCCCCCAAAAACATCAGTATATCAAATTTCGAAAAATTCCGATGATTCCCTGGATTATGGCCACGTTTTCGTGAAAATTCCCCACTGTGCGGTGCTCTACCTGACTACGCTATGTTTTGTTTGAGTCGACCGGCCTTTTGCTCGAGTCGCTCTGACTTTTGAGTTTGTGTGTCGCAAGGCCTCTATGGCTCAATTACGCTGATGAGCCATAGCGTGTGCTGATTATATACTCTTCATCCCCACTTCTTGGCGTGACGTCAGACTTTTGGTCGAACGTAGAGGATTAGTGTAATCCTTTCCTTTGTTCGGAAATCGGTAATATTCTAGGTGCAATATCGCCGAGTATGTTACAACATACCGCGATAATCAGGTGAAAGAGAATGGTCCATCCGCCCAGGCAGACAATATTTCGTATTTTTAGGGGGATAGCCACTCGTTGCGCTGAAAAAATCCCTAGGGTGATTTTGGCGCGCGGTCGATGCAACTCGGCAGCCATTGTTGATACAAACCGGCTGACTGTCAATACATCGCGGAAGGTAGACAAGTGTGGTTATGTTCGTTTATTTGAAGGAAATGATAAATAAAGTGAATGAAACCTACGTGAATAAGCTAGGAATATTTATCAAAAATCGATCAATTAGTTTTAAATGATATCTTAATGCAATCAACGACTTAACCGAAGCTATAACTGGAAATTAATGAGAATCGAAAAGTTCATCGAGAACAACTAATTTGAACGAAATTATCATTTAAAACTAATTGATCGATTTTTGATAAATATTCCTAGCTTATTCACGTAGGTTTCATTCACTTTATTTATCATTTCCTTCAAATAAACGAACATAACCACACTTGTCTACCTTCCGCGATGTATTGACAGTCAGCCGGCTTGTATCAACAATGGCTGCCGAGTTGCATCGACCGCGCGCCAAAATCACCCTAGGGATTTTCAGTGCAACGAGTGGCTATCCCCCTAAAAATACGAAATATTGTCTGCCTGGGCGGATGGACCATTCTCTTTCACCTGATTATCGCGGTATATCCATATCTGAGTCTAACACCGTATATTTACTTATGTGGTTCTCATTAGCTGGGCAGATCTTGGAGTGCGTAACATTTTACCGCCAATTGGATTTGATTTGAGGTCAATAATGAGCTGTAGCTTTAGAGTTTAAAATTTAATGATGAAAGAGGTTGAATACATAGGATTCAATTATGATTTCAGACAATATAATATATCCTCGAACCTGGAACTGCAGTCTATATATAATGCAGTTACAATTTTATACACGTGTATGAACACTATATATAATATAATATATTGTAACTTTGCGCGAGTATCTTGAACCCGAAAGTTAAGAGATACCCGCAGTTATTGTGAGTTCTTTACCTATAAAAAAAGGGATTTAAATCTTCAAAATATTAGGGCTTTTCTTTAAGGTACGTAGGTAGGGAAAAAGGATGGGTTAGCCACCAAAAGCCACCTATGCAACCTTGTGATTTTACATTAACTCAGGACTCGGGTAGATTGCTCCACCAAAGCCTGTTCCCTTCGGACTCGGGTAGAACCAAAGCCGATCCTTCTCCTGTTTGAACAGAGCCTGGAAGTGAATCCAAGCCTGCTTTCCTAAACACAAAAACTAATCTTTATTCGGATCCGGGAACCTTGTGATTCCAAGACCGTGTATCAGACTCGGAATCGTCTTTCCTTGGCCCTCGGACGCGGGAATTAAATCCAACGCCGTACGCTCTAGGAATGATCCAAAGCTGTTCCCTATTGGCTTGATCAGGGAATGAATTTGATTAATTAGGAATCAGAGCTGGAATATCCGACAATGTTCAAGTAATTGTAAATTGTATTAAATGAAATTATAAACCGATATTACATTGATTTTCCTATTCTAAGTTAAGCTATTTGTTTCGCTACGTGCCGCGTTTGTGTTGTGTTCGATTTCTTGAATTTACTATTCCTATTTCATGAGTTTATTTTTAGTATTAAGTACTAGACGCACATAACCTATTTATTTGATTTTATATTTCTTTCTCTATTTCCTTTCCTTTCTCTCTCAATTATATTTTATGTTGTGACCAATGAAGTTATATCTGAAGGTACTTTGTTTGATTCTATTTGCATGATTTTATGTTAGTCATTTAGTCCTAGACGATCTAAAGCTATTTAAGTGAATTTAATCATGATATGAGTCGCACCGGTGCTCTACCTGACTACGCTCTAAATTGTGAGTCGCATCGTTGCTGTACCAGAATACGCTAGTGAGCGATTGCGTGAGCTGTTTATATACTCTCTATCCCCACTTCTTAGCGTGACGTCAGACTTTTGGTCGAACGTAGAGGATTAGTGTAATCCTTTCCTTTGTTCGGGATTTGGTGATATTCGAAGTGCAATATTGCCGAGTATGTTACAATATATAATAATTAGAGATTTGATCATACATACAAATCAGGAATCAGAGGATCGTTATCGAACAATTAACGTACGTTGACCACGATTGACCATCAACATTGATCATCTTATTTATGAATAAAAATATGTACAAAAAAGAACAGACATATTGAAGAGCGAATTGCAGACGATAGAGATAAGACAAAGGCCTGATAAGCCCTAATTATGACAGTCTAACACAATGGAGAACAGATTCAGGTGGACAAAGTGTAACAGCGATTCCCGCGAGCTCGGGTATTACCCGCAGGAACTACGATCTATTATCAAAACTGAACACCAACGCTGAACCTCCTCCGACTAGCAACGAAGATGTTGGGCGCCAGACTTCGGAGAGAAGTCCTCTCTCTCTCTCTCTCTCTCTCTCGTCACAGCTAGCTGTCGGTAGAGGGATATTCGTGGGGGCGAGAAATAAAAATACCAAACACACGAGAAATATATTTGAACGATTATTTATTAATCAAAAAGAAAAAAAGAAAAAGATAACATTAATTTGTTCAGCCTGTTATCTGGCTTTGGCTTTCTCACCGCTATTTTATGTTTAAATACGAAATTAAGAAAAGGAATAAAGTAGAAGAAAGAAATAAAATAAATAAAAGACTCTACTATCTCATATATGTCAAAAAGATTCTACTCTAAATTATCTCAAAGAAAATGATACTACTCCTTATTAATAATGATATTTATAATAATAGTAAAGCTGAAAGAAAAGGTACAAGTTGACGATTATCACAGGTTAGTTTGCTCGCCTTCCTCGCTACCACCAGCTGGAGGTCCGGCTGTCTAGTCAATTTCGAGTACCTCACGCTCTACGCGAGGTCTCTAGTCTCCGACTGACAGCTGGTCGCTCTACGGCCAGGGTTGCCAGATACCTGAGGAGTCAGTCCGCCAGTACGCGGCGCTAGTACAGCCAAACCCCAAAAAGCACCACTGGTGCAAAAACCTTTCGCCAAGTACATTAATGTGGTCACTACCCCCCAAAAAATCCACCAACCAAAATTCCTCCTTAACAAAATTGGTACCATCAAAATGTCTACTTACAAAAGGATTGAAATCAGATACAATTGCCAAGTACATATCTTCTGTATAACAAAAGTTTACAACAGAAGAACAGAAAACTGAATAGTCTTGTATCGTTCACTCGCTACGCTCGCTCACTCGATCGGCTCTTGATAATTACAGGGAAAAAAATCAGTAAAAAAAAAAAAAATTTAGTACGTGGTACTTGCGGGCCATTTATGAGTAAGTAAAAGAGTTTTCACTTCGGTCTATGTATCATTTGTTCGATACATATTGATATAATGGCCCGCCAAGTACCACTTCCTAAATTTTTTTTTTTTTTACTGACTTTTTTCCCTGTAATTATCAAGAGCCGATCGAGTGAGCGAGCGTAGCGAGTGAACGATACAAGACTATTCAGTTTTCTGTTCTTCTGTTGTAAACTTTTGTTATACAGAAGATATGTACTTGGCAATTGTATTTGATTTCAATCCTTTTGTAAGTAGACATTTTGATGGTACCAATTTTGTTAAGGAGGAATTTTGGTTGGTGGATTTTTTGGGGGGTAGTGACCACATTAATGTACTTGGCGAAAGGTTTTTGCACCAGGGGTGCTTTTTGGGGTTGATATCACCACTTTTTGTACAATTTTGCTCGACTATCTAATAATTGTGCTCGCTCGCTACGCTCGCTCGATTGGGATTTCCTGTATCCTTGCTCGCGAGGCTTGCTCAGTTGTCAGCATTCTGTCAATTATTCCTATGAACATCTCAATGCATGTATACGATGATGCCTTTTGTATCATCCGAATTCCTCAAAAAGCAGCAATATTAAATGTAGTAGTATAATTTTAAATGAATGAAAATAGTGTTATAATATACACGTATGCTCATACTTTTCTGTGAGCCTTGAATTTTTGTGGACAGACGTAACATGTGTTCTTTTATTAAGTTCCACGAATTGTTTCGTTAAAATCCGGTATAATTCTATATGCCTGAACGTGTAACCCTGCGCGCAGCCCTCCTCCTGTCTCATCTAGGCCTGGGACCGGCAATGGCGGAGTCACTTGCACGCAGGGTTAGTTGCTGCTCATGATTGAATATATATAAATATGAGATATATGTACTGCAATTCTTAGGTAGTTTTTTTTTTTAATGCAGCTAGGTCCTCTGCAGAAAGAACATGTACTCGTCCCGTACTCATAACGTCAACTTTGAATTCAGGTCTGAACAGAAAGTATCGAAATATATAGAATTGAGCCGATTAAGCTTATTGATGCAAGACTAGCGTAGAGCATAAAATGGAAGATTTTGAAGTCAAACACTTGCATTCTGCTCTATTCGTCTGACTCTATCCGTTTCTTGTATCAAATCACACTGTCTCGTTATTTTGCAACTTCAGCGTTTTCTCTCATCATCCTCTCTTCTCATACAGCGACCCCCTACAAAATTAAACAATCCATAAAAAAGGTTGTGCAATGAATAAATAAATATAAATGAGAAATAAATGGTTTTTATAATTTTCATGATTAAATACAAATCTCTATCATCTGAGAAAGAGGAAGTCTATTGATCATTTCTTTAATATTGAATAAGTATTTTCATTCCAACCATTTGTCGTGATAGCACTAATCTGAATTTGATTGAGGTCGTTCCGAGCGGAGGGTCTAAGCTGTTTGTAAAAAATGGATTAAAAAATTATCTTCACCGAAGGTCAAAGCACTACGTTGTCGTGGAGTGTAGAATAAAGCCTATCGGAGTCCAACGCACAACGTTGACTTACAGTCTCGTTTGGACTAGAGGATACCTAGATAGACTATAGAACTCGTCGGAATCCAACGCATAACGTTGACGCACAATTTGGGTCTGAGCAGTCGAGTCTTTAAAGATGAGCCTAACATAGAGCTTAAAGTGAAATTCGTAGCAATGCAACGCTTGAACTCGGCTTTCTTGGTCTGGCTCCATGCCGTCCTTATATCAAATCATGCTATCCTGATATTTTTCAACTTCAACATTTTCTCTTGATTTTCTATTGTCAGACTTCCTCAGGCGGTAACGTACTAAATAATTGGAATTCCTAAAAAAAAAACGTTTCCTTCGATAATTGCATTCATAAATGAAAATAGGCCAAATCTACAATGTATAAGTGAACAAAATGTAGAGGCAATAGTCAGTTAATAGTCATCTGATAGTCTTGTGTCATGTAAGGTAAACCTAATCGTAAAATTATCCGTTCACGATTGTTATTTTATTTATCAGCATGAATTTTCACGTCAGTCGATTCGCATAACCTCAAAAGCTCGAGATCGTAGGATTTAAGATCAACCTATCGAAACATTTTTATTGGTGACTATTAGGGGTGTGCGGGTACTCGATTTATTCGGGTACTCGGTGCTCGGGTCGGGTCGGGTACTCGTCGAGTCGGGATTTTTTCGTGACCCGAAATTTTCGGGTACTCGAATCGATCCGAATACTCGAACAGTTTCGGGTACCCGAATGTTTTCGAGTACTCGAATTTTTTCGGGTACTCAAATTTTTTCGGGTACTCGAATTTCTTCGGGTACTCGAATGTTTTCGGGAACTCAAATGTTTGAGAGTACTCGCATGTTTACCGGCACTTAGCTCGGGTACCCGTCGGGTTTTTAAAGAATGTCTCGATGCATCCATGTCGTTGGGTAATTCTAATTTAGTTGAGCATTGACTATGACTTCCAATTTCAATTTCTGTATTATTTACTAATTTAGGCAGTACGGTTAAGAGACTAGCAATAAGGACTAAGATGCGGGATGTATTTGAAAAATGCATTGATCTGTCCATGAATTTATTAAATTATATGACTACTTGTCATATAATTTAATAAATTCATGAACAGATTATTACATTTTTATTTTTTGAATACATCACGCATCTTAGTCCTTATTGTTAGCTACTAACCGTACTGCCTAAATTAATAAATAATATAGAAATTGAAATTGGAAGTCATAGCCAATACTCAAATAAATTTGAATTACCTAACGACATGGATGCATGGAGACATTTTTCTAAAACCCGGCGGGTATCCTATAGCTAATTGCCGGTAAACATGCAAGTAATCTGAAACATTTGATTACCCGAAAACATTCGAGTACCCGAAAACATTCGAGTACCCGAAAACATTCGAGTACCCGAAAACATTCGAGTACCCGAAAACATTCGAGTACTACCCGAAAAAATTCGAGTACTCGAAAACATTCGAGTATTCGGGTTGATTCGAGTACCCGAAAATTTCGGATACTCGACCCGACAAAAATAAAAATTACTCGACTCGACCCGACCCGAGAAAACGGTCTACCCGCACACCCCTAGTGACTATCACATTAATGTAGTTGGCGTAAGGTTTTTGCACTCAAGGGGCTTTTAGTGGGTATTCACTAGTTTTTATTAAGCATTGCTCGTACTCTCTTTTATTTCTTTTATTTGGATTTAAAAACATGAAATGACAACACGCGTCTGCTAGTCCAGCAGACAGTTTCTGTCTGCGATACTGGCGCTGACTACGTTGTGACTGTCGTACTAACGCCACTCTATACAACTTTTGTGTAGATTTTCCCTTCTATGTGATTTTATGGGAATGGTTTTAGTGTGAATGACAACACGCACGAAGTAATAGTTCCGACTACATGCCTGTATAAGGCGATAAGTCGTTAAAGGATAACTAACTAACGAAGTAATAGTAAGGAGACCGGACTCAGCCGAGGCCTCGTTTCAAAATGGGGCAGCGGTTTCTGTACGACAAAGCAGCAGTCCGCAGAAAAGAATACCCAAGATTTCGCGCCTGCTCGTTACGCATTATAGCGGTGTCTCTTTCTCTCTCTCACAGAAAGTGCGAGAGAGATAGCTCGGCCGTCATCACAAAATAATAAACAGTGATTGAGGTTATGGTGTTTTGTTGTTATTAAAACCGGCAAGAGTAGCGAACTTTAACGAGCGTTTTCAACTGGTGCGTACAAAATATAACGAAAAAAGCTAGTATGAAACAGGATCAAATATTTTTAAAATATTTTCAACTAGTCACGTATCTTTCAGAAATAATAAAAGATCCGCCGTGTATTTCCTTCATGATTCACCAGATTCAGCTTATCCACCAGATCACCATAGCCTCACTAAATCACTGTTCATTATTTTGTGATGACAGCCGAGCTATCTCTCTCGCACTTTCTGTGAGAGAGAAAGAGACACCGCTAGAATGCGTAACGCGTAGGCGCGAAACCTTGGGTATTCTTTTCAGCGGACTGCTGCTTTGTCGTACAGTGAACATAGTCAAAATTGTATAACGGAGTCCGGTCTCCTTACTATTACTTCGTGACAACACGCGTCTGCTAGTGTTGCAGACGGTTTCTGTCTGCGATACCAGCGCTGACTACGTCATGACTCTCGTACTTACACCACTCGATACAACTTTTGTGTGGATTTTCCCTTCTACTATGTGATTTTATGGGAATGGTTTGAATGGGATGAATCTTAGTCTGAATTTTTGTGTGGATTTTCCCTTCTATATTATATTCCCAGATGCGTAAGGACGTATGTTCTGTGTATAAGCATACAACATACGTCTTGCGTTTAGCGACGAAATGTGATTTTATGGGAATGGTTTTAGTGTGAACGAATCTTGGTCTGAAGACCAAGATGAATTTTATTATATACGAGGAAACGGGGTATCAGAATCTGTAGTTAATTATATCTCAGCACTCCGGACACCGATTTAATCGATCTAGGGCTCAAATGAAAGCTTTTCATGCCCACATCCTGGATTAAATTAGTTTTAATTCGTATATGTTGTGAAATTAAAGAAAACGAAGATACTAATTCGCCGTATAGGTTAGGGTAGTTGCCTCTCGGGTATATAGACTCGTTGAGTCTCGCGCTTGAAAAAAAAATTTTTTTAATGTACTTGGCGCGAGACTCTACCGAGTCTCTTGATATTAGCCAATCAACAAATAGCTCGCCCCGCCAAATACCGCCCATTTCGAATTTTTGAATGAAAAGTAAATTATAATTCCTACGAATAATTCTTACGAACAGAGGGTCAGCCGGATCAGGAAAAATCAATTATAATCCAATTAACTTTTTATTCTTCCAATATATAGTACTACCATTGCTCGTAATGCCTCTTTGGCAATGTATCATTAGTGATCAAATATTAAAATTGAAATAGAGACTAGTGGAATAGCCATGTAATTTGAATATTAAAATTAAAATAGGGACTAGTTGAACAGCCATGTAATTTAAATACTAAAATTAAAAAAGGGACTAGTTGAACAGCCATGTAATTTAAATACTAAAATTAAAATAGGGGCTAGTTGAACAGCCATGTAATTTAAATACTAAAATTAAAATAGGGACTAGTTGAACAGTCATGTAATTTAGATATTAAAATTAAAATAGGGACTAATTGAACAGCCATGTAATCATCAGAATGCGTATCACGTATCAATCGTGGATCTTCAAAGCTAAATATCACTGATTCCAATCTCCTACTATCATGGATTCTTCGAAAATCTCATACGCCTCTAAAAAACCGTAATCAATTTCCATGTCTTTATCTTTCGTTGAAGGTGTCTCATACATATCCTTATTGAACCTTTGAAGCATATCCTGCGTCGGTTCGTAGCTTCTAAGGTAAGCGCACCAATAGTGAAACGCCCACCGCTGTGTCTCGATTATTAACGGCAATAAACATAATAAATTTGAAAGTTCTGGGGAAACTTTTATTCTGGGCCCACAGTCAAGTTTTGGAGCTGTAAACTAACCAATATTAGGTCTATATTAGCTCATAATGAATTTTTAAAAGAATTTCAAAGACTCGAGATTTTCGGAACAGAAGTGAAACAGCCAAATGAGTGGGGAACCAGTAGTGAAACAGCTAGATTACCAATTGTGAAACGCTATCACCAGTCAAACAGCATATACCTAACCTAAAAATGATTCGTCCATTTGCTGCCCTTGAACCTCGAAATTCTTTGAATTTCATACCTAAAATTTATGTAAAACTATCGACAAAATCAATCTGATAAAGAAATTCACAGTTTAACATTGTCTGGGCACAGAAAATTGAAGAAAAAACCACAAAAAGCAGCTGTTTCACTTCTGGTTGCATCGCTCTTCCGAGGCAACCTTTAGTGAAACGCGGCTGTTTTTATAGGAAAAACTGTAATTTATTCTATTTATCTGCTCTTCAACGATAAATAAAGTGTCACTGCTACCGTTGTCGGAGTTTTTCAGCACTTGATTGAAAGAAATTACGTGCTAGCTCTCTTTGCGATGCAGAGCGTCAGCACCCCGGCGACGGGTAGACGGAGGCTAAAGAGCCCGCTTGTCGGAAGGGGAAACAGAAATATGACATTTTAAAATTCTTCCAAACATTCTCGGCGAAAAAAAAATTTGCTTTCACTTTGTAAATAGGGAAGTCCACCAATTATAGGTAAACGATCCGGGGTCAAAATTTCGATTTGTCTGCAATTTTGACATCTCATAGTGTGTATTGAGATGTAATAATCCACCAAGTTTTAGACCTCTAAGCCTTACCGTTCAGGAGAGACGCGCTGATTAGTCTTTCAACTTTGAGCACATTGACTTTTACATTCGAATTTTTATCCCATCTCTATCGCGAAAAAGAGAATTTGATTAAACGTGTTTTTCGTGTAAAAATGTCTGATCTTTCCGGATATCATATTCATTTCAAGCTAGATTCTCAAAAATGGTGAAAAAAAACACGTTTTTTCGAAAAAAAACGTGTTTTTTCAACGTTCCCCAAACTTTTTCTTAAATTTGATATTTTTATCTGAAAGCTTGCAGTTTTTCACTAAAGAAACTGATTTTCATTTTGGGTGCTCGAAATGGGATCAGGCGGAAGTTGCATTCATGTTCATTAAATTAGGTGTAAAATTTTTTTTTTCTTTTGTTCAGCGATGTATCTTCATTTTATTCACATTTGTGGAAGTGCTATATTTTTTACATACTACAAAATAAGGATTCTTCGCTGAATAAAGAAAAAAAAATATTTTATACGTAATTTAATAAACACAAATGCAACTCCCGCCTGATCCCATTTCGAGCACCCAAAATAAAAATCAGTTTCTCTAGTGAAAAACTGCAAGCTTTCAGATAAAAATATCAAATTTAAAAAAAAGTTTGGGGAACGTTGAAAAAACACGTTTTTTTCGAAAAAAACGTGTTTTTTCCACCATTTTTGAGAATCTAGCTTGAAATGAATGTGATATTCGGAAAGATCAGACATTTTTACACGAAAAACACGTTTAATCAAATTCTCTTTTTCGCGATAGAGATGGGATAAAATTTCGAATGTAAAAGTCAATGTGCTCAAAGTTGAAAGACTAATCAGCGCGTCTCTCCTGAACGGTAAGGCTTAGAGGTCTAAAACTTGGTGGATTATTACATCTCAATACACACTATGAGATGTCAAAATTGCAGACAAATCGAAATTTTGACCCCGGATCGTTTACCTATAATTGGTGGACTTCCCCAAATATATTTCTTAACTAAAGCAATGAATTCCCCAAAAAAAAGTTATATGTAGAATTTGCAGAAAGAGAAATAACTTCGCTGTTTCACTATTGGTAAGTGTTTCACTATTGGTGCGTTTACCTTACAGCAGAGGTGGATGGCTTTCAAATGGATTCTCGTACGAATAAAAGCCACCAACATGGGCATGAGCATCCTGTTACGTACTTTAGTCTTGACAGCTGCCATAATGCTAAAAACTCGCTCTACTTCAGCATTGCTGATAGGAAGTGACAGAACTCGCAAGGCAAACAGGCTTAAGGCTTCATACTTCTTCTGTCCATTGAGGTTCTTCATATCCCAGGCTGCTATCCAAAAATCAACCACCTTCACAGGCTCCTCGAAGTCTGTTGGCATAATATCGACTGACTTTTCCGATTGTAATAACCGCCACTGCTTCTCGATCTCATCTCTATCAGCTCGATTACCTGATAAATCCCAAGGAAGATTCCTGCCTAGGATGGAACATTGAGAGAGACAAACTGACGGTGACAAATATTTGAGACTGTCAATGATGCCAAGATTTTGTGGCAGTCTCTGCCAAAATTCTTTGCACAAACGTATGATATACAGTGTAGCTTGTTCCTTGATGGTATTCAGAGCATGAGTGGCCACTTGCTTCTGTCCTGCTACACTAGTGAGCTTGTCTCCTAAATCCCGTGATTCAATCGACAGGAGGGAATTGCCGATTTCATCATGTGCGTGATCAAGACATCTTTTCACTGCGTCTAAGTCACTCTGATACAGCATCGTTCTTGAACCCTGTGAAGATTCCAATGGCTTCAGGAAAACTGGCTTGAAGATTCTCCTTGCTAATGATAGAAGTAACAATCGAAGCTCAGAATATAATTTTGTGACATCAGCATTCTGCTGCTGAAAGGCCAAATTCAAGGTGTGCACATCCCTGAGGATCCCATCAACGAATATCAAATACAAAAAGTTGGTGTCATCATTGTACATTGATGCTAACGTCCTGGCCATGTAGTATTTATTAGTTGGGGACTGCACAGTGTTTGTGAAGAATAATTTCGTTTCGTCCCACTGTTTCAGGATCACAGCATTGGCAGAGTGGAGTACTAACCATCGAGTAGTCGACAGAGAGATAAATTTTAAAGGTTTCGATCCTGGATTGCACTTCTTATATAGATCATTGTAGTTTGATTGCCTGAGGGCACTATGAGCGAACCAATTATTAGTTTCCTTTAAGAGGTACAGCAAGCTCGATGGTAACTCTTCTGATGCTTTACTCGCACATAAATCGACGGAATGGCACTGGCATCGAACGAATTGTAAGCAAGGGACATCTTTTTTGAGTAGTGTATAGAGGCTATTTTTGATGCCACACAGGTTACTAGCCCCATCAGTACCAATCCCGATAAGTTTCTCGATTTTTAGACCCACCTCTACTAAAAACTCCTTGAATACTTTATACAGATCATTAGCGGAAGTCTCAGTCACTTCACTGAACCCCAAGAAATCTGTCAAATTTTATTTCTCTTCACACTGAAATAACGAACGCAATAGGCCATGTATTTAACGGTGGAGACATCAGTGGATTCATCTAAGATTATAGAGAAATCTCGATCGCCAATGTCATCAATGATCTCTTTCAGAAAAGCTGGGGCAATGACGTTTAAAATGACTTTCGAAGCTTTTGTCCGATGCAGTTGTAAGTTCTCTAATTTGCTGCCCTTTCCACACGACTTTAATAGCTCACAGAGGTGATCAATTGAATTCATCGTTCCATGCACAGCTGCATGTAGTACGAGTTTAATGTCAATTATTTTGCGTTCGTTGCCGACTTGTGAGATTCCCAGACGGAGGATTTTGAGAGTAATAACGATAAATATGTATCTTTATATGACTGTAAGGACAAGTGACTGAATCTTACCACAATCGTTCAACCTCTTTTGAGCATGTGAAATAATTGTTGCACCCCTTTGTTTGTGACCAATTCCAACTGCGTGTGTTCTGAGATCAGTTTTGTGAGGACGTATTGTTGTTCGACACCATTTACAAAAGGCGTGCCCTGGTTTATCAAATAGTTTAGGAGCAGAAGTAAGCCATGCTAGAATCAAAATTAATAATAATTGGAAAAAAGGAATTCGTGAAAAAACCGCAAGCTTTGCGTTTATTAATGTTCCTCTAATGTAACCTCTAATGTTTACCTCTAAATTCTGGTTCTTTCTCCCATGCTTCTCGATAAGTTCTATTGTGGGGCTTTGTGTTTACACTAGTGTTGCAACCAGAGTATCAAGGTGTTGCAATCCAGATGTTTTGAGACACACTTTGGCAATACTCTGGAATGTGCAAGTGCGAGGCTTGACGCAACTAACAACAATTGCAGAAACAAGGCGACCTCCTTATACGTAATAAATAAGCGATGATTATAATACTCATCGTCAGAACATCAAGACCGATATTAGGGCAGGTTATGCCAGATCTCAGTTAGACGTAGTAAATCACCTTTTGTAAACTCTTCATACATTAATAAACTTGAATCACTTTGTACGACCGAGTTCCAACTCCTAATTCGACAACGGATCCTTAAACAAATCGTAGTTGTATAAAGGATCTCAGGATCCCAATTACAACAACTGGTGGCAGCGGCAGGGATCGTCGAATCGTACAAGTGAATCAAGTATCGAGCGAGTGAATCAGAAGAATAAGTGATCGTGACATCGTTGAAGAAATTACCGTGACGTCACATGTCAAAGAAAGGAAGAGAACGATCAGCATCCGTAGACTCTCCGACTAAACCTGAGTTACAAGGAGAAGTAAGCTTTGGGGATAATTCACCGTTGTTTGGCTTACTACCTCCCAGCCAGAGGCACGCCTTGCATTTATCATTGGCTGCAGCAGCACAAGAATCTTCGGGAAAAGAGCAAATGCCATTGAACTGGGACTTGGTGGAAAGACGCATTACAGAAGGTAAAACCTCGTGGATTAAAGATTTACGAAGAGATCATCTTTTCCAAGCCTGTGAGCATTTTAGTATAAACGTAACCGAAGAAAATACGGTCGACGAACTTCGTGCGGCATTGCGCGAATTTGTTAAAAGCAAGACTCGAGAGCAAGTAGCATCACCACAGATTCAGAACATAGAAGCGAAGCAACCACTAACTAACATGGCAGAAAATACCGTTACCGTGAGACAAGTGTTGAAGGACATCGAGATCTTCGATAGCAGTGACCGAGGAAAAGTTTGTGATTTTATACGCTCTTGTAAATATGCACGTGAAATAATACGACCTGCAGATACGCAAAACCTACTGAAGGCTGTTTTGAGCACGCGGATCAAAGGTGCTCCGGCACGAGCTTTAGAATACAAAACAATTGACACCTGGAAGGCACTGGAGGAAGAGCTGAAGTCGATGAGCATCGATACACGGACATTAGCTTCGTTACAAGTGGAATTCAGCAGCTGTAGACAACGTCACAACGAGGACGCGAAGTCATATGGAGCACGAGTCGAGAAACTAACTGCACAGGTAATCGAAGTGACGATGAAGGAAGCCGCAGAAGAGGATTCGAAACCGACGCTGGAACGCCAGGTCAGAAAACAAGCTGTCAATATCTTCATCAGAGGTTTGAACGACAAGCTGAAGATATTGGTCAAGAGCCGACAGTGTGAAAATCTTAGGGAAGCCATATCACTCGCGATAGAAGAGGAACGAGATTTAGGCCCTATTCGTGGATCGGATCGGGAACACAATCAACCGCGCAACAGCAGAGAAGGTAACAGAGGAAATAGTTGCTATAACTGTGGGAAGCCAGGACACCTTGCACGAGAGTGTCGCTCAGCGAAGACAGGATCCAGTTATCCGCAGAGATTGCCGACACCAAGCAGATACGTGAGAAGAGTTGAGGTAATTTGTCATTTTTGTAGAAAACCAGGGCATTTTATTCGAGATTGCAGAGCCAGATTAGCCGAAGAAAATAGGCGAGGCTATGGAAGAAATCAGGGACCTCCTAGAAGAGAGGAACGGGTCCAACCAGGTCATTCTAGGGACGCCAGCAGGCGAGACGAAGAGAATTCGGGAAACGAGGAGCAGGCGCGGCGGACAGGCAACCGTATCGCGTCGTACCAGTAAATTGCCTAATAAACGGATCTAAACAGAAAAACCATGCAACGATCAAGGCAGATGAATTCAAAACGAGACACGGAACAATGCTATTAGATTCAGGAGCTGAGGTAAGCTTAGTAAAGGTTGGAAAAATTGACGGCGAAGTAATGGCTGAAGACGGTGTGATCACGCTCAGAGGAATAGGCGGAACACCGGTTGCGACCTTATGTAAGGTCAGGTTAAATATAAGGGTTGGTGATAGGCACATATCGCACCCTTTTTACGCAGTTAAAGACGATTTTCCACTAGAAGCAGACGGTCTCTTAGGAGGTTACTTCCTCGAGAAGCATGACGTCGAGCTCAGATCTGGAAAATACGCAAGATTGTACGGAACGACATGGAATTTAGGAGCCACAGGAGCTCACATATCGCTTGAACGAAGAAGCGAGAAGATAGTCCGTGCAAAGACACATGACGACACGGAAGGTATCGTCGAAGGAATCGAGTTACAGCCAGGAGTATACATGGGGAGTTGCATCACCAACGCAGTCGACGGTGAGTGCAAAGTCAGCATTTTGAATACAAACGATTATGATGTAGAACTGGAACAGCCGTGTGTACAAATAGCAGCACTAGGCCAAGAGCACACAGATATGACGCAAGTTTATGCATGTCGAGCAATGACACCGAGTAACGCGAGCCGAATGCAACAGCTGAGAGACAACCTACGTACGAGTCATCTGAATCGAGAAGAAAAAGAAAGCTTACTGGATATTTGTGAAGAATTTCATGATGTATTTCACTTAGAAGGAGACTATCTGGGTTACACGAACGCAGCTAGTCACAGAATTACTACAAATCCAGATATTGCGCCAATAAATGTAAGACCTTATAGACTTCCAGAAAAACACAAGCAGGAGATAAACGAGCAGGTAGATAAAATGCTTGCCGACGGGATAGTCAGACAGAGCAAAAGCCAGTGGAATGCACCACTGCTAGTAGTACCGAAGAAGGCAGACGCATCAGGAAAAACGAAGATGAGAGTCGTAGTTGACTTCCGTAAGGTGAACGAGGTTACTGTATGAGACTCCTTTCCACTGCCTAATATTACCGAGATATTGGACCAGTTGGGTAAGGCAAAATATTTCTCTACACTAGATCTAGCATCAGGATTTCACCAAATTCCAATGGAAGAGGAGGATAAGTGCAAGACGGCATTTTCCACTTCACATGGTCACTACGAATACAATCGCATGCCTTTTGGACTGAAGAACGCACCTGCTACGTTTCAACGGTTAATGAATACTGTACTTTCCGGAATACAAGGCCTTCGGTGTTATGTCTATCTCGATGATATTGTCATACATGCTCCTAGTTTGCACAAACATAACAAACGACTGGAAGAGGTACTTGAACGCTTACGACAGAATTCATTGAAGTTACAACCTGACAAGTGTGAGTTTCTGAGGAAAGAGGTCAACTTCTTGGGACACGTCATCACTAGAGATGGAATAAAAGCAGATCCAGAGAAGATCCGAGCAGTAGAAGAATTTCCAATTCCAAAGACTGTAAAAGATGTTCAAGGATTTCTGGGTTTGGCCGGATATTACAGACGATTTATACAGAATTTCTCGAGTTTAGCAAAACCGCTTACACATTTGCTAAAGAAAGAGGTGAAATTTGGATGGACTTCGAGGGAACAAGAAGCTTTTGAAAATTTGAAGAAGACGTTGACGACCGCACCAATTCTACAATATCCAGATTTCGAACAACCGTTCATCGTGACGACAGACGCATCCGACAAGGCTATCGGAGCAGTCCTGTCGCAAGGAATAATAGGAAGCGACTTGCCAATAGCATAAGCAAGTAGGACTCTAAATTCGGCAGAAGGCAATTACAGCACTACAGAAAAGGAATTATTGGCCATAGTCTGGGCAGTTAATCATTTCGGGCCGTATGTATATGGTACCAGATTTAAGATTGTTACAGATCACAAACCACTCACATGGTTATTCGGAGTCAAAGATCCAGGATCACGACTCATGAGATGGCGACTGAAGCTGGAAGAATACGACTATGAGATCGAGTACAAGGCAGGGAAGGCAAATACCAACGCAGATGCCTTGAGTCGCATGTACGCAGTGACCAGAAGTCAGCAGAAGGAAGAGGAAGAATTGAACAACCGAGAACAAGAATATTCCGAGAAAGATCGGAACAGGATCATCTATGAGTACCACGATACGCCATTAGGAGCACATCAAGGAGTTAATCGAACGATCGAACGGATCCGATTGAAGCACGATTGGCCTGGATTACGGAAGGAAGTCGAGGAACACATTTCGAGATGCGAGAATTGCCAGAAGAATAAACTCAGCAAGAAGACGAAGGCACCAATGGTCATAACCGACACTCCCAATCAACCGTTTGAGAAATGTGCATTGGATATCGTAGGACCACTGACGGAAACAGAACAAGGAAATAAATATATCCTTACGTTTCAAGATTGTCTAACAAAATTCAGCAAGGCAATACCTATTCCGAACCAGGAAGCTAACACTGTAGCTAAGGAATTTGCGACCAGGATCGTATGCGAACACGGAATACCACAGAGAATACTCACCGATCAAGGTACGAACTTTTTGAGTAACGTCTTCAAAGATACTTGTAAATTGTTGAAGATCGACAAGATTCAGACGACGGCCTATCATCCTGAATCCAATGGAGCCTTAGAACGTTCACATAGGACGTTAGCTGAATATCTGAGACATTACATAAACGAAGAACTGAGCAACTGGGACGAATGGTTACCATATGCTATGTTTGCATATAACACGACGCCCCACACTGCAACGAGATTTACACCATTCGAGCTGGTGTATGGACACCGAGCTGAACTACCAACATCGCTGAAAAGGGATCCAGAACCGACGTACACCTATGACGACTACGCACGAGAATTACGAGAGAGATTGCGAGCTAGCAATCTGATAGCCAAAGAAAATCTGCAAGAAGCCAAGGAGAAGTCAAAAATCGAGTACGACCGACGAACCAAAGAAAAAGGGTTCAAAGTTGGAGATAAGGTATTACTATACGACGAGACTGTACGCAGAGGAAGATCGAAGAAGCTATTATCTCAATGGATTGGTCCTTATACTATTCTAGAGGTAAACTCAGACGTTAATTACACCATAAAGGTTAATAGGAAGAATCTCAGAGTACATGTAAATCGATTGAAACCTTTTGTTGAATAATATGACTTGAGTAGGAAATTTGGAACTAGAAATTTGAAACAATTTAGCTGATAGAAAAATGAAATAGAAAATAGGTCATACTAACCTAGATTAAGAAACGATTATATAAAAACATTGTAACGGGATACATTATGTAAACCACTAACCTAGAGATAACATAATAGGCAAGCGTACGCACAACGACGCAAGCCAGCAGATTTGTCTGATTTCAGAAGAAAATCCTAAGGGCTTTTCTCTCTAAGGGGGGAGGGATGTTGCAACCAGAGTATCAAGGTGTTGCAATCCAGATGTTTTGAGACACACTTTGGCAATACTCTGGAATGTGCAAGTACGAGGCTTGACGCAACTAACAACAATTGCAGAAACAAGGCGACCTCCTTATACGTAATAAATAAGCGATGATTATAATACTCATCGTCAGAACATCAAGACCGATATTAGGGCAGGTTATGCCAGATCTCAGTTAGACGTAGTAAATCACCTTTTGTAAACTCTTCATACATTAATAAACTTGAATCACTTTGTACGACCGAGTTCCAACTCCTAATTCGACAACGGATCCTTAAACAAATCGTAGTTGTATAAAGGATCTCAGGATCCCAATTACAACACTAGGCATCATGAAATTTTGAATTGATGCTGAAAAGTGAAAACACGTGCCAACCAGTTCAGATATTTGCTCTCATCTGACAGATGACATTTGTTTATCTCAAGAACAAAATCAAGAGCACGAAATGGCCAAAATGGAGGTATCACTCTCAGTTGAACCAATGACCTGTCTCTGGCAGTGTGCCCGCCGCCATCCGGCACTGAAGTGAACCTGCTTCGAATGACGGAGGTGCTAGAAAGCATCAGTAACCGGCGATATTTAAATGCAAAAAAAAAAAAAATCAAGTTAGCATAAGGCTTGAGCTCTTATGTGCTACTGATTTTTCTCAATAAAAATTAAAAAAACATTATTAGCGAGTCGAATAGCCCAAATGGTGGTCAATAGCCCTTGGCGAGTATTTACCCGCCAAAACGGTTCGCAAATAGCGCATTTGGCTAAATATAGCCACGTCTGGCAACCCTGTCTACGGCTAGGAGGGGAAGGGATTCGGAACCCAATAATTCTGTACTCGGCCACTAGAGTTCTCTGACACGCAGCAGACGACTGCGACGCGTGACGTCAGAGAACCCGGGCAATATGGCGCCGACTCTGAATACGTGAAATCCTGCGCAGCACGGTTGAAAACCGGCACTCGGACGCGCAGAGTCGACAGGCTCGGAGAACAACAACAAGTTCAAAACTTGCTGGCTCTCAACGACCATGCGGTACTAAAATGAAGCGAGACTCGAAAGGTACTAGGGAAACGAAGAGCTGTTCCTAATGTTTACTCGAGACTCTAATAATTTAGGTGACTTTAGGAAAGGAGTTGAAGATGAATCGACTCTAGGCCGGAAAGATCCTACCTGATCGCCTAGGGTAGCTCCGCCTCGTGTCCGACTCGTGGTCCGGGGATAGGCGAGGGTCGTATATTAGCGTAATCGGTATAAAGCAAGTCCAAGTATCCAAATCACAGTCCAAAAGAATTAAAGCACGGGTCACAGTATATCTCCAAGATCACAACAACACTTTTAACACCTCAAAACTCTATAAACAAAAACTCTCTCGATTCCCGGGAAAAAATGATTTTGTATGATCATATATGATCATATATAATTATATATAAAGTTATATATAATTATATATAATTATATATAGTTTCATATATAATTATATATGGAACTATATATATTTATACATAACTTAATATATAATTATATATAATCATGTCTGGCTGTACATTTATATCTGAAACTATATGGGGGGTTCCATGGCAGTTCACCTAATCGGCGAAGGTCACCGACGCCGATCTTAATGTCAATTTTTTTCTGAGTTCATCTGTCGAAAAAAAAGTACCCCTGTTCGGCCGTTTTTCGATTAGGCCACCTGCATTGATTTTATGCATTTTCCGATTTTCCAACTTTTTCGAAAATAGACTTTCTTCAACTGGCTCTAACTTCCAGAGTTTTGATTCTTTTCTAAAAATGATGAGGGCATAAAATGTGTCAAAAAGTCTGAACTTTCTGAAAAAAAATGTTTGCAAATTTTTGCATCGACACAATTCTAAGATCTTTTGAATTAAAATAAAAAATCAAAATTTTTTGAATTGCGACACCTTCGATTTTCCTGAAACTTTTTACCTGAATTTGACTAGTTACAATCAAGTTTCCCTCCAAAGGAAATTATGGGCTTCCGATTCGTTCGGGAGTAACACCATCATAAGTGCCGAAAAATCGGAAAAATTTCACGGAAATCAATCTTAACTTCGATAAGACAAGTTTTCATGTTATAAAAATACGTGTTTGCTGAAAAATAAAACTTTTCGGAATAGTTATCTCTCTTTCTTAAGAAATTTCTTATATATATAAGAAATTTTGTACCTGAAAATATATTCGGCATAGAAAAGATAAATTGTATTCTCGTTTTTATTTATATTGTTTGGGATATTCCGAAAAGTTTTATTTTTTAGCAAACACGTATTTTTATAACATGAAAACTTGTCTTATCGAAGTTAAGATTGATTTCCGTGAAATTTTTTCGATTTTTCGGCACTTATGATGGTGTAACTCCCGAACGAATCGGAAGCCCATAATTTCCTTTGGATGGAAACTTGATTGTAACTCGTCAAATTCAGATAAAAAGTTTCAGGAAAATCGAAGGTGTCGCAATTCAAAAAATATTGATTTTTTATTTTAATTCAAAAGATCTTAGAATTGTGTCGATGCAAAAATTTTCAAACATTTTTTTTCAGAAAGTTCAGACTTTTTGACACATTTTATGCCCTCATCATTTTTAGAAAAGAATCAAAACTCTGGAAGTTAGAGCCAGTTGAAGAAAGTCTATTTTCGAAAAAGTTGGAAAATCGGAAAATGCATAAAATCAATGCAGGTGGCCTAATCGAAAAACGGCCGAACAGGGGTACTTTTTTTCGACAGACGAACTCAGAAAAAAAATTGACATTAAGATCGGCGTTGCTGACCTTCGCCGATTAGGTGAAATGCCATGGAACCCCCCATATATATAAAGTTATATATGATTCTATATACAATTAGAACTGATCAGATCTAATCATATATAGACCTATACATAACTATATATAGGATTATATCAACCAGGTCTGATCAGATCTAATTATATATAGACCTATATAGACCTATATATAACTATATATAAACCTATGTATAACTATATATAGACCTATATATAGGTATATATAGGTCTATATATGATTAGATCTGATCAGACCTGGCTGATATAATCCTATATATAGCTATGTATAGGTCTATATATGATTGGTTCCGATCATACCTGGCTGATATAATCCTATATATAGTTATACATAGGTCTATATATGATTGAATCTGATCAGACCCGGCTGATATAATCCTATATATAGTTATATATAGGTCTATATACCGAGAAGTTTCGTGGACGCGGAACGCTAGGGGTACCAACCCGAAATTTTTGCTATTCCATAGGCGTACGTCATACAGTAAACTGCAGCAGCAGTTTGGTAACTTACTAGATGTTTCTAGCAAGATCACTAGTTACGCTGGCTAGTGGAATTGCGCTCAACCATACCCTGTTCAAGCTATGTTTATTCTGTTTGAACCCGAGAACAGCGCGCGTAAAATTTAAAGGTTAGGCGCTCAATTTAAAATGAATAAATAAATCGTGCGAATAAGTGAAGTTGCGGGAAAACTGGACCAGGTAAGGAAGATGATTTAAATCAATCGATCAACAAAATAATTATTAATCAATAGCAGGTTTGACTTGCAATCATTTTATTATGAATCAAGCAATTTTGAAGATGTTTTTGTTGAATCGTTGGAACAATAAAATGGTTACTCATTATCTTATAACAAAATTATGATACGTTAGCAATTCGTGTTACTCGCAGCTGCGATCGAGCAACGAATAGTAAATAATGACTGAACAAACTCTTCGGATTGGAATGATGGATTAATAACGGAATGTTTATTTCAAAATTATAGTAAGAAATCGAAGAGGACCGATTCTTGGACAACTGTGAAAAAATTCCACGGGTATTGAACACACAGAAGAAAAATAAATGATGACTGGCTGTCGACCGATTTTGTCCACTAATGCCGGCGACACAGACTTTTCGTGTCCCGTGTTCGCCTCACCTACAGGCGCTACGATCGCTCACACATAGCTGTGATTGGTCCGCGCTGCGTGTGAGTGACTGTACACTGGTCACGATCCCCGTAGGTGATCCGACACGAAAAGTCTGTGTCGCCGGCAATAATCACGCATCACATTTTTGGAAAAGCAATTTTGTCCACCAATCGCGCGTCACATTTTTTGAAGCGCGAAAATGAAAATAGTTAGCAAAGGCCCCGATTGGCTGCGTGATCGGCCGATTGTCTCAAATTCGGCGATTGGTGGACAAAATCGGTCTACAGCCAATCATCATTTATTTTTCTTCTGTGTGTTCAATGTCCGTGGAATTTTTTCACAGTTGTCCAGGAATCGGTCCTCTTCGATTTCTTACTATAATTTTGAAATAAACATTCCGTTATTAATCCATCATTCCAATCCGAAGAGTTTGTTCAGTCATTATTTACTATTCATTGCTCGATCGCAGCTGCGAGTAACACGAATTGCTAACGTATCATAATTTTGTTATAAGATAATGAGTAACCATTTTATTGTTCCAACGATTCAACGAAAACATCTTCAAAATTGCTTGATTCATAATAAATTGATTGCAAGTCAAACCTGCTATTGATTAATAATTATTTTGTTGATCGATTGATTTAAATCATCTTCCTTACCTGGTCCAGTTTTCCCGCAACTTCAGTTATTCGCACGATTTATTTAGTCATTTTAAATTGAGCGCCTAACCTTTAAATTTTACGCGCGCTGTTCTCGGGTTCAAACAGAATAAACATAGCTTGAACAGGGTATGGTTGAGCGCAATTCCACTAGCCAGCGTAACTAGTGATCTTGCTAGAAACATCTAGTAAGTTACCAAACTGCTGCTGCAGTTTACTGTATGACGTACGCCTATGGAGTAGCAAAAATTTCGGGTTGGTACCCCTAGCGTTCCGCGTCCACGAAACTTCTCGGTATAATCACACCTGATTAATATGAAACCTATTATGTTCGAATCCTACATAGTTGTATATATATTATGATTAGGTCTAATGATATCTCACTCAATATACAGGGTGATTCAGAATTCGTAATGAATCTTTCGAGGGGTTAATCCTGGTCAAAATCGGGTTCGAAAGTTCATCAGTCATTTTTCCGAAAAATGATTTTTTTCCCTTGGAATCATAACACATTTTTTCAATATCTGCCACCAAATGAGAAACTTTCACCGCGAAATCTCTCGAACATTGGAAAAAAAAGAACTCCTTGGTACTTTTGGGATTCTTTAAAATTGACAAATGAGACAAAAAAAAAAAAAAATTGTAAAATAAAACAATCGTTTGTCGGAAAAAAATATTTCCAAGGTAAAGAATCATTTTTCAGAAAAATGGCTGAGAAACTTTCCCGCACGGAAATATATATATGCGAAAAATATATGCGACATATTTGTTTTTTGCGCTAAAATATAAGTAACATTTATTTTTTATAAGTTTGATATAAATGTCAACATACATGTAGCGACATGTATGTCGACATAGATGTCCACATAGATGTCAACACTATGTAAAATTCATCAAACATATAGGATACATATATGTAAATGCGTACATATATGTTATAATATATGCGACATCTTTGGATTTTACGCACATATATGTTATAAGTGCGACATATATGTTGCATATATTTTTCGCATACATATATTTCCGTGCGGGTTTGTTCCCAATTTTGACAAGAAATAAGCGCTCAAGAGATTCGTCGCGAATTCTGAATCACGCTGTATACCCATACATATACTGTAACAATTGAAACAATGAAAACCTAAATATTGATGTTGATAAATTAGCCGTCTTGCCCCAGAAAGTTTTATAATTACTCCAGTCAATAAAATAAACGGTTAATTTCTTTGACTAAATAGAATAAACAGCATTATCAGATGAGTAATTTTTTTTGCTGAAAAATGTAGAGTGGCTCCATTGTCTCGCATACCCTAAAATACAAAAACAATTCAAGAATGGTTCGATCATCATAATCAATATTAAGTGCATCGTTGGGATTAATAAAATTTTCCTGACAAATACATGGACATTCTAAAAGTTTCAACTTTTAAATACGTACAGTAGCAAAGTGGTAAGAGCTTTGACTGATACACAGAAGGACCCGGGTTCGAATCTTAGCAACAGACAACGAAAAATTTTTCATTGACAAAAAAAAAGTTATCCACTAGGAATAACCATAATTGCCAAACATTGCGACATAAAAACGATAGATCATATAATTTTTTAATTTAATCAACTGTTTTATTTTAATTTATCCAAAACAAATGATCAGATCTGATTATATCTGATTATATATAATTATATATACATATGTATATATGATTATATATATACTTATATATAATTATATATAATCATATATGATCAGATCTAATCACACCTGATTAATATGAAACCTATTATGTTCGAATCCTACATAGTTGTATATATATTATGATTAGGTCTAATGATATCTCACTCAATATACAGGGTGATTCAGAATTCGTAATGAATCTTTCGAGGGGTTAATCCTGGTCAAAATCGAGTTCGAAAGTTCATCAGCCATTTTTCCGGAAAATGATTTTTTTCCCTTGGAATCATAACACATTTTTTCAATATCTGCCACCAAATGAGAAACTTTCACCGTGAAATCTCTCGAATATTGGAAAAAAAAGAACTCCTTGGCACTTTTGAGATTCTTTAAAATTGACAAATGAGACAAAAAAAAAAATTGTAAAATAAAACAATCGTTTGTCGGAAAAAAAATATTTCCAAGGTAAAGAATCATTTTTCAGAAAAATGGCTGAGGAACTTTTGTTCCCAATTTTGACAAGAACTAAGCGCTCAAGAGATTCGTCACGAATTCTGAATCACCCTGTATACCCATACATATACTGTAACAATTGAAACAATGAAAACCTAAATATTGATGTTAATAAATTAGCCGTCTTGCCCCAGAAAGTTTTATAATTACTCCAGTCAATAAAATAAACGTTTAATTTTTTTGACTAAATAGAATAAACAGCATTATCAGATGAGTAATTTTTTTTGCTGAAAAATTTAGAGTGGCTCTATTGTCTCACATACCCTAAAATACAAAAACAATTCAAGAATGGTTCGATCATCATAATCAATATTAAGTGCATCGTTGGGATTAATAAAATTTTCCTGACAAATACGTAGACATTCTAAAAGTTTCAACTTTTAAATACGTACAGTAGCAAACTGGTAAGAGCTTTGACTGATACACAGAAGGACCCAGGTTCGAATCCCAGCAAGAGACAGCGAAAAATTTTTCATTGACAAAAAAAGTTATCCACTAGGAATAACCATAATTGCCGATCATTGCGACATAAAAACGATAGATCATATAAATTTTTAATTCAATTAACTGTTTTATTTTGATTTATCCAAAACAAATGATCAGATCTGATTATATCTGATTATATATAATTATATATGGGGAATTCCACGCCAACTTAACCAATGAATTTCCCTGACCATTTTCGATTTGCTTCAAAAAAAAATCTACAATTGGTCAAGTACTAAAACGGTCTCCTGATTTTTTTCAGATTTTTTGATCGACCCAGTAGTATAGATATGACAGTTCTGGATCCAGCCTTCTTTACCGGCCATCAGGCAGTCGGTAACCTACTGACCGCGTGGGTAAGTTACCGACAGTCGGATGGTAACGATCGTCGATCATTGCTACCGACAATCGGCTGGCTGCAATTCGCCGTTGTGCGATGGCGCCACTACCGATTGTTACCGATAGTCCGATGGTAACGATCCGATCTTTGGTTACCGATAGTCCGATGGCTGCAATTTCCCCGCAATTTTCCGTCTTGCAATGGCGCCACTAACGATTCGCTTTCGAATGATGGTAACGATTACCGATCTTTTTTTTTTTTCTTACCGACAATCGATCCAAGATGGCTGAAATATCTAATTCTTAGCTTATATACACGAATTATACTAGCTGAAAATGCTTGAAGAGTGACAGGGTGTTACATATATATTGTGACGTTGCAGATTAGCTGCCGTCACTAGAGCCTTTCTGGCACATATTTTGTTAGTAATATCGAGAGAGAGAGAGAATATCGCCGTCTAGACCCTCGGGATACAAGTGACACACCTGTTTTATAAGCAATAGAATTAGACTAATTTGAAGAATTTTTCTGTTAATGTACCGCGAGAGAAAGAGAGAGAGAGCAGGTACAGAAGATGACGACTTCCGAACTTCCGCTACAAGAACTTCCGCTCCGGAGATGCTACCGACGGTATGCAGTCCAGTACGGCGCCGTGCTCAGGATAGTACCGCAACATCTACGGGGAGGGATGTAGGCCTTGGAGAATTATCGCTAGGGAGTGAACAGGGTCCCCATAAGACCTCCTGCCAGCCGATGCATCTTGTCACCCAGCATCTGACTGTTACGTCGAGTGCAGTCAGCTTATATCGCCCGATCCAGCAATCAGAAGACGACGTCACGCAGAGTCCATACCTGGACGAGTGACGTAACGTATCGCCAGAGGACATCCTACGTAAAGGTGGACGAGTATCGCGTCCTACGTGCTCTGTCAGGTCGCGAAGAGGTGGTGACTCAGATGGGACACCTAGACCTGGCAGAAGTCTACAGTCGGTCATCTATCGCAGGGATTACCGCTGTGGAGGACATCCCGAGGGATTGATATCGCCTGGATCGGAAAAGCTCAACGAGAACCAAGGTCACACCCTCCCGCCAGCCATCTCGCAGCTGAGATACCGCAGAACGGTGGTTCTGTTGCTGTGAAGCGCACGGAGAAACGCCTGACACCCGGCAATAAGATTACGCTTCGTTCTGGTCAACTGACGAGTTGACTGTTCGAACGTTGTCACTCGCAGGACCAATAAGGTAATTAGGAGGTCCTGATAGGTCCCCCACCTGGACCTACCTCACTGGGAGCCAGCTCGCCAAATTGTCTGCGAAGAATCATCACTTCTACGTACAGCTTTGTCTAAAACAGACGTGTCGAACTCTCGCTCTCTCGCATTATAATAGTTTCCGCTCTCGTAATAAGTTTAGTTAAAATCAGTTAAGTTAAAGTTTGTGCTTCAGAAGCCGCTCTACACTAAGGTAAGGTCTTTATGATCACTACTTGCTAGAAACACCCACAAAAGCTACCGCTGAACTCTTATTTGATTTGAATTCAGTAAAAGCACTTCATAGTTGCCTTCAGCCATTTTGATTATCTTTACGCTTGGTTATATTTCGCTAATTAGTCTAATATCGCTGCTTAATTTGCTTATGATCTGCTAACGCTTATTTGATTGCTTATTCTGATCTACATTCTTGCTTGAGACTGTTCTGTATCTTATATTTCGCTATCTTTGATTTATTATAATATATTTGAGTAATACGTAGTATAATATCGCATGGTGTGTCGCTTGCAATCCAACTCCCCGAGGGTTGGCTGACGTAGAAAGTCATAGTATTAAGTTGTTCATTTCTTGTTTTGTTCTAAGTCGTTCTATTTCTAGTTCTATTTTATTCTCTTTCTTTATTATCTTAGTATTTTAAGTATCTTCGCTATCTTTGAATATCTTTGCTATCTTTGAATATCTTTGCTATCTTTGAATATCTGTGTTATCTTTGAATATCTGTGCTATCTTTGAATATCTTCGCTATCTTTGAATATCTTTGTTATCTCTGATTATCTTTGTTTTATTTGATTAATTTGCTATCTTGAGTCTTGTCTAATATCTAAGTAACTGCTTATCTAATATCGATTAATAGCTCGTTTAATTACCGCCGTAGAGTCGCTATAAAAAGAGAATACATCTCAATTAATTAATTTGAGGCTGATTAAGCGAGGTATTATGGTCACCTGTATCTTCTAGAATTCATAATTCCCCTTGTATTTGCGAATTTAGTCTACAGTATTTGTCGAGTCATTCATATTAGTTATTGCGTTAATTATCTTTGAATAATTATTATAAATATCGCTAGCTCGCCGCTATTAGAACATTTGCCGAGAGTATCGTATCGCTCGGTGATACGCAGTCTGGAAAGTAGAGTATCTTGCATTGTATCGCTTCTACGGCGTTAGCTGGCTAACCGGCGTGTTTATGTTTTTTATGTTACCGCTGAGACGCAATAAGACTCACTAATATTCTATTCTTTGTTCCGCATTATTCCAACGCTGTCTATTACTTGAATACTATTCTGTACTATTATTTTGAAAACTATCTCTGTGTAAATTGAATAGCTGTAATTATCTTTGAACTCGGTCATTTGTGTTTGATCATTTTTATATTATAATTATCTACGGAACAATATACGGGATCGTTAGATTCCATTGAAGGAACTTTTATATCTGGTGTTCTATATTTTATTTGACTAATTGTTAAGGTGAATCCACCCACTCTACCCTTATCGCAGAAAATCTGAGTTAGCTGACGCTTTAAGGCCGTCGTTCCGGCAGTTTAGTAGTATCTTTGAATATCGCATTTGTTAGTAGATTTTTGTGAAAAACGACACATCAGTGTCTGGCGCCCAACTCTCTATATCTTAGTCTTTTGTCAAATTATCTTTATCAAGGAACGCCGTAGGGTGCGGAGTTAGAGCTCTGGAAAACTCCGTTACAATATATATGCAATCAATGACGCGAATTATATGATAATATATATATATATATGTTTATTTTCTTATGTCTTAAGTCTAACCTATATTCTAAATGACAACTTTCTGGGTCACTCAAAACCATATTCGTGAATACGAAGCTGTTCGAGTGGAATCACCCCCGGCGGCGGTGGTATGGCCGGGGATGAGGACCTCGACGACGATGGTGATTCCGGACTCGATCTCGATGAGTCCGAACCGAATGATCGCGATCTACTTCTCCCCCTATCAATGTGCACCGTCTCCGCATCCGAATCTTCCGCATCTTCTTGCGTGGAAGATGTTATATCCGCACATTGGACGGTCGATTGTGCAGCATTTTCGGTCGCGGCAATACGACGCATTGCCCGATCATTTATCTCATATTGCCTCGTGATGCTCTCAATCATCTCGAAATGGATGCTTGACGTTTCGACAACGAAGCGCTCATCCACGTTTTGTTCGCGCAAAATACGCAACACAAGCTGAGCGTTCCGGAGGAATCGCATCCTCAACTCGGCCCTCCGCCGCAGCTGAGCCGCCCGCTGCGCAGGTCTTTGATGAGCTGGATTCATCTGGATTGATCACGCATTCTTATGTTTAAAATCTGTTTAAATTTGAGTATTCAATGCTAACAACATACCTTTTTCACACGTTTAGTTTTGAAATTCTTCTTCTTCTTCTTCTTCTTCTTCTTCCCCTTGATGCTTTTCCCCCACGATTCAATGAACTTTCACTCTTCACCAATCTTTTAGAACTGAAAATTGTCTTCTTGTTTGCAAACCGATCTGGTGGAGTTGGGTTGCACACCACTCCCCCCAAAATAAAATCAAGCCTAACCAACCTGAGAACAGCTTTCAAAAGACTCCACCCCGACACATAAAATAGGCAAGTCTTAATGATCCGACAATAAATATCATTAAGAGGGTTTTTCACTATACTCCCATCACTCGAAAATGCTGAAATCTTGCAAAGATCACAATAATCAAAAGATCCCATCAGAGCTCATAACGAGCCACAAGACTCAAAAAGGTCGAGCAATAAATATCATTCAGGTATTTTTTAGGGTGCCTCTATACGCACCTGCGTGCATACCGATCCCCACAATAAATCGCCAGCTCAGTCAATTTCCGACTCTGCTTGAGACCGCACACGAAGTCGTCAATATGGAGCTAATATTAGATCTACAAGGTTTTGGGCGATTCAGTGATAAATTTGTAATAAAAGAGCTGTCTGCAATAAGCATTCGTGCGCATGAGGAATATCAGCAAGATATCACACGCATTCTCTTCAAAGCACCTCGCTCTTGGGTGACTCTCTCACGCGAGTATAAAAATCTCAATTCGTGGCTGACATGGCGTCATCATGGAATACCCTGGATTGCAGGAGAAACACCGTATAGGGATGTAGTGAAAACTGTGAGAAAAGTTGCACAAGATGCGAGGCGCATTTATGTGAAGGGATTGGAGAAGAAACTCTGGATCGAAAAAATCCTCAATGACGACTCGAAACCGGTGATTGATTTAGACGAGCTGGGCTGCCCGAATTTTCGAATACTACGATTGGAATCGCGTGTATTTCGTTGGCATGGAGACTGTCATGGCGATGTACCTGGAGGCTACCATTGCGCCTTCGAGAACGTTCAGAGGTTGAAAAACTGGTATTTGGAGGAGGGGCATAAAAAACCCTCCCCACATGTCCCGAGGGCGGGGGATGATGGCTTAAAAGTCGAGAGCTCGCAGGGAGCTGCATCCGTGCATCTCGACTCCTCACCATTAACACATCTTCCTCGTATATTCGAATCCGCAAACTCTTTTGAACAAGGTAAGAATCCCATTACACGATAATCATATTTAATTATAATATAAAAACTAATTTCGAATTATTCATTTTGTACAGATGGACTTCAGCAGCCTTAACAGCACCAGCCGTCTGGATAATAATCTACCAATGAAAAAGATGTCGGAGCTGAAGGTTGGCGAAAAGTACAATATCACAAGACTGAGGCTTGTGAAAACGAAATTCGACTGTAGAATCATCGCCACTATTGCCAACGAATACATCGTGTTCCTGCCTGCAAGAATCGGAAAGGCTCTAGAGAACGATTCCACTCAGCTGGATCAGTTAAACAATGAGGCTGATCAGAAACGTCTGCAGATACTCTATCTTGGAGGACCATACAATAAATTTGAATTCTGTAGCAAAATCTAAACACACACACACACACACACACACACACACACACACACACACACACACACACACACACACTAATGTATATATAAATATATATGTAATGGGAATGGGTTAGGGTTGAATAAATAACAATGAAATTGCAATCACATTTATTTATTTATTTATTGTTCCTTTATATATATCCTTTATAGATCCTTTATATAGAATAAGCTTAATCTATAGTTCTCAAGCATATAGAATCCTTAAAATGTGGCTAATTTTTTGACGGTACCGCTGATTGGATTATATTCAACAATGCGATCGTGTATAATCATACAGTAGGCTGAAGTATTTGCTGGAAATGCAACGCTAGTTTCGAATTCCAAACGAATATCCACCGGTCCACTCTTTAACGATTCACTTTGCTTGGAACAGTCTATAGTAATGAGTGGGGCTCTCTCCAAAAAATCACTCTTCGACAAAAGAGGTTCGGATTCCTTATCGTAGTATGAAATTTGAAAGCTTGTGTACATATTGTAGAGAATGGCGTATTGATTGCGAGCAATATCAAGATTCAAATTTCCATAAGGATAGCACTGTGAGTTTAGGAAAAGTTTCACATCTCTAATCATACAATGATCGAATTGACTGGCATTTTTCGTTGCATCGTTTCGTCGTGCAGTTTGGAATCCCAGTATGACGTGTCTCGGTTTCTCTAGCTGTGTAGATGTCTTGACAACCCATACATGTCTCGTTGTTGCAGGCAGCATCGGGTACTCGTACATTTCCCACGAGCGAAAACTCATAGATACAGCCGGATCTTTGGCGATATAATTGAGCATCTTGATTTTTGCAGAATCCGACAGTCTGATGTATGGCAATAACCATTCAATTTTCTCGAGTGAAATTTTGATCCCCTCCGCAGTTGTTTGATGTATGGTGTTTAGATCATTGTTTGATCGCGTTAAGATTAGCTCATGCTTCGCATTGACGATGATTCGATTATAGTCCTCGGCAAATCCGAGCAAAAAATTCAGCGGTATAACAACATCAAAGTATCCATCAGCGTCGGTTAGTTTATTTTTATCATCCACCAACCAACCAGTGTTTCCCAGAAGATGTTGTTGTCCAGGGGTGAATGATAGGTACCCCTTCATGATACTCGTGATGCCGACATTCTTATTCTGATCAATCTCATGCCCATTCAACTCGTAGCGCATATCGCCAAACATGTGACACACAGCCATATTGACTAATTCCGTGCCTGCACTAACAGCGGTGCCGTCTGATTTTGTAAGTCGACCATAGATGTGAAGCGAACTTTTGCTGGGTAATACACATGCATCTTGATTCTGTACAGATATTCGGATCTCATCGTTATTTCTGAATGTAGACGCGGCATAAGGTTGATGCGCGTGTATTTCACAGTGGGCAATCGACTCGTCGAAGGTCACAGGTGTTTGAATTTTTATCATTTTTGTGATGGACATACACAGATAAAGCAATGGATTCTTATTTTCCACCACAACGAAGTCGAAGTCCTAGGCTCCGGAGAAACTGAGCGTTCTGATGTGTCACTCGAATCGGAGCTGCTCGACGACTGATGATGCTCGGACATGTTATCGAGCTTTTATAACTACTACCAGATTTTCTTGTTCTCTCAAACACAATGCCCATATTATCTCAAAGATTTCACGTGTAATCGTATAGTTACAGTTTCTCTACGAAAATTGATTAATTTGCCGTCCTGATCGACTATTCTCAATTGTATATCGTGTATTGACCGTACGGTGATTGGATGATAAATGACATTTGTCGGCACTTCCACGATCTTATATCCAGGCGGTACGGTTGGGAAAAATTGATGAATCGTATGCACCCGATGTTCATTTATATACGCACCGGTGGTAATATTACACTCAACTCGCAAGGCGTTGACTTTGAGTATGCGAACGGGTAACTGGGATTTATGGGTAATATCACTTTCAAGCTTTTTTGAGGTAAAACCAAGCAATCGGCCGATGGAATCTGTTGGTTCAAAGTTCACAGAATGATTGCATCTAATTTCACTGAGCAACTCATTGTTATTAGCCCTTAGACTGAGATTTATATCCTTAGGTAGTGCCCTTTTCAAATAATTTGCGATATCCTCAATTTCATAGCTCCCGGTGGGTATTTTAATCACAGTGTCTGGTTCTATATAAAACTTATTACACCCTTCATCTATATTGGGGATTGCATTGAATGTCAGAAGCTCTATGAGTCCGAGAACATACGTCTTTGTTGGAGATAACTCGATAGGCGGAAAATATTGAGTCCTCAACACCGACGATTCTCCGGAGAGTGTCAACGTGAACGAATCAGCCATGACTAATATCACATCGGCGATTCGCATACATTTTATAGTTGTCCGCTGAGAAACTTGAGGCACAGGTGACCGCAAATTACCGTGTTATATTCTTGATATCTCTTATGATTATATTTTACGCTACCAACACCAAGATATTTCATTAGATCTCTAGGTGGTTGTAAATCGCCGAAACTATCGAAATATACCGCATCGTTGCCATTTTTCGTGTACGCAACCCAATGCGTCCCCGGACCATTTTTATCATCGAGATTGATAATTGCAGATTCGCGCTTTCTAGGCCCTGAACTGGGTAAATCATTTCGCATGAAAACACCCCGGAAATGTGGAATTTTCATAGCTTTCGCATAGTCGACCAAATCGGTATCTGTGAGGGCTCGATGTGGTAGCTTTATCAGTTTTTTGCAGGCTTCAAATACAGTCCCATACCCTTCTTATATGGTTTCAGGTATAAGCCCTTCCCCAACGCAATCGCCTCCATCGTCGCATTGTGACGCTTGGATTCTTGTAATTGATGTTTGTTTGCTTTAGTTTCATTAACAACCTTTGCTATACCTGCAGCGCCACCGGCTAAAGCACCTGTGGCACTAAGGGCCGCAAATAATGGGATGAGAAACGGTAGTAAACCACCAATTTTCCGGGGGACAGGTAAAATACGAGGCATGCGCACTTTCCCTTTAGACACGGCCGAACGAGCACCCGCCAAAGCTGACTCAATAGCTTTAGGACCCGACTTCATGGATTTCTTTGCCGCTTGTATAATAAATTTCAAAGTTTTTTTTTTGTTTTTGGGGGGTGCTCGCATCTTGACCTTCCGCATACCCATCCCCAGTTTGGATTTTGCTTTCATGGTGTTGGTGACCACCCAGGCGACAGCTTTCTCAGCTGTACCTGCGTCTTTAGCCAAAACCCGATTCCAAGCCCTCTCGGCAAGCACTTTATCAGCCTTATGACGCTCTGCAATATTATCGTGATTCTGGGAGTATGCGATATCGTGCTGCTTGCATGCAGCATCTAGAGCATTGACACCTTGGTCACCGCGAGCTAACCTCTTTGCCAATTTCGTACCAGGTCCGCAGTACTGATAACCGGGAACATGCAATTCAACGGGGAGATTGTTGATGATTTTATTTATTAATCCACAACCACTTCTTTGTCTACGTGTGTATCCAACCATAGTTGACCATGAACTAACACGAATTCTATAAAAGCATGTATTTATACGTGAATATATTAGTTCTCATTGCGACGTTTGCCGAGCATCATGAAATTTCAAGATCAAACGATTAAACTACCCATCGTCAACTTTGATAATTTGGTCGAACGAAAAAAGAAGAAGGGGAAACGGCATGGGACCCTACTACCAAATAGTGTGAGGGCTGTCTTTTGCGGGCCTTCGAATTGCGGTAAAACTAATGCCCTTCTCACGCTACTGACCCATGCGAATGGTCTACGATTTGAGAATGTGTACGTCTATTCAAAATCCCTCAATCAGCCAAAGTATGAGTTCTTGAAGAGGTTGCTGGAACCGGTGAAGGGGCTGGGTTATTTCCCGTTCGATGAGCACAAGGAGGTAGTGGCACCGAAAGATGCACATCCCAACTCTATTATGATTTTCGATGACGTGGCCTGTGAGAAGCAAGATAATATCAGAGCCTATTTCTGTATGGGGCGGCACAGGGATGTCGATAGTTTTTATCTTTGTCAAACGTATGCCCGAATTCCGAAACATTTGGTGCGTGATAATGCAAACTTGTTGGTTCTTTTTCGTCAAGATGAAATGAATTTGAAACACATCTATGCCGATCATGTGAACACTGATATGACCTATCAGCAATTTAAAGATTTGTGCTTGGCGTGTTGGAATGACGGTAGATATAGTTTTGTGACCATCGACAAAGATAGCGAGATTAGCGCTGGACGATATAGAAGAGGCTTTGACTGCTTTATAAGCCTGAATCACGAATAAACCACATACAGTCACAACACATCGATCAAACTAGCAGCATGGAGAGTTCCAAGATACGTAAGCAAAACGATGTGTTGCGGGAAATAGCGAGGGCCAGCGATATCATTCGACGTAAACATGAAATGATAAAAATGGGGAAAGACACCAGCGAGCGGGCTATTAGTGAAATCTTCAAACCACTGGCCACACCGCTGCATAAATTGGTAGATTCATCGAAGCAGCAGCAGCGGCTACTAATGAAGCGAGAAATAAAAACAGAGCCGGGTTCAGTCAAGACAGAGAAGGTAGAGCCAGGTTCGTTCAAGACAGAGAAGGCAGAGCCGGGTTTGGTCAAGACGGAGAAGACGGAATATTTTGTGGAACCAAAAGATTATGAGGATGCCGGTGATGATGATGATGATGAGGATGATGATAATGATGCATATAAAAGTGCGATTGAGGAGAGCTTGGCAACTAACATTGCTAGTGGGGACAATGCTACAACTGTCACCACCATGGATGATACGGATGATGAAGATGATGATAACAACCTGGATCACACGTTAACCGCGTCTACAAGCACACCGATGTTGAAGAAAGAAGTTAAGACGACGCGCTATTTAAACATGTTTGCCTCTGAAAAAGAGCGCAAGAAATTGGATCAGAAATTTGGAGTTCGAAAATTAGCTGGCGGATTGAAGATTGGTGATTCGGATATCGCATTTGATGATAATCAGATATATGTAGGTGATAAGAGTTATGATAATACACCAGGATTGCTTGAACTGTTATTCAAAAAGTGACCCGATCACGCCAAGGTGAATAAAAGCGATAGATTGAATTATATCAAAATCGTGAAAAAAACGAATGCTTATCGGAAATATTACAAAGCTGAGACAAGTCCTCATCATGATAGGGAAAAGTATTCAAAGTATAGAGATTTTATTGCCCCATACATCGACCTGCCGGTGAAAAAATCCGGTGAAGGTTTATTACCCACCCATAAAATCGCGCGGGGGCAAAGCATGGATTATGTTTATTGGGATAATCCCAATGAGCTCGTTGATCGTCTCCGGTTACTCACGGCATCTCAAGCAGCTGGTAATACTAGCCATACCACGAAATTTCCTCCATTATTGAAGAGCTACGTGAGGCGGGAATCATTTATTAGCATGAGATTGATCATAAAATAATCATTCAGTCACAGATCGTTGAACAATGAGCATAGACATATTCGGACGACCGTTGGCTAGAAACAGCTACGAAAAAGTTGTTATCCGGGGTTCTCCAGGTGTTGGATTCAAATTCACCCCTGATAAGCAGTACGATCTAGACGGCAAACGATTATGTAATATTGCGGATCCGCAGGAGCCGAACGACGCTGTTTCTCTGAAAAGTCTTGAAGATATTACACAGCGAGCGTTGAGTGTTCTCGAACATTCTATGGAAAAAACATTTGCAAACTCTACGCTACAAGCACTTCACAAGTTTGAATCTCAACTTAATGCACGCCTTGATCGAGAGCATACCAACAATTTGAGCGAGAATCAACACGTTCAGACTCTCATACTAAAAGAGATTGACACTCTGACAGCGGAAGAGGAACTTCTGAAGATTCGATTAGCCGCCGTAGGATCTAATCTTGCAAAACTCTACCACAACGGGCTAATCCATAATATTCACCCTGAATGAAGCTAGATCGATCGATAATGGGCATAGACATATTCGGTCGTTGGACGGCTAGCAGAAAAATCAAAAGTGTGAATAGTCGTGGACCGCCCGGTGTTGGATTCAAAACCACCATCGATAACCAGTACGACATAGACAATAAACGATTGTGTAATATCGCACATCCGCAGGAGCCAACCGACGCCGTTTCTCTGCAAAGTCTTGAGGATATTACACAGCGATCATATATTGGTCTTCAGCGTACTATAAAGGAAGCATTCGAGCAATTCATGCAACAGGCGCTCGCAGCTCTTGAATCTAAGCTTAATGCTCGGATTGCACAAGAACACAGTGAAAGTTTTGAAGAAGATCAGCGTATTTGGATCCAGGCAAAAGAAAGGATTGCGGCACTGAAGGGGGAAAGTGAATCTTTGGAAAAACGGTTAGCGATAGTGGAGAATTGTGCTGAAATACTTAGCCGGCATTACATCCTCGGAATTCCGATTCCACCCGAATTTTTAGACAACGAATACATTAAAAATTGGTTGAAGACGCATGAACATGAAGTCGGTAATAGCGAGCGAACTTCATAGACCCGCCCGACGTAATTATCCTCGGCGTTATGTCGATATACGCGGTCTGGATGAGACCTGGCAGGCCGATCTTGTCGATATGTCTGCATACTCATCCGTCAACAAGGGCTCAAAATTTTTGCTCACAGTGATTGATATATTTTCAAAATTCGCGTGGGCCGTGCCGATCAAGAGTAAAAATGCCAAAGATGTAACAGCTGCAATGAAATCTGTGCTAACTCTGGGTCGCATACCGAAACATCTACACGTCGATCAGGGCAAGGAATTTTACAACAAAGAATTTGAAACTCTCATGAGACATTATGGGATCAACATGTACTCGACATTTAGCAACTTGAAGGCATCGATATGCGAACGCTTCAATCGTACACTGAAAAATAAGATGTGGAAGCAGTTCACACTTCAAGGTTCTTATAAGTGGACTAGCATTCTACCAGATTTAATTGCATCGTACAACCATACCAAACATCGCACGATTGGAATGAAGCCGAAAGATGTGACTACGACTAATGAAAAACAACTGTATCGAAGTGTGTATAAACCGCGTCAAATAAAAAGAAGCAAACGAAAACGTAAATTTAAGGTTGGCGATAAAGTTAGAATTAGCAAATATAAAAATGTGTTCGAAAAGGGTTATACGCCGAATTGGACAACAGAAATATTTACGATTCATGATGTGAAAAATACCAACCCTCCAACTTACAAACTCACCGACTACCTGAATCAGCCCATTGAAGGCGGATTTTATGAGGAGGAGCTCAGCAGGGTGCAATATCCCGATGGCTATCTTGTAGAAAAGGTCTTGCGGAGGCGTGGTGATCAACTCTATGTAAAATGGTTGGGATTCGACGGTTCACATAATAGTTGGATAAATAAATCGGATATGTAATATAATTTTCATGAATAAATTTATTATCAACTTATTTACATTTGTTTCTTCACCCTCCTCAATCTTAATGCTAGCTTACATGATAATTGCGGAAAAATGTTTTCACACACACACACGCACACTTTCTCACACTTTCTCACATTTTCTCACATTTTCTCACATTTTCCCACATTTTCTCACATTTTCTCACATTTTCTCACATTTTCTCACATTTTCTCACATTTACGTGTAAAGTAAATGGGGAATTATTTGAGAAAATGTGAGAAAATGTGAGAAAATGTGAGAAAATGTGAGAAAATGTGAGAAAATGTGAGAAAATGTGAGAAATTTACAAGTTTGCAAGATCTTGGTAACCCCAGGGCAAAGTATCAGTTTTACCAGGTATTAATTTTCGCTTATCGTCACACCAGCTTAGAGCTAACTTATTCTGTATGATAGTACTAACTTTATGTCGACCGCTTTTTATCATACACTGTTTCCTATCTAAATTTTGATAACCAATAAGGCATCGTTTGTAATCATCAAACGTGATAGATTTTAATGTCGAGCCTTTTACACCCCTTGCACGTTTCTTATCAGTATCGCCATAAGTTCTGAATGAATAGAGTTTTGCGCGCAATCCGATAAATTCACTCATGATTTTTCCATTATTCTCATCCTTCATCAGACCAAGGCGTTTTTTATTCAACAAGGGGATGTTATAGGTATTATCAGGTGGATAGTCTGATGTATCGAACATTGTCGCAACATCACGCTTGATGATTTCATAGATATTTGGAACAGTAAATTGATATATCAGACTATCTGTATCGGTATACATTAATTTTGATTCGGTACTTGAAAAATTATTTTTTACATAATCATAGTGGAAGTTGTATAGAAATATTTTCGAAAGATCGAGAATAGCAGCGCCAATGTAGATAGGTTTGTTAAAATATACCCTGGTTCGACTTAGCTCAATAATTACCATATCTTCATCAAATATGGTGCAGCTACGAAATGTTGGCCGTGCAATAAGAGCACGTGCACCGCCCCTGCCCTGCCATTTCGTGATTAGTTTCACAGTCTTATGGTTACGCACATTCTCCATGGTCTTGCCGAATACAGCGTTGTTCATAAGCTTATAGAAATTCTTCTCAAATTAATTTTTCGATTGCTTTCGCATATTTGTATTGAGATCGATGTATGATTTTAACCATGGTGATTGTGCGAACTTTAGAATTCTATGCACTTTTACCAGCTTCAAACCAAATTTGATGCATTGTTTCAAATTACGATAGTGCAGAACATATTTTTCCTTGGATAGAAGCGTTGTAGCAAGTTTTCTAATTTTACTACCCGGCGGTATAAAATGCTCGGGGCAGAGAGGTAGGTCGGCATGCTGTTTATGGAGCTCTACGGGATAATCTAAATCCACCTCTAGAATATAACCGATTGGTGCGTCATCCGGATGGGACATCACATCAATGGCATCATTTTCCCACTCGAACGACCCACTCGGCAAATGCTCACTCATAGCTGCACCATGAAGATTATTTACATCGAAATACATTAAATATGATTCCGCTTTGCTTGGATCAAAATCTTCACCCATAAATCGATTATTTGCTCGGGCATAGCGATTGGAGCACTGTGCCACACCACCCCTTATACTTTTCTCGATGAACAATATCATTTCCGGATCGTCTAGAAGTTGGAGATTAATTTTCGTTTGCTTTAACATTGCATCAAAAGCAAGCCCCGGTGCTGTGTAATAATGCAGAGGATCCAAGTTGTATGTTTTAAAACAGCTATCGCGGAAATTTTGAAATATATCGGCTAATAAAAGTACATCGGTTTTCAGGTATAAATCGGAATATTCGCCCAGAGTTTTCAGACCAAACTTAGTCCAAACATTTTTCGCATGTTCATAATCTTCATTGGAAATATGGGAATCTCTTAGTCTCGAATAAAAATATTTTTCAATGGGTAATTCCGGCTCGTCAAGTTTTTCCCAAGAATCGATGTATTCGTAGGGGAATACACCTTTGCGAATCATCAACTCGAATTTTCCCTGATCAATGTAAAATTTTCGAGTTATTTTTTTATCCGCATCGCACACGTATGATGCCAATTTGTCAATGCTGCTAGCCATAAATCGCAGCGAATCTATAAATCTCAAGCTCATCATGGTGCCGTCAACCCTCTTGGTAAATGATATATACTTTTCCTTATTAATAGGCAATAGCGTGATTTCACCCGAAAAATTTGAGGCTAAAGATTTGATTAAGAAATGCGAATCATAGCCCGACAAGTTATGAAACACCACCGGAATCGCGTGTTTCTCACTGAAATTCAAGTTACACCGATTATGGGCGGGGCCGCGATATTTACCCGTGAAATGACAGTGATCGTGACATTTTTTTTCTTCCGGTGAAAATCGCTTCTCACAAATGTAGCAATTTTTTGCACGCATATGACGATCGCGTTGTGTCTGATTCAGAGATTCCATTGGAATTATATTTTTTATGCGCGACTCTACTTCAATTGATAATTCGCGAAGCTGCTCGATGAACCATTCAACACAATTAGGTCCGCGTTTGTTCACATATCTCGATAATGTCTCATCATATGAGCAATGTACATAATAGGCGACACTGTGCGGAATATGCTCTTGAGATTCATTTGCAACCGGTTTCAATATACACTCGAGATCCGCGTAAACCACGAATGGCACAGTTCCCTTATTCTGAAAATTAGAAAATTCCAATTTTTTTTTCTCTGGAAATTCCATTCGGATGCTATTCATTCGCATGCAATCTTGCCTGTGACTATCATACGCGCTGTGTACGCTAAAGTGACACAAGCATCTATCACACAAAAATTGTTCACCATCATGGTTCGATAATTGTTTGCTAACCAAACGTGAAAGATTCCTAATCCAAGCAAAGTGAAATCTGGCTTTGAAGTTATTCAAGTTAGCATCTTCACCATCATCATCATGATCATTATCATCGCCATCTATTTCAATGTTACACTCAATCATAAGTAGGTGAATTGTCTTTTTATCGAGATTTGTTGAATTTTTACTGAGATAAAGAGGCGTGATAATGCTCTTTTTTGATTTTGAATTTGAGGAAGTTTCTTTTTCAATTCCGTATACATTGATTCTTAAATTATTCGCTTTTTCAAGTTTTTCTACGCTACGCAGGGTTGCGGGGAATTTTATACCTGTACAATCTAGCTCTGAGATGTATCGTTGATAGCTGCGTGTTCTGGTTGCGTTGACGTGTACGGGGTGGAGTGCTGCGGCAACAGACCACAGCAAACATCGATCATCGTCGTTCTGCACGTTGACCACCGCTTTCTGTCGCTGAATATCCTCGGGTAGTTATGTGAATGTGGAGAGTCCACCACGAAGAGGCTCATATCGGTTGATGCAGATCACAGCATTTATGATCTCAATCATACTCCAACCAGAGTCTCGTTGCTCGAAATCCTCCACCATGGTTAGCAGTGGATTCGTTACATTATCGTTGAACCAGGTGTCCAGGTCTGTCGATGGAAGAATTGCAGTGTTGCGTGTATTGAAGTTCTTTACTTCCAGACTGATCTCATCGCTTTTTATGTTTTCGAATTTACACGAAACACCCACATTCACCTTAATACTTCCTTCTTTGCGTAGCGCATTTTTCAAACGCTCCATCGTTACCACCCCAGCGTCAGTCAAAAATCTTGCCAAATCTTTATGTCGAAGATTCGTTACGGCTCCGGTGCGTATGCGACACTTGAAGGCACTCTCCATATCATCCCATCGAACACGATTATGAATATCATCACCAATATTACCTCCAACAATAGTCGTACGATGTCGGTCAAATTTCACCGCCCACGAATGGAGGAGTGAAATTATATGCTGTAGCCGTTGTTTTTCACTCACACTTGGTTTAGATTGCGTCAAAATATTGTTCAAGGATCGAATATTTTCAAGCGCAATGTCACGCCAGTGAATAAAAATATCTTTATTCGCCTGTTCTGATGGTAGTGTACACAGTAACTTGTATGCATCTTCCATCATCTCAACGAGATTCATATACATAGCGTTGTCCATTTTTTCTTCGTAGAATTTCACAGTCAAACTGGTACTAGACGATTGCTCACCCCCGCCTTAGGGTTGGGGTTTATATGCACACGCCCCACCCCTCCTCCTCCACCGTTCAAATACTATGAAAATTCAAGCGTTTCCAACCATCGGTCAGGGGTTTTGTACCCGGGAGGGTTCGCATCTTTGGCACCTCCATACGAAAAAAATATTTTCCGAGTTTCCCATTGATCAGCCCCTCCAATATTGGGGGCGTATTTCGGGTTTCTAGTTGGGTATAAAAGTGCGAGTTCGCATTGAGTTTACACAATCCGCAGCCAGTCCAAGGAAGAAACATTATATAGAAAACTCAAGCACCAAATCGGAAGCAAGAGGTAAGTATCGTTATTCTTCGATATCATAGTTTTCATGATGGGTATAGTTTGTAATTGATATTTCATATTGCAGAAATGGATGATCAAATCTTCGATGACGAGTTCTGGCAAGGGTGGGAAGACGATGGCAGAGATGACGGCTATGAGACTTTAGACGAAGGGGTGCGCTGGAAGGAAATTTATTATGACGATGGTTTCCCGATGTGGATAGAGATAAAGCCGCTGGAGGAACTTGCGGATGAGCCGGAGGAGGAGGATTGGGGGGTGGAGGCTGATCGTAAGGAGGAGGAGAGGAGGAAGGGGGAGGAGGAGAAGAAAAGGGTGGAGGTGAATGAGGAGCAGGAGGGGTGGAGAATAGGGCGGAGTAGGATAGTACTTTTCTATTACAAGTTTCTTAGTTACCTTAAGAAAATTGTGACCTTACAATATTAAGAAATATAGTTTAAGTTGGTTTTAAGTAGTTTGTAGGAAAAAATGTTACTTAAAAATAGGTTAGACTTAAGAAACACTAAAATAAAAACACAAATATTATCAGGGGCCGAAACCAAAAATTCTGAACGATATTTATTACTCGATCCTTTGGGGGCTTGCCGGTTTTTATGAGCCGAGGTGGTGTCTTTGAGAGCTGTTCTCTTATTGGTTGAGTTTGATTTTATTTTGGGGATGGTATGCAGCAAATAGGGTGCAACCTAACCTCTGCCTGGTTAGTCTAAGACGAAAAAGACAACTTTCAGTCTGAAAAGATCGGTGAATAGTGCAAGTTCATAGAATCGAAGGAAAATCCCTGAACGTGATGGCTGGTAATCGTGCAAGCATATACTATTGTAAGTAGAGCCTGATGTCTTCATATGATATTATTTTACAATTGCTAAGTTAATATTGTGTTCTATTCAAGACGTTTTCTCACGATACAATTGGGCAACCCCTGTGGAGTGGGGTAATGATTCTCATCTTGGTGCATTGATTAATACACAACTAGAACCATATGTAATCAGACGACGTGTGGATCGTGCCTTAATAACAATTAATGGTATCCAGGCTGGCCTCCGAATAGACAACAATATTCGCTGTTGGTGGTTTAGGAGGGTGGATCATCATCAGACTTACCCTAATCCTGAAGATTATGCAATCGCCAATGTTCTTCGGCATCGAATAGACGAGATGATGGGGAAAGATATCGATGTGATGGCTCATAATTCCGCAAACATGCGCAATCGTAAGTAGAGCCCGATGTCTGGATACAATATTGTTATTTTAGAATTGCTAAGTTGATTATGTATTTGTTCAAGGAATTCACGCACGATATGATTGGGCGACTCCTGTGGAATGGGGTAATGCTCCTAATCTTGATGACTTGGTTGATCCACAGCTGAAGCCATATGTAACCAGGCGTTGTGTGGATGGTGCCGTGTTAACAATTAATGGTGTCCAGGCAAAGCTTCAGATAGACCACGATATTCGCTGTTGGTGGTTTAAGAAGACGCATGATGAACATTATTACCCGAATTCCGAAGATTATGCAGTCTCTATGGTTCTTCGGGATCGAATAGACGAAAGACTGGATAGCGGTAGCGAGGGCGAATATGATCAAGATATACAGAATGCGTCTGAAGAAGAATAGTGTGTATGATTTATCATTGAGGAATCATTATGACACATCTAAGCTCACTTTTTCTATTTTCAGATCCCATTCTCATAGGGAATGATGATGAATACAGATGAGGGATAAATGTTACGGCCATTATTATTATTATTATTATTATTATTATTGTTATTGAAATTGTTGTATTTTAGAATAGGTTAGACTTGAGACATAACAAATAAACGCATATATTATCAGATAATTCGCGTCATTGATTGCATATATATATGTAACACCCTGTCACTCTTCAAGCATTTTCAGCTAGTATAATTCGTGTATATAAGCTAAGAATTAGATATTTCAGCCATCTTGGATCGATTGTCGGTAAGAAAAAAAAAAAAAGATCGGTAATCGTTACCATCATTCGAAAGCGAATCGTTAGTGGCGCCATTGCAAGACGGAAAATTGCGGGGAAATTGCAGCCATCGGACTATCGGTAACCAAAGATCAGATCGTTACCATCGGACTATCGGTAACAATCGGTAGTGGCGCCATCGCACAACGGCGAATTGCAGCCAGCCGATTGTCGGTAGCAATGATCGACGATCGTTACCATCCGACTGTCGGTAACTTACCCACGCGGTCAGTAGGTTACCGACTGCCTGATGGCCGGTAAAGAAGGCTGGATCCAGAACTGTCATATCTATACTACTCGACCCGTTTTTTTTTTAACGAATTTTCAAACTGCCAAGTATTTCGACACTCTTTAAAAATCCCAAAAAATTCTCAAAAATCTCATTTTCCACTACGAACATTACGCTACTAAGTCCATGATGGCGCAAATTTTTCTTCTATTTTTTTTTTTTTACGTTTTCAATATAAACATGACTAATCCGACCAATGATTTTCCCTTATCATTCTCGATCTGCTTCAAAATGTTTTCTACAATTGTCCCAACTCCAAAACAGTATCATGAATTTTTTCCAATGTTTGGATCGACCCGTTATTTCGTTATGAATTTTCCAACTAGCGAATATTTTCACCTTTTTTAAAAATCTCAAAAAATTCTCAAAAATCATATGATTCACTACAAACATTACGCCACTCATTCCACAATGGTGCGATTAAAAAAAAAAAAAAAAAAAAAAATTTTATTTTTTTTTTCTATAAAAAAGTTTAAAATGTTAAAAAACAAGAAAAAAATCGCAGCATTATGGAATTAGTGGCGTAATCTTTGAAGTGAATCATATGATTTTTGAGATTTTTTTGAGATTTTTAAAAAAGGTGAAAATATTCGGTAGTTGGAAAATTCATAAAAAAATAACGGGTCGATCCAAAAATTGGAAAAAATTCAGGACACTGTTTTGGAGTTGGGACAATTGTAGAAAACATTTTGAAGCAGATCGAAAATGATGAGGAAAAATCATTGGTCGGATTAGTCACGTTTATATTGAAAACGTTAAAAAAAAATAGAAGAAAAATTTGCGCCATCATGGACTTAGTAGCGTAATGTTCGTAGTGGAAAATGAGATTTTTGAGAATTTTTCGAGATTTTTAAAAAGTGTCGAAATACTTGGCAGTTGCAAATTCGTTAAAAAAAAAAAACGGGTCGATCAAAAAATCTGAAAAAAATCAGGAGACCGTTTTAGTACTTGGCCAATTGTAGATTTTTTTTTTGAAGCAAATCGAAAATGGTGAGGCGAATTCATTGGTCAAGTTGGCGTGGAATTCCCCATATACATATGTATATATGATTATATATATGAGGTATTCCACGCCGTTTCGAACGATCAAAAAAATCACCGCTTCCGAAAAAATCGTAATTTGGTCCTCGAACACAACTATATCGAAAGAATTTTTGTGAATTTTTTCAGAATTTTCGGATTGCATTTGTGGATTTTTTCCAAACTCCAACTTTTTCTACAAACTTCCGTATCTCAAAAGTATAAGATCCTACAAGAAAATTTGTGAGACACAAAAGTTGCAGTTTCGAATCAACTTTCTGACAAAAATGTTTTGGGAATTCATCGAATCCCAAAAATACCAATTTTTATCAAAAATACACAAAAATCGATTTTTCAATCAATACGTCACCTTCGATTTGCATCAATAAATCACAGAAAATACTCTCAAGTGTAGACAACAACCCTGTATTTTGGTTGAGATGGGTGGCCCAATCGTTTGGAAGATATGCTTTATTAATTTTTTTTTTCTGAAATTTTTTTTTTTTTTTTTTCTGAGAAAAAAATTAATAAACCATATCTTCCAAACGATTGCGCCACCCATCTCAACCAAAATACAGGGTTGTTCTCCACACTTGAGAGTATTTTCTGTGATTTATTGAGGCAAATCGAAGATGACGTATTGATTGAAAAATCGATTTTTGTGTATTTCTGATAAAAATTGGTATTTTTGGGATTCGATAAATTCCCAAAATGTTTTTTTCAGAAAGTTGATTCGAAACTGCAACTTTTGTGTCTCATAAATTTTCTTGTAGGATCGCATACTTTTGAGATACGGAAGTTTGTAGAAAAAGTTGGAATTTGGAAAAAATCCACAAATGCGATCCGAAAATTCTGAAAAAATTCACAAAAATTCTTTCGATATAGTTGTGTTCGAGGACCAAATTATGATTTTTTCGGAAGCGGTGATTTTTTTGACCGTTCGAAACGGCGTGGAATACCTCATATATACTTATGTATAATTATATATAATCATATATGATTAGACCCGGCCAATTTTTGGATCTGATCATTTATAAGTGATTATATATGATCATATATGATCATACAAAATCATTTTTTCCCGGGTTCACGATCATATTGGCTCGTTACTCTGGACCCTGATTCTAGAAACGTATCCAACTGTATCACAAGCGTATCGGCGGACTTTCCGTTTAACCCTTTGTGGCTTGGTGGTCAATATATTGACCACCTATTGCGTCTTAGATTTTTGCGTATAAAAATTGTATTTATAGGTATATATTAGTGATTATACATTCTTCTATTAGCTAAAATGTTTCTCTATCATAATAAATAACAAAAATTAATATTTATTAAATTGTTAATTAGTTATAAATAAACAAATGGCGTAAAAAGCTCTTTTTTGAAGAAAAAAATCAATTTTCGCTTTGTTTTTCATTCAATCATTCTAAAAATTATTACGCGGGGGTTTTTGGGGTCACTGATTACGAATCTGACGTCAGAATCTCAACATTTTTACATCCAAGATGGCGGATTCAAGATGGCGGACTCACTTTTCCAAAAAATAGACGTAGAGCACTAAAAACTTGTACTCGGGGGTTTTTGGTGTCGCTGATGACGAATCTGAGCTCAGAATTTCAAAATTCATAATGGCGGATCCAATATGGCGGACAAAAGTACAAAAAGTTGCTTGATGGAAGTGAAATTTGTCACTCGGGGGTTTTTGGTGTCGCTGATGACGAATCTGAGCTCAGAATTTCAAAATTCATAATGGCGGATCCAATATGGCGGACAAAAGTACAAAAAGTTGCTTGATGGAAGTGAAATTTGTCACTCGGGGGTTTTTGGTGTCGCTGATGACGAATCCGAGCTCAGAATTTCAAAATTCATAATGGCGGATCCAATATGGCGGACAAAAGTACAAAAAGTTGCTTGATGAAAGTGAAAATAGGCACTCGGGGGTTTTTGGGGTCGCTAATGACGAATCTAAGCTCAGAATTTCAAAATTCAGAACGGCGGATCCAATATGGTGGACAAAAGTACACAAAGTTACTCGATGTGAGTAAAAACTTGTACTCGGGGGTTTTTGGGGTCGCTGATTACGAATCTGAAGTCAGAATAATGAAATTTTCACAACCAAGATGGCGGATTTCCATCAAACTTAGTTACAAAACCTGTTGTACCTATCGAGAAAAGGCGTTCTGAATCCCGTCATATGGCTGAATGTGTAAAGAGTCCAAGACGCTGTGCTCTTTGTAGTACAAAGGCTGTACCATACAAAACTATATACATTTGCAGTACTTGCAAAGTGCCATTGTGCATAAAATCCGAGAAAAACTGTTTTCAAATTTACCATCAATAAACAGTTACACTATAAATAAAATGTAAAAACTAAATTCTTAGAAAAAAAGCAAAAAAAAAAAACAAAAAAAAAATAAAAAAAAAAAACAAACAAAAAACAAACAAAAAAAAGAAAATGGAGACAATAACCGCTACGTCCTCGTTCGTGTCTCTGGAATCAACCAAGCGCGGTTACTTTATCAATACTTCACATTCGTAATCAGCGACCCCGAAAACCCCCGAGTACAAGTTTTTAGTGCTCTACGTCTATTTTTTGGAAAAGTGAGTCCGCCATCTTGAATCCGCCATCTTGGTTGTGAAAATTTCATTATTCTGACTTCAGATTCGTAATCAGCGACCCCAAAAACCCCCGAGTACAAGTTTTTACTCACATCGAGCAACTTTGTGTACTTTTGTCCACCATATTGGATCCGCCGTTCTGAATTTTGAAATTCTGAGCTTAGATTCGTCATTAGCGACCCCAAAAACCCCTGAGTACAAGTTTTTACTCACATCGAGCAACTTTGTGTACTTTTGTCCACCATATTGGATCCGCCGTTCTGAATTTTGAAATTCTGAGCTTAGATTCGTCATTAGCGACCCCAAAAACCCCCGAGTGCCCATTTTCACTTTCATCAAGCAACTTTTTGTACTTTTGTCCGCCATATTGGATCCGCCATTATGAATTTTGAAATTCTGAGCTTAGATTCGTCATTAGCGACCCCAAAAACCCCCGAGTGCGTATTTTCACTTTCATCAAGCAACTTTTTGTACTTTTGTCCGCCATATTGGATCCGCCATTATGAATTTTGAAATTCTGAGCTCAGATTCGTCATCAGCGACACCAAAAACTCCCGAGTGACAAATTTCACTTCCATCAAGCAACTTTTTGTACTTTTGTCCGCCATATTGGATCCGCCATTATGAATTTTGAAATTCTGAGCTCAGATTCGTCATCAGCGACCCCAAAAACCCCCGAGTGACAAATTTCCAGCCAATTGAACGCAAGGAAAAATGTGGGCCACAAAGGGTTAACGCTGTTCTCCGATTGGTCCAAACGGCGTATACCACCCGCGAAACGATTCGATAAGTTTCTAGAATCAGGGTCCTGTTCACGGCTAGACAATGAATGGCTCTTCGTTTCCGCTTCGCTAATTGCTTATCCTCGCCGTTCGTCCTGTCAGCGCTAGCCGTCATCGATAGACCAATCCGATGATCTACGATCGATATGGCCGCGCTAGGACGAAGGGCGGCAGATATTCAAATTAGCTATACCGACTCGGTACTCTAGGAAATGTGTACGCTCGTTTAAGCTGGTATGGAGGAGGTTCAAACGTTTGCCACGTTACAAAAGATAAACGCGATTCGGAATTACGACAGATATAATTCGAAAATAATTTAAATAGATAGGCTGCGGACAGAAGTGGATAAGAAATTAGGGATACAAAATGATAGGTGAGACTTTGAATTTGAATAAGCGATGAATGGGATTCAGATGGAAAGGAGTGGATAGGGAATTGGGGATACATAAAGATAGGCGCAACTTGTGTTTTAAACGGACCATCAGAGGGATTCAGATAGATAGGCTGTGGATAGAAGTGGATACGAAATTAGGGATACAAAATGATAGGTGAAACTTTGAATGTGAACGGACCATCAGAGGGATTCAGATGGATAGGCTGTAAATAGAAGTGGAAACGAAATTAGGGATACAAAATGATAGGTGAGACTTTGAATTTAAATAGGCGATGAATGGGATTCAGATGGAAAGGAGTGGATACCCTGCTAAAAATCTCTCATAGGAATTCATAGGAACGTGAATATTTTCTACAATATTCTATATGTCCAATCTGTACCCGACAACCGCTCACATAAAATATGTATAACATTTTATGTGTTTCTATTATTTGTTTTTTCTATACGACTTTCGTGATAAAGAAACAATGGGTTTTTATAAAGTATTATACGCAATTTCTCAAGTATATTATCGTATAAGATATTTACAATAGAAAATGCTTCATTTTTTACATGTCCAAATTAGATTCTATGGATATCCGGTCTGTATTGCGAGTCCGCATACTAAACTTCTCTGCAACTATTGTATTCTATACGGCGAATCCGATACAAGCTTCTATTCCACATTCCCATACACAAAATGTATCCGTTCTTGTAAAGTGCTTATTGTTCCACAACGAATCGTTTTCCTACCGAATCGCCAGAAGGCATATGTATCTGACTCTATGCGTGAGATAGTGATATAAGTTTCAAGTCGTTATTCCTTATAACAATTCTATCTGTTACTGTAAAATTCTATCAGCTGTGAATTATATCCGCTTCCATCCGCATTTGCGACTGTAGAATTGGAGACCTAGATGACGCTATCAGTTTCTATCTGTATTAAACGCCCGTGATTCTATTTGTTAATGCAAGATTCTATGAGCTGTGAATTCTGTCCGCTTCCACCCGCATTTGCGACTGTAGAATCGGACAGTTAAATGACGCTATCAGTTTTTATCCGTATTTAAACAAATATGATTCTATTCGTCAAAGGAAGATTCTATGAGCTATGAATTCTATCCGCTTCTATCCGCATTTGCAACTGTAGAATCGGAGAGCTAGACGACGCTATCAGTTTCTATCCGTATTTACAATAAGATGATTCTATTTGTTAATGGAATTTCTATGAGCTGTGAATTCTATCCGCTTCTATCCGTATTTGCGACTTTAGAATCGAAGAGCCAGATGACGCTATCAGTTTGTATCCGTATTTACAAAAAAATTCTATTTGTTAATGCAAGATTCTATGAGCTGTGAATTCTATCCGCTTCTATCCGTATTTGCGACAGTAGAATCGAAGAGCCAGATGACGCTATCAGTTTTCATCCGTATTTACAGTATGTTGATTCTATTTGTTAATGTAAGTTTCTATGAGCTGTGAATTCTATCCGCTTCTATCCGTATTTACAATATGATGATTCTATTTGTTAATGCAAGTTTCTATGAGCTGTGAATTCTATCCGCTTCTATCCGTATTTGCGACTGTAGAATCGGAGAGCCAGATGACGCTATCAGTTTGTATCCGTATTTACAATATGATTTTATTTGTTAATGCAAGGTTCTATGAGCTGTGAATTCTATCCGCTTCTATCCGTATTTACAATATGATGATTCTATTTGTTAATGCAAGTTTCTATGAGCTGTGAATTCTATCCGCTTCTATCCGTATTTGCGACTGTAGAATCGAAGAGCCAGATGACGCTATCAGTTTGTATCCGTATTTACAATAAGATTCTATTTGTTAATGCAAGATTCTATGAGCTGTGAATTCTAACCGCTTCTATCCGTATTTGCGACAGTAGAATCGAAGAGTCAGATGACGCTATCGGTTTTCATCCGTATTTACAGTATGCTGATTCTATTTGTTAATGTAAGTTTCTATGAGCTGTGACTTCTATCCGCTTCTATCCGTATTTACAATATAATGATTCTATTTGTTAATGCAAGTTTCTATGAGCTGTGAATTCTATCCGCTTCTATCCGTATTTACAATAAGATGATTCTATTTGTTAATGCAAGGGTCTATGAGCTGTGAATTCTATCCGCTTCTATCCGTATTTGCGACTGTAGAATCGGAGAGCCAGATGACGCTATCAGTTTCCATCCGTATTTACAATAAGATGATTCTATTTGTTAATGGAAGATTCTATGAGCTGTGAATTCTATCCGCTTCTATCCGTATTTGCGACTGTAGAATCGAAGAGCCAGATGACGCTATCAGTTTGTATCCGTATTTACAATAAGATTCTATTTGTTAATGCAAGATTCTATGAGCTGTGAATTCTATCCGCTTCTATCCGTATTTGCGACAGTAGAATCGAAGAGCCAGATGACGCTATCAATTTCCATCCGTATTTACAATAAGATGATTCTATTTGTTAATGGAAGTTTCTATGAGCTGTGAATTCTATCCGCTTCTATCCGTATTTACAATATGATGATTCTATTTGTTAATGCAAGTTTCTATGAGCTGTGAATTCTATCCGCTTCTATCCGTATTTACAATGATATGATTCTATTTGTTATTGGAAGATTCTATGAGCTGTGAATTCTATCCGCTTCTATCCGTATTTACAATAAGATGATTCTATTTGTTAATGCAAGATTCTATGAGCTGTGAATTCTATCCGCTTCTATCCGTATTTGCGACTGTAGAATCGGAGAGCCAGATGACGCTATCAGTTTGTATCCGTATTTACAATATGATTCTATTTGTTAATGCAAGGTTCTATGAGCTGTGAATTCTATCCGCTTCTATCCGTATTTACAATATGATGATTCTATTTGTTAATGCAAGTTTCTATGAGCTGTGAATTCTATCCGCTTCTATCCGTATTTACAATATGATGATTCTATTTGTTAATGGAAGATTCTATGAGCTATGAATTCTATCCGCTTCTATCCGTATTTGCGACTGTAGAATCGAAGAGCCAGATGACGCTATCAGTTTTTATCGAGAACGGGGCGGAGTGAGCACCCTATCCGAGAATGTTTTGTCCCAAAAATCTTTTTCTTACCAATTTTTTGGCAATTTTAGCTTCAATCCATTTTTGTAAACAAGAAATGTTTCTCATACATTTTTTCTATCCATAACGAAATACAGTGGAACCTCGTTATATTGCATGATGCGGGCCAGTAGGGGAGAGAAATGGCAATATAGCGAGTGCCCTCTCCACGCAACATTTTATTTTGAAACAAACGAACAAACAAACAAACAAACATACATACACTACGCATCTGAGCGAAGTGGGGGGACGCGAATTGTGTGAGTGAGCGTACGTGTGAGGGGAAAACCGGAGCTAGGCAATATAACGCGAGGCAATATAACGAGGTTCCACTGTAGTGAATTCCTCAGAGATCGATCCACTATCAAAAAATTTTGAATTATAATATTTAATGCTTAAATATTTGATTAATAATACTATGATATTGACTTCCCTTACAAGAAATCATCAATATATCCAAAGTATCCTTATTCAAGTATTATATTGTGAAGATGAATGCGAATAACGAATATTGTTACGAGCAGATAGTTAATCATACAAATAAATCCGGCATTATAGTAGGATGGCTGATAGAAATAAAGTCATAGTACATTATACATTAAAAAAAAGAGGATCCATGGACCAATCTGGAATAGGTCAGTTCAGTGAAATAAATATAAACACGAATTCAATTCAATTCAATTCAATTTATTTTAATTCTGGCAAACATTCTATAGAGGTGCAAAGCACCTGTGCATAGAAACCAGAATATTAAGCAACAATAACAAGATGAAAATATAGATTCAAATAAAATATCCAATACAAAGCAGATAAAATATCACATAATAAAATATCAAAAAAATCAATAATAAAATATCAAATAATCCAATAATATCAAATAATACATTGCATAGGCATAAAGGAAAAATAAACATAAAATAAAAATAGAAATAAAAATAAAAAGAAACTAGCCAGTCCTAGAGCTTAACCAACATCTTAATTTCTTCCTAATTAATTTTTGTGAACAGTTTAGGATTTTCAAATTACTGGGAAGAAGATTGAAATATTTTATTGCAACATAGTAGGCATTCTTTGTGCAGATAGTCTTATTAATTTTAGGTATCCTTAACGACTTAGATCTAGTTTGAAGTTTCCTTTCACAATATTGGGTTTTACAATGTGCCTGAAGTTCCGAACGTTCATTTGAATGAAACTTCTGAAAAAACCTGATATCACACTTATTTGACGGCCCGAAATTTATAAATTTCGAAATCTCTATATAACTGACCTTTGATCTTCAATGTATTTCAAATTTGTAGATATTTTTAGTCGATTAACAATCGTGGTAAGATTGCCATTTTCGAATTTTCGTTCAAATGAACGTTCGGAACTTCAGGCACATGTTTTACACTCATTATAATAATGTGATAAGGCATTGACAATGAAAGTATCTTTAATATTAAGTGGAGCAGTTATACCACCCTACTGTAAAAGTTTATATGATCATATAAGATCCTGTCCCAATTTCTTACGGGATCTATATGTATAGATATAGAAATTGTATTGACATTTCTGAGTCTTATATAAAATTCGGACAGGATCTTATGGGATCGTACGATAATTTACAGTAGGGCAGTACATGAAGCTGGACGATAGATCTAACGGTTTTGAATGCAGGTGATAATAGGTTTAACAGAGTTATCATAAGCGCCTCCCCAAGCGATTATACCATACACACCCAGCCTGAAGCCAACTTAACATTTATGAAAATGGTGACGCATACGGCTTGCGTGGGTCGATTAGGCATGTCGAATGAATGAAAAATCCACCGAAACGAAAATCTTAGCTGATCCTTTTTTTGAGTCAAGAGTGATTGAAAAAAAAAATTGTTCACAGGTTGAAAATGAGTCAATCAAGTCGAGTCACTCAGTCAAGACTCAATCGCGAACGACTAAAAAAGAAAAATTGACTCGACTTGATTGACTGAGACCTTCCTCAAAAAATTACTAAGTTCGAGGGTGACCTTCACGATGAATCATTCAATTTTTTAAGAAAATTTGATTTAGACTGACCACTATCCACAGAATGGCTCTGTTTATGGGCCATTCCACGTGAACCGGATCAGTCACCTCTCAGATATTTTTTTAATTTTGCATGTTGATTGTCCGCGGGGAGTTGGATTTTTGTGCCAAAGGATTTTTCAATTAGTGCAAAATTCGTTGAGTTATTTGCATAAACAAATTCGAGCAAGGTTTTTTTCAAAAATTCATAACTCCGCCAAAAATGACACTGGACTCAATTTTTTTTTTTTCAGTTTACGCGGAAAGAGTCATAGAATGTATAAAAAAATATGTACTTTGAAAAAAGTTTGTTCATCCATTGTTTATTTAACAATTAAGTTTTCAAAGATTTTTAAAACAGACACGATCAAAAATTTTTTTTTTAAATACTGACATATACTTTGCACTATACTACAGCCTGTGAATTAAATTGAGGAGCGTGTTATTTTTTGTTCTCGAGTAAAAAATCGCTAAAGTTGGCGGCGCGCGCCAATTCCGAGTCGACGCCGCGTGGAACGTAATGGCGTGCGTTAGACTGCTGTTCGCTGCTACTCGACGGACGCGTAGCTGCGGTATTCGAGAGTCATTTTCACAATGAGTGATATGATTTAAAAATCTGAAAAAAATACTGTAGTTTCCCAATGGCAACTATAAGCGATACGTTAAGTTTCGAGAACGTGTTCTTTTTCGTTTTTGAAATATTGCAGCTTAAAATTTTAGCATGTATGTTGGAACAATTTTTATAGACAATTGCATGATCTACAACTTTTGTCTGGCCTAATTTTACGATAACATCCAAGGTTTACGAGAAAAATGCAAAAAACCGATGCTTTTGACCTTTGACCTTGAATAAATTTTTTAGCAGACGTAAGATCGGTGGGGACTTTTGATATTTTATTTGTAATAATGTAATTAAGACCTGTACCAATTTTCAGCTCTATGCGAATTATTGTTAATTGAAATGTCTATTTTGACTGGACTAACAACTGTTCGATAGCTATAGTGAGTTTGAAATGCGAAGAACACTTCTGCGTCTTGCCATTTGCTGAGAATATATCGACCGGTGAACTCGTGTGGGAGAATATTATTGACCCAAATACAAGATACGATTTCAAAAAAGATTTCGAAGAAATACCCAAAGAATCTAAGAAACTAATGAACATAGGAAAACAATCTAATCTGAAGTCCGCTCACAGTCATTTGTCCATGGAGACTTACAACCTTGCGACGTCGACGCTGAATGAGGATTTATCCTGTTTTGATTTGTACGAATCTAATCTGAGGTCTGATTCAACGACGGAAAATATTCCCAATGAAGAAATTATAGCTTCGACTTTTGAATCGGATGATTTCAATGATCACGGATGCATGGCTCCAGTTTGTGAAATTATTACGCATATGGTATCGAGGCATATATTCAACTTTCCAAACCCCGGAGAAAATCTTACCATGCCTAAATGGATGCAATGTTTTTACTCGTCTCTACCAAGACTGACTCTACCAAGTGGAGTAAGCTATGAACATTGGATGTCATGCAACTTTCTCCGTATAATATTTCAAAATTTTTGAGAGTGAGTAGACGATTGTTTTGTATTCTGCTGAAGCTATTTTATCCACAGCAGCGCTGTGCGAGGGGCGGGAGGGAGGAGGCACTCGCCAAGCAAGGTAATTGCTTCATTTTTAGTTTCTTTTCTATGGGAAATGGACCAATTTCAGGTTCAGCCCCGGGTGTAAATTTTTCTTCGTACGGTGCTGATCCACAGGGTTGAACTGAAGAATGAAAAATTATCCAACAAGGAGGGTTCTGGATCACTGCAGATTCTGCTCAAACTGGAAGGGTTGTTTCCTTGCTATTTTAATATTCCACACGTGTGATAATACTTGGTACTTATTCATCGGATCGAGTTTTCTTTGCCAGAATCTGGTATGACACCACAGAAATGTGATTCAGTATGCTGGAAAACATATATTACACAGATACAACGACCTGGGAATATACTATTTGTGGGTACACGCTAGTAAAATCAATGAAATTGTATGAGAATCATAAAAAAGTCAATCGGAGCAGTCCAAATGGAGCCTGGATCAAATCTTACTGTCAAATCATGATCATTATACAAGATTGAGGTAATTCAACCAGCTTTTAAGCCTTCAACGAGTCTGCGAAGGGTTCTTCGCCATAGTAAAATAGCCTTCGGTGCTCATGTCGTTGGCTTTGAAACAATCTCCACGTTGACTACAGATTTTCAAACTCGCCGAGCTCATTCAACATAAGCTGACAAGAGTAGGAAAGAAGTGAAATTCGAAGAATGGCTCATAACTTTTAAGCCTTCAACGAGTCTGCGAAGGGTTCTTCGCCATAGTAAAATAGCCTTCGGTGCTCATGTCGTTGGCTTTGAAACAATCTCTACGTTGACCACAGATTTTTAAACTCGCAGAGCTCATTCAACATAAGCTGACAAGTGAAATTCGAAGAATGGCTCATAACTTCAGAAATTGTTTTTTTTGTTACATGATTAGATTAAATCTTCTGCTTCTCATTATTCAAAGAATATGTATTCAAAGAAAAATGAAAGAATAAATCTCCCAATTTCACTTCCTCAATACTTTTGTTACCTAATTTTGAACAAGTTCTGTGAGTGTCATACTTCAAATTCAATTCAATCACATTCCTGTGGTATCATACCAGATTCTGGCAAAGTAAACTCAAACCGATGAAAGTATACCAAGTATTATCATCCGTGTGAAATATTCATCTATCGCTGGATATTAACTATTAAGCGTGGCTCGCCAAGAGAACAAGGGCCTAATGGATGGAATGGAACATCGTCGGTTCCATTTTTTGGGCCAAGAAAACACCTCTCCAAGTTTCAGCAGAATCTGTGATCCGAACCTTGATACTCCCCTTGTAAGTAATACTCCTATATGATTTTTTTTCTTTGTTTTTCAGCATCTATTTTGAGTTAGGATAATGGAGAGACTAAACTGTTTTATGTGTCGTGATTTAGTTGCTGGAGGGTTGGACGGTTTGTCTCGGCATTTGATAGAAGCCCATGGGCTAACAATTAATCGTGGACTAGGAAATATTGGCTAACCTGTACCGAGACCTGTACCTACAACCTACGACCTATAAGCTTGTGCTTATATCTATAATTAACCCTCACATAATATAATTTTACCTCACCTGTACTTCTATAACATATATGTTATAATCTATAATAATCTATAATAATCTATTATAATATAATCTATAACGTATAGATACGTTTTTGTAGAGCCCAATGTGAACGAGCGAAACGCGATGTGATCAGACCTCCTCATCAAAAAGAGCCAATGTATGGAGATTTGCAATTTCCCCGGCTATAGAGCGATTGATATTAGATTTAAGTATACTATTTTTATACCAATGCCTGAAGTTTCTTGCATTTGCAATGCAAGCTAGCCTTACACAATAAAACCTTATAAAAAATTACATGTGAGATATAATATTTTGCTTCTTGAGGTCAGTATCCCATCAGATAAGCCCAGTATATTTTACTGATACGATCAGTGAAGTTTTCGCTGATTTTAACAGTGCAAGTTCACTGATTTAAATGGTGCAATTCCACTGATTGAATCAGTGAGTACATTTTAACAGATTGAATTAGTGACTTTTCACTGATTTCCAGTGGCAGACTTATAACTGTAGCCATCAGTGACTATTCACTGCTGATCAGTGACTTTCCACTAATTCAAATTTAGAGAGTATAATATTTCAAAATCAAGAACGAATTTAGTTGGATCATGTTCGCAGTCACCGATATCGTCTGCAGTTATATTCTGTTTGAGAAGTTCAAAAATGCTATTCACCAGCGAAGTCAGATGTTGGAGTGCTCTTTCATCGAGTATACCGTTTAAACAAGTCAAGCTATAAAATAGTAGCCATTCGCTGCCTCTCCATTTTGCCTTCTCGTTCAAATCTCGCGGTAGCCGATGAATATCGTGTGGTGGTGAAATTGAATTTAATCGTTTATTTATTATCATTCGCTGTGACGGCTTCAAAAAGAACTGTTGCACAGTGGTCGGAATCGCTGAAAAAGTCGGCAAAATTCAAAATTTCAAGTTTGGCGGTTGGGGTTGGCTTTGAAATATGTTGAAGAGAGGGGGTTACTGCATAGGTTTCCAGAAGGGCAGACTGCTGAGTCACGTATTTGGACTATGACAGTTGCCTAAAGTACACGGTCGCGTCAGTTGCCAATGCTACCTGCCGCCGCGCGAAAATAAACGGTATACTCAAAGTGAAAGTGAATTTGTACTGAAGTCCTGATTGTTATGTGCGATATGGAGGATGTTCCTGGAGGTATGTAGAATATATTTATGCATCAATAACCTATTTTTTCGATAATGGCATGTTTCAAACGTAGAGACGAAAAACCCCCCGCAATCTGCTTCGATTTTTGAACGCCTTGATCGAAAATTGTCGAAATAGTTGTGATCCCAGGAGATCTTGCGCCGTTTGATGTTTGAGTATATGCAGAATAGTGTTTAGTTTCGAAATTTTCAAAGAAACCTTCCACATTCGTCCCTGCTCGGGTTCACGGCCATTTTGATTGTTGTTGTGCGCGGCCTGGCGCGGCCGGTTCACCACAGTAGGGGGGCCTAGCTCGACAATAGCAAGCGTCGAGGCATACCTGCGCGTTTCATATACCGGGTGTTCTTATATTAAATAGTACTTATGAATATACACGGTGTTTTTATATTTTTTTTTATTTCTCTAAAATGTAGTATCACTGCAAAACATCTAATCAAAAATCTGTTGCAAAAGCCATTCATTATATTCTTATTCGTGATTTTCCCACTGATGAACGAATGTTTTCGGCAGGATCCGGAGTGGTGACGTACACCAGGAAAAAAATTTTCGAAATTGTAAAAAGTAACCTTCAGGGGGACTTGAATACACAGATCTGCCTTCTCGGAGAACACTTCGCCGAACTGCACCATGACAAAGATTTCGAGATAGATGGACCTAAAAAAAACGAATTGAAGAAGCTCTTGTGTAACATCAAATCAAGATGGAAAGCATCGAACTACACACTCGATCTATTCTATAAAAAAAATGAAAAATGGTTGGAATCTTCTGTCACTTTGAAGGTAAAGACTCAGAGAAGTTATGATGTGAATCATAAAATGAATCATACAATAATTATTATAATTCATAGTAATAATAATATCATATGTTTTATCCCTCGTTTCAGAATATTCGGACTCGTTCTAGGAGTAGATCGTCTGATTCAAGAAGCGTAGGTCGCCCGATCACGGAGGATTTTGACACAGCTAGCGAACGTACGAAGAAACGAAGAACAGATTCAATTCGTTCATCAATAAGTACTTCGGAATTGGTTTATGCGACTCAAAAAAGTCTTCGCGACTCCGGATGCGTTGCCGCAACCACTGTTCTGAAGGATATTACAACATCCTCATCTCCAACTAGAGCTACTAAGTACAAGGAGGCTCTCAGGACAGCTACAAAACCGAGGCCAGTCGAGATGTCACCAGATGAGGCACTGGTGGACATCGTTAACTTAAAATTAACAAAACAACAGTACTTAGACCTTCGAAGTTCGTTAAGAGACAAACATTTTTTTGCGTATCCGTCGTACGATAAAGTTTTAGAAGCGAAAACGCGTTGTTATCCTGCGGGCATTGCAGTAACAGAAACGAGCGCGGAAGTAGAACTACAGTCTCTACTTGATCACACTTGCCAAAGAATTTTGAAAGTGCAACAAGATGTTGTCAACACATTGCATCCACAATTGACTTCTGATCTTCGATTCATTGTAAAATGGGGTTGTGATGGTAGTTCAGGTCAAAGTCAATACAAACAGAAGTTTAGTGATGAGACAAGTTCAGACGGAAATATTTTTTTAACTTCACTTGTTCCTTTACAAATTTTTGGTATAGATAATGAAACACGAAGAGAAATAGTAGTATGGAAGAATCCCCGTCCTTCGTCAACTCGTTTTTGTCGTCCAATAAGACTACAGTTTTTGCACGAGAACACAGAATCTACTCGTAACGAAGAACGTTTTGTAACTAGTCAAATTGACACTTTGGTCCCTTACAAGACTTTTATCGATGGAAAGGAAGTTATAGTCAAGTATGAAATGCATTTCACGATGATAGATGGCAAAGTAGCGAATGCAGTAACAGAGACAAAGTCTGCAATGCGTTGTCATTTGTGCAAAGCGACGTCAAAGGATTTTAATAATCTTGAAAAAATGAAGAAACTACAAATCGATCCTAGTGGTTTGAAGTATGGCTTATCGACTTTACATGCATGGATCCGATGTTTTGAATGCCTTCTGCACATCGGATATAAAGTAGGTATTCATAAGTGGCAAGCGCGTGGTGACACAGACAAAGACACTATAAAGCAGCTTAAATGTATCATTCAAAAAGCCTTCAAGAGTGAATTACACTTAAATATCGACTGCCCGAAACCAGGGTTTGGCAGCAGTAACGATGGAAATACGGCTAGGCGATTCTTTGAAAACTCGTCCGTGTCTGCTAAGATTCTGGGAGTAGATGAAACTTGAATCAATAAGTTTCATACAATACTGCAAGTTTTGTCAAGTGGATTCGCTGTTAATGTCGAAGTATTTAAAGATTTTTGCTTCGAAACCGCGGAAATGTTCGTGAACTTGTATTCATGGTATTGTATGCCAACTTCGGTCCATAAGATCTTAATTCACGGAGCTAAAATTGTTGAATGGGCCCCACTTCCGATCGGGCAATTGTCGGAAGATGCTCAGGAAGCGAGAAACAAAGACATAAAAAAATATAGAGAAAATTTCTCACGAAAATGTGCGAGAGACAAAACAATGACAGATGTCTTTCAACGTATGATGATCACATCTGATCCATACATTTCAAGTATGGGGAAACAGTTGCAAAAACCAAGAAAAAGCTTTTCACCTGAAGCTATGGCAATGCTTCTGTGTCCTGATGTTTCCGTGGACATGGTAAAGGACGAGGTAGAGGATGACGCTTGATGTATATAGCTTAGATCTATTTCAATATACTGTGTTGTAACTTGAAAAAAAAAAAAATACAAAAATTTTGCAATATATGCGTCATATTTCATCCAGCCACTTTTTTTCCTATATTCACGACAAACAACCTTGAAAAACCCGGTTTTACAAAGTATAATTCCATGGAAACTTTTTGTTTATACCGGTCAAGCATTCTGAGTCTTGAATTTAAAATGTCGACATGAATTTCGTGATCAGCGACCTCAAAAACATAAGTACACGAAGTTTCATCCAAATTCGAGAACATTTTGTGTTGTCGGTCGGCCATATTGGATCCGCCATTTTGAATTTTCCAAATTTGACTTCAGATTCATGATCAGCGACCTCAAAAACATAAGAGTCCTGAGTTCCGTTATGATCACAACCTTGGTGTAGTTTTGCCGACTTTTTCAGCGATTCCGACCACTGTGTACCGATAAGAATTCTAACCAGGGATTTTCTCTGAACTTATCATGTCTAACTCTACGTTAGAAATATCATAGTTGATTAGTTTCAACTTTTATCAATCGTTCTGCACCAGAGCGAGAATAAGCCACTTTTGTTACTTTATACTGCGACGTTTATCCAACACAGTGTTAGTACACATGATGTACATATATAATTCTCGATTTGTTCGGGTTATCATTTAGTGCAATTATTTGCATGTCTCGCAGTGTTTATAAACACTGCCGCGAAATAATCGCGGGCATTAGAGTACGTATATACCGGCGTAGCAAGCATCGGAAGATGCGCGCTGCGCCATCTAGCGGTAGGCAGAGGTACCAAACGTGCGGTAACTGCGCCATCTAGCGGTGGGCAGAGGTACCAAACGTTCGGTATCTCTGTTTTACCGCGGTGAAAGGCACCCGGCCGTGGCCTTGTAACGTTTCACTTCACCTTAATAAGAACGAAAAGCCCCCAAGGGGAAGAGTTTTTCCAAGAATTCTAGTAACCCCACCATGCGTCTGCTCTTCACTGACTCACTCTCTCTGTCTCTCTCTCTCATTCGCACGTAAATGCGATTCGAGCTTGGAGTGGGGGTAGTGCTCGAGCGAGAAGTTGGGGAAGCGTTCATATTGCGGGCGTGCTTATTAAGAGGTCGGACTGTGGAAGGTTCATCAATGGCTGAAAATTGATGGAAAAATTATCGTAAGCAATTGCCATCGCGATTTAATATGTTCGATGTGTTCTTCAACAGTTATTGCTCCTGCAGCCATGGGCACCGTGCGCGAGATTCTGCCTCGAAAACTCAACGCGGAATACTTTGCAATAACGAAAAAGATGATTCTTGACTCGCATGATTGTCGCCCTTAATTCGCTCAGCCGAAAAACCTCACACTCGTCCAAGAATCAACACTTTCGCACTAATATCGAAAAGTACTATTTTACGCGACGTTTTACAGTCAAGTCTCGATATATCGCGCCTCGTTATATGGCGGTTTTGCTCACTGTAGCCCCTTCCCTTGCTCTATCCGTTCCCCCACGCGCTTCAAGCGGCTCTCCTCGCGTTGCGCGCTCGTGATTTTTGATCTGCAAAACTTAGCCCTCTTAAAACAATCGGGAAATATCCGATAATTTTGAAGGTCTTATGATAATACTACTGATAATTCTGTGACTTTCAAATTTTGAATTTTAATTGTGGATTTTGTCTCATGATGCAATTCTACGGGCCGAAATTTGGATGGAAAAATAATTCCCCGAATACCACTCGAGCTTCAAAATTAACCCATTGAACAGGCAAGGTCTTTCCCCACCCTGCGGCCGAGCGAGTGGAGTCGAGAGTGGGGATGGCACGCCCAGGAGCGTATGTGATCGCACAATATGAACTGAGGAATGGAACAGACAAATATTATCCACTTTCTTAAGGGGGTATCTAAGCTCCACCTTTCAATTTTCACAAAATCGTTTTAGATTATATAATTTATCTGGAATGCTAGTGACCTACTCTACCTGCAAATAAATCGGCGTCAGAAAATCTAGAGGATTTGAAAAGTTACAGCCATGACAGTGGTAAATTACGAAAAAGCTCCGCCGCGCCGCGCGCGGCCTCTCATGTGGTCCCGTAAATATTGTACAACACCGCCAACACCACTGTCTTACTTTTTTGACGTTTTTATATATTTTGATTTTGAATTTGATTTTGTGATTTTTCAATTCTTTGTAATTATCGTTTTTATACATACTTAATTTTCAATATTCTTTTGAATTGTGATCATTGACAGAACACATGGCTGCGATCTACATTTTTTCGAGGTTAGGTGTCCACTTGTTTGTAAAATATCGTGCTTTCATTACGAATTCAAACTAAATAGTAATTTTCATCATTGAACAGACACAGTGTACACTAGGGTGGTCCACTTTTGAAGTTTTTTTTTTTTTTGATTCTGCGGGGCACCCCTGAACATTGTTCCAAATCACGTAGAAAAAATCTGTGTAAATCATGAATTCAATCGGAAAATATTTAGAGGTCGCTACCGAATATTATAGTATTTTCTCGATTTAATACCATGGCGGCTTCTGTGACACGCTTGATATACCGTAGATATATTGTCTGTTCATCGTTTTATCACCGTTGTAATACGTATAAACATGGAGTAAATACGGTAGATTTGCGCCGAAAATGAACAATAGTATATTGTGTAGCAAGGGCGTAAAGTGGGCTTTTTTAGACCGAGTGTGGAGTTTGCAGTACTAGTCGGAGGCGAGGGAGCACGAGTCGAAGACGAGTGCATCCGCGAGCCGAAGACGAGTACTGCAACCACACGAGGTCAAAAAGCCCACTTAGCCCTTGGTACACACCATATTTTTTGTAACGCATGTATTGATTTCTGCGTTTTTTGTGCTTATAAGCGGCATATATATATATATATATATATATATATATATATATATATATATATATATACATATATATATATATATATATATATATATATATATACATATATATATTGCGACGTGGATTTTTCCTGGTCCTCAGACCAGACCGGAACGCTAGTCTGAGAACCGTCCACTCGACAATTGGCCAACTGAAAATTAATAATAAAACAAAGATGCTGGGCGCCAGGCTTATGATCGCCAATTTCTGAAAATCTTACTAATAAAAAGAACTAACTACAGATACTTGAGCGCCGGCTAGCGTCAGTACCGCGGAGAGGGGTCGGGATTAATTGAAGGATTAGCAGGGCGTATTAACGACTCGATTAATTGAATTTAACAAAGAGAATAGAATTTATTCAAGAGAAATGGTATCAAAAAAAAATTGAAATAATAATACTAGTACCCGGGGGTACTCCCCAGCGGGTATAAATTGACTACAGGTCGTGTATAAGTGACCTGGCCACGTTTGGCGAGTTTTACAATAAAAATTAAACTACTAGCTTCCACGTAGGAGAGCGATAACAAATAAAAAGAATTCATGCAACAAAAAGAATATATAACTCGTCAAATCAAGTCCTCGCTGGACAATACTAACTAAATGACTAATTTATTAAATCTAGGCTACGAGCCGAATTGATGACGAATTAATAATGATAAAATAATAACTAATTATGAGTTACTCAGTCTTAGATCGTACTACGACGACTAGCTCGTCTTCGAGAGACGAAGTCTCTCGTTATCGTATTGCTCCGAAGAGCTTATTATTTACCAACTATTTACAGATTTTCCTACAACTAATTTAAACTAACTCTGCGGATAATTTATTGAATTTATTAACTACGCAAATTAAATAAAGAACCCGAAATTCCAACGCGAAGAACAACAAATACTCTCGGCTAAGCCTCGAGCTACGTCTCTCCCCGCAGGAGGAAGAGAGAGCGACAATGACCGACTCGTTCTGTCTCTGTCGTACTCGTGTACTACAGGTACGCACTTGACTAAATTATTAATTACGCGAATAATTACTCCAAAATATAAAGACTCGAACTACAAAATCTAAGGCAAAGGGACACTGGTGACGGTCTACCCTTCGGAGATCGGCTTAATTCGATCCCAAAAATGTTAATTAGCCTCGTGGCTTAATCTATAGCAATATGGCGGATAGCCGTTGCCGGATGCGAATTATCCAGAGTAAGAATGGCTAACGCTTACCGTTCTCCAGCCACGCGACGAAATGTCCTCTTTCTACGAAGGGATCCATCCCTCGATTTATTGCCCCCTCGGGGAGTTTTTCAGACACACTCACTCTTTCCACAGAACAAAACAAAATTGGTAAAATAGTGAACCCACGGGGTTGTACGCCAAGAAAAAAAATTAATCGCTTTAGGCTAAGACTCAAAAGAACCGAATTTACACCAGTGACCTAGTCGCTAGTCTAACGCAGAGTGAGTAGACCGCATGGCGCCGGTACTCAGCGCACATATCAGGCGATCGACAATTGATTTCCCATCGACCGAAAGATCCCTATTTTCGCTACGCGCGAACATTCAAAATCCACCGCGGTGGTTGTAGCTCATTCCTTCAAAGGAACACGGGTTGCAGGCTCTTCTAGGCGGCGGGAATCTCTTCCGCCACCGATATCCCTCGTTGCGGAATGCCTTCGGCATTCCCCCCGTGTCCTCTATTCCGGCGGTGGAGGTAGCCTGGCCAGTACTACCTCCTCGAGCTTCGGTGGTGTTCTTTAGCAGGGATCCTTCTGGTCGATTTTGGGCGTCGTAGGTGCGTCTACCCGTGGTTTCGGAGCAACTGGTCGCCTTCGTCTAGGCCTCGTCTCCCACATGCCAGAGAAAATGCGTAAAGAAAACAAAAGAATAAATAAGCAGTTCTACAGATTTGAGTCGGTCACGGTCGTCCCTCGGAATTATTGCCAGGCCTCAGGGCCATCCTAATCATTCATTCAATTCTCAGACACTCCGCTAAGGTCGTCTAAGGGGTAAGGAGCCTGTGGTAACATGCAATGTTACAACTCCCCCCCCCTTAGACGGACCACTGGGGCGGAAGCGCTAGCAAAACTGACCCATGGACCGAACTCCGAGTGGCGACCGCACACCGTGTCTTACGTCTACTGACTTCAATAAGTCTAGCTATTTAAACGTAATACTGTATTTTAGACTAAACTTTCCCCCGAAAGGAAATAAGAAGGTAATTTATGAAAACCCCCGGTTTAATTATTAAGTCGTCACCCGCTACTCTCCTCCTGCAGAAGGCAGAAAGACAAAAATTCCGGAGAGGGTTCGACTCCCCTCAATAAAAGATAAACCAGAGATCAGAGAAAAACAAAATCAAAATAAGAGACTACTCTAAACCAAAAACTCGAAATTCGAAGCACAAAAAAAAAACAAAATTGAAATAAAGGACTACTCGAACTTAAAACTCGAAATAGAAAGAACTACCCACAAAAAAAACAAGAAAAAAAACTATATTATTTTTACCAGTGATAATCATGAAACACAAAAAAAAACAAAATAAGAGACTACGAACCAACAAAACAAAACGAAACTAAATACTGAGCGCTCTGGCTCGTACTGACCACGATGGTCGAAACACAAATAAAAAAACCAAAAAGAAAATACAGAAACGATACTATAAGTTGTTTTGTGCGTTACCACTTGGGGTGTAGAACGGGGGATCCCATCCGGATCTCCCCGCGAACAAAAAAAAGTAACACAAAACAAAACAACAACAAAAAAAAAGGAACCGATACGAAAAATTAAGTTATGCTTTACCCCTTCGGGGTGTTAAACGGGGGATCCAATCCGGATCTCTCCGCCCACAAAAAAAAACAAAAACCAAGAAACACACAAAAAAAAAGAAACTAAACCTACTCCCGACTTTTTGGAGAGACACGCAAACTTAAAAGAGAAGAAAACCAAACAACAAAAAAAAATTAACGCAAAACTACCCGGAAACACCAACAGAAAATGACCCCGAGGTCTGGCTCCTAGCCTTAACGCCAACCGTTCTTGGGTGGTGGTCGGGTGGCATCGGGGAAGTAGCCCCTCTTCGCCTGTTTCTGTCTCCTTTCTTTTGCTAGTTTTAGGTGCCACGGGTGATCACGCCACGGGCAGGTTTCGGCCAGTACCCCGGGCATAGTGCACAGGTTGCAAAAGTCCCTTTTGGGCTCTGGGCAATAGCGCGACCGATGTCCCGGGAGTTTGCAGTTCCAACAATCCGATTGGCTAATTTGGAACGCCCGCCTGGCTGCCTCGCGATCTTCGCTCCCCGGGTGCGCCTTGGCGATAACCCTCTGGGCTTGTTGGTCCCGCATCGCGGCCTCGTAATCCTGCCGGATTCGTAGGGCCTGGTTCATCTCCTCGTTGGCCTGTTTGGCAGCCTCGCAGGCTACCAAGTGGGCAGCTCGGCTTCGGTGGTCGGCCTCGTAGGCTTCCTGTCGTAACCGGTCGACCTCGGAGATCCGTTCCGGTTGACGCGGCAAGCGCACAACCGGGATGTATCGCGGATCCCGTGGCACTGGCTCGATTTGGACCCGCGTGCGAGGTACTGCACCCGAGTTAGCTGCCGCTGACTGGCTGGGTCCCGCCACGGGTGGTGTGGGTGACTTGTCCCTCGGTCCTGGACCCGGCTCGCCCATTTCTGGCCCCTCTGTACTCGGGGGTGGTCCCGGAGTCGGAGTCTCCCTCGTAGGGGACGTATGGCGGGTCCTTTCGGTCTCCTCTGTCTCCCTGGCCTCTCTTTCCATGGGAGCTAGTAGGTCCTCGCAGGCCTCGCGGACGCCCTCGTCGAGGGCTGCACCTTCGTAGGCTGAAGAAAACCTCTCCTCGTCAACGTTTGAATTTTGAACGCAAGCGTTCACTACGAAATTGTAGGCGCAGTCGACTCAAAAGAAAATAGCAAAAAAAAACTAATTCGTCTGACTGACCGAATTTTTCTTTATCCTAGACCCTAATTCCCTAACTCTAATTACTAAATTAATCGCAAACTAAACCCGAATAATACGAACGCAAACTTGATTCCCCTATGCCTCGTCTGAGGACCAATCCTCTTCCTCGGATTCGCTGAGATTAACATCTACTTCCGGGGCGACGTATGGCTTGAAATCTTTAATATGGTGTCGACCGAGTTTTCTGCCCGTCGCGTCCTCTAGTTCGTAGACGACCGGAGAAACGACTCTCGTTACTATGTACGGTCCCTCGAACTTGGGAGCCAGCTTCGCAGCTACGAAGTTCGCGGCAGAGGATAGGATTCGCTTACGCTTCCAGACTCGATCTCCTACCTTGTAATGACCGTCTCGGTGACGCCGGTTATAATATTGTGCTTGCCTCGTGCGCGCCGATTGCAAGTGTCTCGACGCGAGATCTCTTAATTCTTGCAGCCGCGTCATTCTCTCCGCCCACTTGGCCGGACGCGGTTCCGGGATCGTGGCAGGACCCTCTTCAGTACGTCGGAGCTGTACTCGAGGTCTGGGTTCCCGGCCGAGATTCAAGAAGGCTGGGCTCACTTTTAGGGAACTATGTACCGCGGAATTGTACGCGAACCGAAATTCGTGTAGGTGTACGTCCCACTCGCGATGATCTTTCTCGATATACGCTGTGATCATAGTCTTCAAGACGCGATTTACCCTTTCGACCGGATTCGCCTGAGCGTGGTACGGGGGTACGTGAGCGTGCACGATGTTGTACTCGGCGCACATGTCATTTATGGCTTTATTTGCGAACTCAGTCCCATTATCGGTGAGAAATACTTCAGGGGTACCCCACCGGGACAAAATTAAATCTTCAAACGCGACGATAATATTTTTTCCATTGGCTTTCCGTAAAGGCATGCATTCTACCCATTTGGTAAAAAGGTCCTCGAAGACCAAAAGATATTCGAAGCCTGAGCGGCTGCGAGGAAACGGACCCATAATATCAGCCGCGACGACTGCCCACGGTTGATCGACTACGCGTTCTCCCATTAGTCCAGCGGGCGGCGCTTGTTCGACTTTACATTGCTGGCAACGTTGGCACCGACGAACTGCCACGACGATATCTCTAAACATCCCGGGCCAGTAATATTCCTCGCGGACTCTAGCGTACGTTTTCTCTACGCCGAGATGTCCCGCCTGTGGGTCTTCGTGTGCTTCCGTAAACACTCGAGCTCGATGCTCGGCTGGCAATACTAATTTCCACGGATTAAGTTCTTCGACTATCGATTCTGTCACCGGATTTGGTCGCAAATAATACAGCCGGCCCTCGTGGACCGACCACTCTCTGTATTTCTTAGGTGTGGCTAACACCTCTTGTACTCGGCGGATGTACCACGGGTCTTGAGCCTCGTTAATCGCAGCTACATGCTCAGCTGCGAGATTTTCGACCTCGTTTTCATACATCCGCGATAATGCATCGGGCACGTGGTGCATGGCTCCCTTCCGGTGTATGACCTCGAAGTCGTACTCCAGGAGCTCCAATGCCCACCTTGCCAAGCGTCCGGTCGGATTATGCAAGTTATGTAACCATCGAAGGCTACTATGGTCTGTTATTACCGTAAAATGATACCCCTCGAGGTAAGCGCGAAATTTCTTTATTGCCCAGATTACCGCTAAACATTCTTTTTCAGTCACCGAGTATTTTCTTTCGGCTTCGGAAAGAGTACGGCTCGCGTAGGCTATTACGCGTTCGACCTCGTCGATGGTCTGAGTTAGGACAGTGCCTACTCCAAAATCGCTGGCATCGGTCTGCACTACGAAAGGTACGCGAAAATCGGGACACGACAATACTGGGGCGGTAGTTAACGCGGATTTTAATTCTGCAAAAGCGTGATCTTGTGCTTCACCCCATTCCCACCGTTTATCTTTACGTAAAAGCCGCGTTAATGGCTCCGAAGAGCCCGCGAACGCTGGAATAAACCGGCGGTACCACGAGGCCATCCCTAAAAACCGTCGCAATTGTTTCAAGTTCCGTGGTGGCGGATAACTAACAATCGGTTCGATCTTGTCGGGGTCTATTTGCAAACCCTCGTTGTTAACTCGAAATCCCAAGTATCTTACTTCGTCCCTACAAAACTCACATTTTTCCGGGTTTAATGTTAGACCAGCCCTCGCAATTTCATCAAATACGCGTTTGAGCCAGTCCATATGTTTTACAAAATTGTCCGTCACTACTATAATATCGTCTAAATACGCGAAAACATGCGGTTCCATATCCGGTGTAATTAATTTGTCAATCAGTCTCTGAAACGTCGCGGGGGCTCCCGTGAGTCCGTACGGCATTCTCGTAAATTGAAATAACCCTTTTCCCGGTGCAGTGAACGCAGTGACTTCGCGACTGGCTGGGTGCAAGGGAATTTGATGATACGCTTGACTCAAATCAATTGTCGAAATATACCTCGCGGCACGTAATTTATCCAAAATCCCGTTAATATAAGGTATCGGGTAGGCATCTTTCTTGGTGACGCTATTTACTTTACGAAAGTCTAAACAAAAACGATAACTTCCATTCGGCTTCTTGACCATTACTATGGGGCTTGACCACGCGCTTTGTGAGGGCTCTATTACGCCTTCGGCTAACATACGGTCGACTTCAGCGTGGATCGCGGCTTGTACCACCGGAGATACTAAATAATATCGTTGTTTTATGGGATTATTTCCCTGCGTATCTAGGGTATGCTCAGCTAGACTCGTCAGTCCAAGTGGTCCCGTGACCGCGGGTAATTCTCGCTCTAAAAACTCCTCCAGTATCGTTTTCTCCGCTCGTGTTAGCTCTGCGATTCCATAACACGTGTTATCTGACCTTTTGTTCGTCGCGGCTGATATTGCCTCGCAAAACGGACTCGTATCATCTGGTCCCCCCTTTAAGCGCCAAGTATCGTCTCCGCCATACATTTCCAACCCGAATAATCTAATAAAATCCATCCCGAGGATGCAGTCCCACGCTAAGGACGGAAGGATTCTAATCGCGAGCTCGTGAGTTGTTCCCGACAGCTCTATTGGCACGCTAAATTCTCCCAAGACGGCTTCAGTGTCGCCGTTTGCCAGAATTACGCGTCCAAAGGCTGGTTGGTTTAATGCTCGACCGTTTTCTTCGGCAATCCGCTTGCCTGAAGCTCCTAAGAAGCTTCTTGAAGACCCGGTGTCTACTAGCGCGCGAACTTTTGAGTCTCCGATTTTTACCGTTAAAAACCAGCGTGGTTGTAGCTCGAGAGTCTGCATCGGAAAGCAATCGGCGTATGCCTCGGTTGGATTATTGGGACTCGGATTTATTGTCTGAGGGGACCCGTAGTCCCCGTTCGAGACTCCCCTTGTTCGTTTCCCGGATGGCAACGCGAACACGTCGTCGCAATTTCTCCTTTTCTACCACAGTGGTAGCAGAAACGAATCTTTGGTGCCGGGCACTCTCTCCAGATATGACCTCTCCGATCGCAATTGAAGCACATAACCGTCGGTCCTCCGTCCATCGCTTGCATGGAGTTAGACGCTGGCGGTGCTTGTTGGTGAGCCGTTATCGTGGCTACCTTCGGATTAGTCGTTCGCTCCGGAGCGCTTTGCCTTTCTTTCTGAGGCTGAATTTTCTTAATTTCGGTCGCTATCTTCTTCTCTAGACTCAGTTGCATCGCCGCCAACTGTTCTTTAATGGCCTTATCCACGGCCATTCTCCCCCCCCCTAGACCCTTACCCCCCCCCCTTACTCGAGGCTTGGGTAGCTGAAGCCTTCGGAGCTTCTTTTACCACGGGTTCATCGTCTATTGCGGCTAGCGCTTGAGCCCGCTTCTGGGGCTTGGCTTTAGCCTTGCACGCCAGTTCCGCCATAAATGAATCCTCGGGGGATGGGGGTGGTCTATACGAACGCGAAAGATCCAAATTCCTTTCCCTCGCGGTCGCGGCTCGAGCTAACTCTAGAAAGTTATTAATTCGATTCCGGTCTAGAGTCTCCCGAATGTTCGGACGTAGGTTTTCAAATGCCAGATCTAGCTGGTCTTCTAACGCGTAAGGGCGAGTCATGCGATGCAGCAACCCTCGAATGCAGGTGAGGTATTTCGTCACCGACTCGTTTTCGCCCTGGGTACGCGTTGCAGCTTGCTGCCGGAAACGTTTGTTCACCGTTTCATCACCGAACCAGCTTCTGAACGCTTGCTGGAAGTCTTCATAGCTCGACCAGTTGTCGCGCTCGATACGCAGCCACTCCGAGGCGGTTCCCGTGAATATTATCGGCAAAGACTGAATGACTTCTTTGCCGGTCAAAGGAGTGAGTTTTTTGCAGTCATCTAGACGACTCAAAAAATCCTCGGCGCTTTGCTCGTCCCCGTCTGCGAATTTAACATTCCAGCGACGCAAGGCCTCGATTACCTCCTTAGCCCGATCTCTGCAGTGTAAACGCGACGGAATTACTGCATCTTCCCAGCTGGGTTGCGGCGCGTCCCACCTACCGGAGGTAGGTGCACCGGGTCGGGAGGGTGGGTGGGTAACGATTGGTGACAGACTGCGGTCTCGTCCGAAGTCTGTCTCTCGGCGTATTTGGTCGGTTGTCGGCCACGTTTCCGCGCGCGTGGGTCGTCTTAAGTCTTCCTGACTTCGCAGGATCCTTCTCGGACGCGATTCCGGCGGTAGTCGCTCGCTAGCATCGCTTAATTCTATTAGCTCGGGTGTTAGTGCTGCCCGTCTGGCGGCTAGTATACCCTGTCGGAGGTATTCCTCCTCGATTTCCCGCTGTTCCGGTCTCGTTTCTCGCCCGATTTCCGCTTGAGTCGCTCGTTGGTACTCGCGACCGTATTCAGCTAGGACTCCCGGGTGAGCCGTCGATCGGCGAGGCATCGCTTCGGGTGCCTCCTCTTGTAGGATTTCGAGGAGTGCCGCGTAATCGCTATAAAAATTTCGATACGCGTCGTGTGCATCGGGAACGCCGCGTATTTGTGCCCGTCTGGTTGGTGTCCTCGGAGGACTAGACGCGGGTCTCGGCTCGACTATTGTCGACATAATCGGTTGAGCTACCGAATATGTAATGCTCGTGGTCGTTGAGGTTACCGGGTGCGACTCAAAATTCGTTGCAAACGATACTCTAGGATGTTGGGGAGTCGATAGCCGTTCCTGGCTACCCCCTGTTCGCGCTGCGTTGTCTGAGAGGACACTCCGCTCGGTTCGAACCGGAGTTAGGACTCGGTCGTGGCTAGTACTCGGTAGTACCCCTCCACCTGAGGTGAAGATACCTTCGTCTTCCGGTTCCCACGGGATCGTCCGCTCGCCTTGACGTCGTCGCCAATGTCGCACGTATCTATCCCGTAGCTCAATAATTGAGCCACTGGTACTCACATGTAGCGAGTCCAGCAATTGGGATAACTCCGCGTGAGTTAGATTCCATAACGCTTCTCCGTACGGGGTATCTTTGGTCGCCATGACTCGATGCAGACTCTAAAACTCGGTCGACCTCACGCAAACGAACCTCCGTGACTCGAACTCAAAAAAAAACTTACTCGAAACGCGAAAGAGAGAAAGAGAAACAAAAATTTTGATACTCCAACCCCAAAAAAAAAATATTTCCCGAACCGTGAAGAGAAAAGAAAATTTTATCTCACGCTAACCCGAAACTTTGAAATTTGCACTAACGAGAGAAAAAAAAAGAAAAAGAGAGAAAAAAAATTTTCGAAACGCAAAAAAAAATCGTACTCAAACTTTTGATCTTCACTCGAAATCCCGAACGCAAAAAGAAATCTTCCCGAAATACGAAGAAGAGGAACACAAAAAAAAAATTTTTCCGAACGCGAAAGAGATAGGATGAGAGGAAAAAAAAATTTTCGAAACTCAATCAAAAAAAAAAATTGCAAAAAAAAAGAAAAAAAAAAAAGAAAAAAAATTTTGAAACTCCACAAAAAAAAGGAGAAAAAGAAAAAAAAATTTTCCTCGAAATTATAAATGAAGAATAAAGACGAAATACGAAGTTTTCCCCGAAACAAAAAAAAGAGAAGAAGAAAAAGACTTTTCCCGAAATATTAGATGAAGAAAAAAAAATGCTCTTTTCTTATTAACTTACTGCACTTTCCGGTGCATAACAAAAATTTTATACCGCTCAATGCAACTTGTAAGCACACGCTAACTCGAACTCGAACTCGAACGCGAACCCGAAAGAAAGTATTCGACTCAGAACATAATTATGGGGTCGTACTGTACAGTCCCGACGAGTCTATTCGCCGAGGTTGACCTATATTCCGAACAGCTGTTGTGCTATAGTAGGTATCAGAACCCACACCTGAGCACCACCGCTACGTACGAAATTCAAAATTCGAATATACGCGACATCTATGAGCGTCGAGTCGATTTGAGTTGACAACGCGTAGATAGTCCCTTCGGTGCGGGGGTAGGTTACGAGTCCGCTGTACTTTGGACTTTGTCCTCCCGCTGCCTATAGGATGTTGTCTCGAAACACGAACTATAGAATTATTTGACCGTTGGACATAGAACACTAATCTCGCTAGCTAGCTATACCGGGTGTTTGATTTGTAAAATTTAATGTTTTTCTCCCGGCGTTTCTAGGGTGGGACTCCGCTAGTACCCTGTACCGTTTGTAATGCGGTCCGCCGCTATTTTTCCACCTATAGGACAGTATATCCACCACCACAAGTCAGGCACAAGATTATTACACAAAAAAAAAACAAAAAAAACCAATGAAATAGCAAGCAGATGTAATATAATTGCGATTAGGTCTTATTATTAAGTTTAGGGTCCGTTTCCAGTGTCCCGGTGCATATCACGTGCTTTAGCACGGTTATTTTCCAGTTTTCCCCTCTAACGGGGAAAACGCGACTAAATGACGAAAAATACCCTACTCCAAAACGTATGAACTCTCGAGAGTTAGTATTCCTCCAAAGGAAATGAATAATTTTTACCTAAAAACTCGCTACGAAGACTATGAAAATAAGATATAAAATTCAAACGCGAAATCAACAAAAGATTCTACGCCGTACGGCTACGACGCAGAGTCGCTTCGAGCGTACACGCTGCTAATCCTTCTCCGGTTAATAGAGAAAAACAAACCGCTGACCTTTCTCTCCTTAGCAACAGCGAAGCCGTTACCTAAACTAGTAATAATTATTTAACTAACTAAAATTTATGACGCCTTTTTTTGAAAAACCTAATTAGAAAGGCCCCACGTTGGGCGCCAATTTGCGACGTGGATTTTTCCTGGTCCTCAGACCAGACCGGAACGCTAGTCTGAGAACCGTCCACTCGACAATTGGCCAACTGAAAATTAATAATAAAACAAAGATGCTGGGCGCCAGGCTTATGATCGCCAATTTCTGAAAATCTTACTAATAAAAAGAACTAACTACAGATACTTGAGCGCCGGCTAGCGTCAGTACCGCGGAGAGGGGTCGGGATTAATTGAAGGATTAGCAGGGCGTATTAACGACTCGATTAATTGAATTTAACAAAGAGAATAGAATTTATTCAAGAGAAATGGTATCAAAAAAAAATTGAAATAATAATACTAGTACCCGGGGGTACTCCCCAGCGGGTATAAATTGACTACAGGTCGTGTATAAGTGACCTGGCCACGTTTGGCGAGTTTTACAATAAAAATTAAACTACTAGCTTCCACGTAGGAGAGCGATAACAAATAAAAAGAATTCATGCAACAAAAAGAATATATAACTCGTCAAATCAAGTCCTCGCTGGACAATACTAACTAAATGACTAATTTATTAAATCTAGGCTACGAGCCGAATTGATGACGAATTAATAATGATAAAATAATAACTAATTATGAGTTACTCAGTCTTAGATCGTACTACGACGACTAGCTCGTCTTCGAGAGACGAAGTCTCTCGTTATCGTATTGCTCCGAAGAGCTTATTATTTACCAACTATTTACAGATTTTCCTACAACTAATTTAAACTAACTCTGCGGATAATTTATTGAATTTATTAACTACGCAAATTAAATAAAGAACCCGAAATTCCAACGCGAAGAACAACAAATACTCTCGGCTAAGCCTCGAGCTACGTCTCTCCCCGCAGGAGGAAGAGAGAGCGACAATGACCGACTCGTTCTGTCTCTGTCGTACTCGTGTACTACAGGTACGCACTTGACTAAATTATTAATTACGCGAATAATTACTCCAAAATATAAAGACTCGAACTACAAAATCTAAGGCAAAGGGACACTGGTGACGGTCTACCCTTCGGAGATCGGCTTAATTCGATCCCAAAAATGTTAATTAGCCTCGTGGCTTAATCTATAGCAATATGGCGGATAGCCGTTGCCGGATGCGAATTATCCAGAGTAAGAATGGCTAACGCTTACCGTTCTCCAGCCACGCGACGAAATGTCCTCTTTCTACGAAGGGATCCATCCCTCGATTTATTGCCCCCTCGGGGAGTTTTTCAGACACACTCACTCTTTCCACAGAACAAAACAAAATTGGTAAAATAGTGAACCCACGGGGTTGTACGCCAAGAAAAAAAATTAATCGCTTTAGGCTAAGACTCAAAAGAACCGAATTTACACCAGTGACCTAGTCGCTAGTCTAACGCAGAGTGAGTAGACCGCATGGCGCCGGTACTCAGCGCACATATCAGGCGATCGACAATTGATTTCCCATCGACCGAAAGATCCCTATTTTCGCTACGCGCGAACATTCAAAATCCACCGCGGTGGTTGTAGCTCATTCCTTCAAAGGAACACGGGTTGCAGGCTCTTCTAGGCGGCGGGAATCTCTTCCGCCACCGATATCCCTCGTTGCGGAATGCCTTCGGCATTCCCCCCGTGTCCTCTATTCCGGCGGTGGAGGTAGCCTGGCCAGTACTACCTCCTCGAGCTTCGGTGGTGTTCTTTAGCAGGGATCCTTCTGGTCGATTTTGGGCGTCGTAGGTGCGTCTACCCGTGGTTTCGGAGCAACTGGTCGCCTTCGTCTAGGCCTCGTCTCCCACATGCCAGAGAAAATGCGTAAAGAAAACAAAAGAATAAATAAGCAGTTCTACAGATTTGAGTCGGTCACGGTCGTCCCTCGGAATTATTGCCAGGCCTCAGGGCCATCCTAATCATTCATTCAATTCTCAGACACTCCGCTAAGGTCGTCTAAGGGGTAAGGAGCCTGTGGTAACATGCAATGTTACAATATATATATATATATATATATTAGGGTGGTCGTTAATATAGCTATTTCTGAATTAGATTCATTCATACCCTTCATTCGAAAGTAAAAAAAAAAAAAAAAATTTTGACCCCAAATTGAACCCTTTATCTCAATTAGAAAGGGTGCCTGTAAAGGCTTACTTTCTTGTATTTTTGTATTTTTTTTGTATTTTTGTATTTTTTTTTTGTATTTTTTTTTTTTTTGTATTTTTCTTTGTTGTTTTTATGAACTATCTGTATGATCGATGGATTTTTAAGACGTTTAAGAGGTGCCGAAATATTTATTTTATAAAAAAGTAGCCGAAAGTAATGTAAAATCAATACAAAAAAGTAAGCCTTTACAGGCACCCTTTCTAATTGAGATAAAGGGTTCAATTTGGGGTCAAAATTTTTTTTTTTTTTTTACTTTCGAATGAAGGGTATGAATGAATCTAATTCCGAAATAGCTATATTAACGACCACCCTAATATATATATATATATATATATATATATATATATGTAGATATATATATATATATATATGTAGATATATATATATATATATATGTAGATATATATATATATATATATATACTAGGGGCTCCGGCCCTGCGCGCTTCGCGCGCCAACCCCGCCTCGTCGCTCGCTTCGCTCGCTTCCGAGGCCTCGGCGCTACGCGCCTCGCTGTTCGGCGCTTCGCGCCTCACTTTGTCAGATACCGGGAGACTTCCCAAGACTTTCAGTTGATCCACGTCTCGTAACTCCTTGTCAGCAACTTGTATTTCTTCTACTTTTCCAGTATCTGTATCTCGATCTGTACCCATCTTTTTTACTTTACGAAGGTCACGTTGTCTTTGATTCCTTCGAATTCTCTTTTCTTCTTCATTCATTTTCTTCGGTCGCCCTTTTTTAACCACCGATGACTCGTCTGTTTCAGATGTGCCACACTCGTTTTTTCTTCCTGAATTTTTCGAATCCAACCGTACCTCTTTGATATCGCGGGTGTGTGCCTCCCGGTTGTTCTTTATAATTTTTCTCTCTTCTTCTTCTATTTTCTTTATTATGTTGCCTTTTGATATGAAAGGAAGACACACTTTTTCAACGCTTATTATGGTTGGCAATTTTCTCTTTCTTTTTTCTATCCTTTCTTCGTTAAACTTTTCAAAAACATCATAATGCCCACTATCCCCATTACCGGTATACAACAGTGCAAAGTTATGTGAACTATCTAGCTGACTATCATAATTTATGCAATGATAAGTATTATTATTTATGTAAACTTTGAAATTTACCTTGAATATTGATGCAGCTGCAGTCAACTCTACTTCACCGGCGTAAACGCCATTCTTACCCATATGTAATCCATAGTCTTCTGCTGACTTTATGGAAACGCCGTGTGACTCGTCACCAATGATGTAATCTCCATAGCTATCCCAATGTTGCAGTATGAATGAAACGATGGTCAATCTTAGCTCCTGATGCCTATCCTGATTTTTTTGATAAGCAATACGACAGCGCGCGAAAAAGACAATTCCCAACTGGTTTCATCTGCGCTACCTTTTTATCCATTTTTTTTTGTAGACAAATAATATTTTTGTTTCGATTTGTCAATTGCTCACAGTGAATAACCGATAAAATAATATTTTTATTTGATCTGTCAATCGCTCACAGTGAACAACTGTCATTCACCGTAAAAACAACAGACATACAAAAAACAGCGTGAAACGCCTGATGGCATGCAACCCGACAGCATTATGCGACTCATCGCGCTCGTCTGTTTTTCGTCTAGATTTTTTTATTATATAGAGGGATATATGTAGATATATATATATATTATTGAAAAAGCGGGCAATAAAGAATCCTTTATTGCCCGCTTATTGAAGAAGCGGGCAATAAAGAATCCTTTATTGCCCGCTTATTGAAGAAGCGGGCAATAAAGAATTCTTTATTGCCCGCTTATTGAAGAAGCGGGCAATAATGAATCCATTATTGCCCGCTCTTTTTAAGCGGTCAATAAACGGCTACTTTTGACCCTATTTTTAGGTCAAAAAAACGCAGAAATCATGCATGTGTTACAAAAAATATATAACAAAATTAAATGGTAAGATATGTGAATGTTATCGCTAAGAAAATTGAGAAGTAAAATTATAAAATACGTCGCGAAAACAATTTATATCAAGTAAATATAACAAAAATTGATTAATTAATTGACTAATTAGTTTGATACATCCGACAAAAATATCGTAGCGTTGTGTTGGATTAATTTCATCGACGATGTTGCGATAATATCGTATTTAAAATAAATAAATATCACATAAAATATATAACAGAATCAAATGGGGTGAGTTATCGATGTTATCGCTTATAAAATTAAGAAGTAAAATTATAAAATATGACATAAAAAAACAATTTATTCAGGTCGAATGGTGTAGCTCAGCAGTCCGCGTCTTTTGAACATCCAGCTTTCGGTGTCGTTGTCGCGCGAGGTGTTTTCGTAGGTGTTTTTTTAGGTGCGACAGCGCCTAGAGATTTTATCGCCGCTATTGCTTTTTCTTTGTGGATTTTGTAGGCTTTCGCTGCCGTTGAAGCCGTTGCCGCGGCATCTCGCAGGGCCGCGTTGGTTCTGAACTGTTTTAAATTTGACAAACGTATTATTTTTTCTGGTTTCCCATAATCGGCGATGGTCGCCGCCGCTTGGCGTTTCGGGGCGAATTGCTTGAGGTTGAGTAGCGATCGACATTCGCTGCTCAAGTAGGCGGGTTCATCGTGCATCACCGCCAGACGTTGCGGCATTATTGCGTACCAATCGCCGTGTCTGTACTCTCGCTTACGTTTCACGGTTCCGCGTAGTAGCGCCAGCGGAAATATTTCGTATTCGGTTTCTATCACGCGAACGAGTGTCTTTTTCAGCGACGTCAGTTCTACGGTGGCGTCGTTTATCGTGGAACGAACCATACAGCCTGTTTAATTGACAAACGGGGGTATATAACATTAATAATACATGTATATTTGGCAATACGTTGAGAGAGAGAGAGAGGTGCATCGAAAAATCAAAACAAGTAGAGAAAAGGCGAGGTGGAAATATAAAGAGTGTCGTTACGAACCGAAAAGCGACGTTGGTTCCATCATCAGTGTGGCGAGTTCGTTGGAACTGATGATCTCTTTTTTCATCCGCATTCGCCTCTCAGATTTTTTGTATCTCATGATACTAGATTTTTTGAACGACTGACAGCGCCTGAACGTCCCCGTCTGTTGCGGGCCATGGTACATTCTCGCGTATCTCGCGTATATCTGTGTCCAGAATTTGCATATGTTTTCTTCGCGGGATCCATTGTACAGCTCGATGTTGTCAATATTTTGAAATTCCTCGAAGATTATTGTTACGCCGTGTTGCAGAGCGTTATGGAAGCTCGTCCATTTCGGTTTGGCCACGAATTCATCGTGTCCTTTCATGACGAAACGTTTTTTTTTTGTTTTGTTTGTCCATTCCTCATCTTCTTTGGTATTTCGTTGGTCCTCGTTGCTCCCTTCTTCGTCGGTGATGTCTCGTTGGCGATTTTGCTCCTTCTCTTCCTCTTCTTCCTTCTCCTCCTCCTCCTCCTCCTCCTCATCCTCCTCCTCCTCCTCCTCCTCCTCGTCTTCCTCTTCCTCCCCTATTGAAAATAATGACGTTATAAAAATACGTCATTCAATGACGTTATTCAATGACGTTATTAAATAACGTCACATTACGTGTCACGATTTGGAACAAAAAATAACGTCATGTAATGACGTCATTCGAAATTTTCAACCGTTCATGAACAAAAATAACGTCTTTTTTTTTGTCAACAATAACGTTATTTCCATCAAATGACGTAATTCATATTTGACGAAAAGTCTTCATCTTGACTTTTTATTCCATCATTCGTTGCAAATTAAATAATTTTAGAGTAATTTGACAATGTTTTTTTATTCAATTTGTCGGTATAAAGGTAGTTTACATTGATTTTACTCAAAACTTAGCATATAAAAATTATTTTGATCCAAATAAAAAGGTATAAAAAATATCAATCATCTTCTGAATTTGATGTGCTACCATTAGGGGTATCACATTCCTCGCTTGTTTCGTCTTGGTCCGATATGTCATGAGTTTCCGCAGAAGTGCCAGCTCTGACGTCAGGTTCGACTTTATCTTGACATCGTGCTTGTGATATAATAACTCCTAATTCTCGCCCAAATTTGTTAATTCGTTTATCTCTTTCTTTTTCTTCTTTTTTACTTTCAACCTCAAATGGTATCAAATTGTGCTCTGCTAAATACTGAGCATATCCTCCTGCAAATTAACAAAATTGAGTAAAACATAATTTACTGACAAGACGTATAATAGAAATTAAGTATTAATTATATGGGGCTTTCCACGCCAACTTGACCAACGTCTGACCCTGACCACCTCAGATTTGATCGACTCTTTTTTGAATAGTTGTCTGCAGCTTCAGGATCTCCAAAAAAAAGATTTCTAAATTTTTTCTAATGACCGTTATTTATTTATGAGTTTTTAAATGCATTCTAAGTTCGACCCATTTCAAAATTCTGACAAAATTTCATAAAATTACTATCAAATATGAAGATCATTTTAAGCCATTATAAGTATAGAGTGTTCAACATAATAGAAGTCTTCAAGAAAAATTGAACAAATTATTAAGATTCAGTTTGTATCAACTTTTTTTTTTTTTTTTTTTTAATGCCATTTTGTATCGAAACAATTTGTAGCTCATAGTTAGAGGAAAGAAGAAAAAATGCAGAGTTAAAAGTCATAATAACGTATGAATAACGCATAATAAAGTTGAAGTTATATATAACTTCAAATTCTCAATTTTTTTTTTCATTTCTCCAACTATGAGCAACGAGTTGTTTCGATACGAAATGACATTCAAAAAAAAAAAAAAAAAAAAAAATTGAGAAAAACTGAATCTTAATAATTTTTTCATGTTTATTAGGGACTACTATATTATTGACCACTGTATATAATGGTTCAAAATGATTCTTATATTTGAGGGAAATTTGATGAATTTTTTCAGAATTTTAAAATGGGTTGAACTTTGAGTTCATTTAAAAATCATAAATAAATAACGGTTATCAGAAGAAATAATTTTTTTTTTTCTTTCTTTTTGAGATCCTGAACCTGCAGACAACTATTTTGAAAAAAGTCGATAAAATCAAAGATGGTCAAGGAGAGGCGTTGGTCGAGTTAGCGTGGAAAGCCCCATATCATACTTTTAGTAGAATTTAGGCATTATAGAAATGTTTATACTTTTAAAGGCCTCAAACTTTCTTGGAGAACACTCCTTTCTTTGATCGCGGTCGGTCGTTCTTTCAATTTGGACAGCTCTCTTAGTTAATTCTTCTGGAGCCCAAAACTGTGTTGCCAATTCACGCACAAATCCATATGATGATCTCGCATTAATAGCCTTTTTCCATTGTTTATAGAGAACTGACACTCCGTAGTGGATATGAAACATATTTCTCTGCAGAGAATTGATTTTATAAATAAATCATTGTTTTTAAAATGTACTAATTAATTGAATTATACCTTGGTCATCAGTTTGGTCTTTTCATCACGTTTGACTTCCTCCCATTTCGTCAGCTTTTCTAGTTTCGGTAAATCAGAATTATTATACTCATCGGAGTCATATCTACAAAATTTGGTTTTCCTTACAGACTTTTTTTTTTGTTGGATTTTACTTGATTTTTTCCTATTCTTATTATTGTCAGAAATTTTACTTCTATTTCCATCATTTCTGTGATGGTGGATTTGTATCTTCTTCTTTAGATTTAGACCAGATGGCCCTGGAGATGCATGACGCTTAGATGACGACAAGTTCGTTTTGTCGTGATTAAATTGTGGCTTCTTCAGATTTGGACCAGATGGCCCTGGAGATGAATGACGTTTAGATGACGAGGATAGCGAGGTTTTGTCATGATGAAATTGTAGTTTCGTTTTTAGATTTAGACCAGATGGCCCTGGAGATGCATGACGCTTAGATGACGACAAGTTCGTTTTGTCGTGATGAAATTGTGGCTTCTTCGGATTTGGACCAGATGGCCCTGGAGACGCATGGCGCTTAGATGATGAGGATAGAGTTTTGTCATATGATGGTGGACTTTTACTTGGAGACTGTTGATTTTCATGCATTGGCGTTTGAGGTCTACTTTGTACAATCGGACTGATTTGATTGGAAGACTTGTTTGATGAAGTTTGTGATGTGACCAGAACACTTTGCTTACTTTGTACAGTGGATGTAGGTGTTGATTGTATATCTGAAACATTTTTTTTATGTATTAACAAATTTATGATGAATTTGTATACGTAAAAACTCACCTTCCAAGAATACTTCACGTGGTTTGACAGGAGTTAATTTATAATACTGTGTTGAAGTTGGAGTGTCACAAAGAAGCACTGTCGAAGATTTCTTTCGCTCTTCTTCCAATTGTTTCCTCAATTGTTCAATCAAACGATCTTTGGCTCTTACTTCCTCTTCGATATCCGATCTAACATTTTGATTAACATCAAAAACTAGATTGCTTTGAGCTAAAATATCTTCTTTCTCTTTCATTTGGCGCTCTGCTTCTTGGATTGGTACCGTTAAAGGAGGGATAACCTGAACGAAATACAAACATGGAGTTATTGAAAAAATTCCTGTGTTATCTTCGAGCTTAATCGAACATGAAGGATGGTTGAAGTGATTTTTACTTTACAGGGATCGCGCTAGTTTCTCCGAAATACTGAGTTAACGGAATTTCATTATGTTTATTTGAATAATATAAGAATTCATTAAGTAATATGACAAATCAGCCATGAAACATGAAAAAACTTTTGATAGATATCACTGTGGCATACAAATGTATGAAGGGAGAACCTACTGAAACCTTGACAAAATCCAGTTTTTTATTTCTCAATTGGATAAAAAATATCCAATCTAAAAAGTATTACTACCAATTCTAGATTATGATACAATATATATATATATATTTTTTTTTTTTCATACAGTCTTCTGCGCTGAAGGTGTACACACTTTGATTACAGATCCTACACTTTGATCACAGGAGACTGTAATTTCGTTTGAAAACACATTCTATCATATTCTAGAATTGGTAGTATTACTTTTGAGACTGGATATTTTTAGGACAATTGAAAAATAAAAAACTGATTTTGTCAAGATTTCAGTAGGGTCTTCCCTTGAGTAATGCAATACAACTTTACACTTGACGGCAACACGGCAGGAGTAATTTAAAAAGCCATTTACTACCCCGGGCCACACACCTTTTTAGACTTAGAAGACTTTTTAGTATTTTCCTTTGTGGCCTTCACTGGTTCATTAGATTCTGTTGCCTTTGAACGGTTTTCAGCTAGTCCTTGTATGACATCACTCAAGCGTTTCTTGGGCTTTGGCCATCTTTTGGTACGATTTTTCAGCTTTCCCTGATCACCTTCAAGATAAAAATAATTAATCATGCAATTACATACTCTTTGCGATATTAAGGCTTATACTAACTTGATACATCTAAAATCGCAGCAGGTTCATAGATGATTTCATTATCTTCATTGAAACCATTTTCAACGTAAGCATCGTATGGAAAATTTGTTTTTGCTACATCAAAATCTTGAATCTCATCAACAGAAATAATTTCAACAGTTCCTCTTCCAACGTATAGACGAGCAGCAGCATACAGAGTTTCATTTTCATCATTGCTTTCTGCATTTGCTTGCTCATCGAATTTGTGGTCTGATATTTTCTCGCCTTCGGTACTCTCATCATCGGAATATCCACTCTCTCGTATATCCGAGCTTTTGACTTTCTCACCCATTGCAACTATACCAAATCAAATAAAATTTTGCATAAAAAAATGGTCATATTATGATAATTTAAACTAAAATACTGATGAAGTTCAAACCAAGCAAGAACAGTTTCTTTCCAACCAAATTACTGGACAGGTATCTGCAAAAAAAAATTTGATATTCAGGTAATTTCTAGCAAGCAATTTATAGTTAATTTTTATACTTTAACTTTTACGCCCGTATTGATAGACATTCAGTAGCCTACTTACTTTTTTTTAGTCAGCTGCTAACTTTATTTTAGTCTGCCACCAATCGTAAGTTATTAATTAAGTAGATGATTTACCAGGGAAACTTAAGTACCGGCAACCTCTTTATAGTTCCAGTCGTCTAGATCATCGGCTTTGTTACTTCAGTCGTCTAACTAGGAGTCAATCAGGCTTCCGGATCATGGAACCTGCCCAAACTGGTAGGGGTGTTTACTTGAACCATAATATAAAATACCTGCTGAATAACTCTCTGGAATGGGCCTTCACTCTATCAATTCACCTGAATGTACAATAGAAATCAGCGTAACCTGGGTTTTGCAAATTCCCATGGAATAACTAGTTTTTGCTTAGCGTTGAGATTCCACGTTGCACTGAATATCTGATCATTGAATACAGTCATTATTGTACATCAGATTGGTGAATCTTGTCATCCCAGGTATAAAGGATCGCTTCATTCTGCGCCTATGCGCGCCTATTGACATATTGCTTCTCGTCGTTTATCAATCATGCAACGTTCATTTGGTGAATTTGAAGACCTCTTCACAGTTGAAAAATGTTGAGTACGTAGTCAGTCTCCATACGCCCACTGGCAGCGCACGAAATCCTGTCAATCGCCATGAAGTATCAATTTCATTGCAATATTATATTTATCATTTCAGCAGAATATGTATACAGGTACAGGTATGTATAATATATTCATATACAATATGTATATATAACTCATTTCATGGAATGGCATTGTGTCACAACGGGTAAGGTGAAGTTGTCCGATTAATCGTTTATGGGCAACAGCCTGATTCAGGAACAAACTGCTGCGAAAAAACCTTTCTAAATATGAATTGGCACTCCTCAGTACACAACATTTTTCAATTTCTTTGATTTGATTATTTTCTGTACGGATTTACGTATTGACGTCGATTGTCGCCCACGTTAGCCGTATGCGAAACTGACTTTGTAAAAGGGTCGTCTGCTAGGAGCAAAGATGTGTTTGCGAACGAGCAGACGACGCTTTCACAAAGGCAGTTTCGCATGCGGCTAACGTGGGCGACAATCGACGTCAATACGTCAATCCGTACAGAAAATAATCAAATCAAAGAAATCCAAAAATATTGTGTAATGAGGAGTGCTAATTCATATTTAGAAAGGTTTGTTCTTGAATCAGGCTGTCGCCCATAAACGAATAATCAGACAATTTCACCTCACCCGTTGTGACACAATGCCATTCCATGAGATAAGTTATATATAAATATTGTATATATATATTATATATACCAGGTATATATAATATAAATATTGTATATATATATTATATATACCAGGTATATATAATATATATACAATATGTATATATTATACCTGTATACATATTCTGCCGAAATGATAAATATAATATTGCAATGAAATTGATACTTCATGGCGATTGACAGGCTTTCGTGCGCTGCCAGTGGGAGTATGGAGACTGACTGCGTATTCAACATTTTTTAAGTGCGAAGAGGTCTTCAAATTCACCAAATGAACGTTGCACGATTGATAAATGACGAGAAGCAATATGTCAGGAGGCGCGGATAGGCGCAGAATGAAGCGATCCTTTATACCTGGGATGACAAGATTCATCAATCTGATGTACAATAATGACTGTATTCAATGTATAGATATTCAATGCAATGTAGAATCCTTAGACCATGTACTCCTGAACCGCGCATTGCCTATGCTTTAGCATTGGGACGAAGCCAGACAAAGATAAAAAACAAAGATTATACTAGAGCGACAGAACGGTTTGGACATAAGGGAAAAAACAAAAAATATGTGTTACGGCTTCTCTGTCATTCTCATGTTTTCTGTCATTCTCATGTTCTCTTTCATTCACATGTTCTCCTTGTCTCTCAACTAGTAGCGTGAACGAGGCGGTATGCACAGTCCGGGGGTATATGGTGTAAGGCAGAATCTCATAACGCTAAGCAAAAACTGGTTATTTCATGGCAATTTGCAAAACCCAGGTTACGCTGATTTCTATTGTACATTTAGGTGAATTGATAGAATAAAGGCCCATTCCGGAGTCATTCAGCAGGTACTTTATATTTTGGTTCAAGTAAACACCCCTACCAATTTGAGATGGATCCATGACCTGGAAGCCTGATCGACTCCTAGTAAGTCTACTTAGGTCATTTTTGAACCACCCTACCGAAAAGCTTGGCATGAGATCTAATTTCAGCTCAAGCGAGAACTGATAAGCACTCACCTCAGATTGTCATAACGAAATTGAACAAGGTCTTCATACTGGATTTTATATGAGTCTCATGTCAGATCTTCTGTCAGACTGAAAAAAGTTAGAAAGAAAAAAATCCTGTGTTGCAGGACTTGAACTCAGAACCTTCGACTTAGTAGGCTCTTACTTTACCACTGCGCAACGACATTGCTTATAAAACAAAGAATTTTCCATATATGTATTGAGTTACTACACGACCATTAACTAAAATTGAAACTTAATATATGAAAAATTCTTGTTTTACAAGTAATGTCGTGGCGCAGTGGTCAGGTAAGAGCCTACGAAGTCGAAGGTTTTGAGTTCAAGTCCTGCAACAGAATTTTTTTCTATCTATAACCTTTTTCAGTCTGACAGAAGATCTGACATGAGACTCATATAAAATCTAGTATGAAGACCTTGTTCAATTTCGTTACGACAATCTGAGGTGAGTGCTTATCAGTTCTCGCTTGAGCTGATATCAGATCTCATATAAGCTCACATCACATCTTACATGAAATCTTACATCAGGGCAGCGATTCTCGATCTTTTGGCGTTAGTTAACGTCGGTCGTCAACGTTTGATTAACGACCTTTTGTTTGTTAAAACATTTGATTTTATTCGTTAAAATGTCGTTACTACACGTTAGCGACCGGCGTTAACTAACGCCAAAAGATCGAGAATTGCTGCCCAGATCTCATGCCACGATTTTCAGTAGAGCACTCTATGAATATGGGCGATAATGTCTGTATATTAAACATGAAACAATTATATAACGATAACGATAGAGATATTGCTAACCTCAAACTCAACTGTATGCAAAACAATTTAAGAATAATATTTTTGTAAATATATATTGACATATACCTACCTCACGTACTGGCACGCATGAGACGATGACAGGGAATCCAAAATCTCAAATTAAAAAAAAAGAAAATGAGAAATTAATGTGCGCCTTGAAACTAAACAAGGGCAAGACCGCGAAAACGACTTACTATTTAGTAAATTGCGCGGGAGAGATTTTGAACGGCTCGTCAGAGACCTATACGCCGTCACGCCCATTGCGTGGCTCGTGTGGCGCCGCTCTTTCGGCTGAATCAAGAAATTCGCAGACGCACGAGTATCATACAAATAATTTAGTTTATTCAGATGAATAATGACTACGTTTTCACCGGAGGGTCAGAGTCGGGTTAGGTTCAAATTTGAGACAATGAGAAATAAGATTCAAAAAGAAATTACGGTAGTATTTTCAAATCTTATTTCTCATTGGCTCGAATTTGAAACTAACCTGATTCTGACCCTCCGGTGGAAACGTAGTCAATGCCAGCAAAACGATATTGTTGTGTCGTGTATAACTCGGAACAAAATAGTCGTCAATTGACGTTTCATTCTTTTAGAAATAAGTAGAATTATAATATACATCATCAATACATGTATGATCAATTTTGAGAATACTACTTATTCCTTTATTATCCGCATTTTTCGCGTACGTTCCATTCATGTATATATTTGTAACGCATGTTTATACGAATTCGAATTTGAATACAAACATGCTCGGATCTGATTCTATGTCGTACAAATGTAAACATTATTTAATTATTTATTTTGTTTACATACACATACGAATCTGAAGCAGTTGGGCATCTATGTAATGTCGCCATAATAAGGTAAACGTCCCGATAACCGGACAGCTAAGGTTGACGTCCCAATGGCCGGACATCCACACGAAATCGTATTTCTGTCTTTCTTGCACACACTTTTTGTCCGGTAACTGGGACCTGTCCGGCCATTGGGACGTTTACCTTATATATCCGCGAGACAGCGCTACGGTCGGCGAACCGAGGTACGCAATGAGCGTCCTGTCCATTCCATAGAGATAGTGAACTCGTATCCAGTTAGTACAATATAACCAACTTAGACAAAACAAATAATGAAGAAAGTGGTACTTAGCTCCGTAAGGACTAGATAACCAACAAGGAAAAAGAAAAGAAAGAAAGTATCCAGTGATATCCAGTTAGTATATATATCAGGAGAAAAAAGAAGCAAGTCATCCGGCGAATCGCGTTAAAAAAAAAAAGCAAGAAGATCGCAAGTACTAAGCAAAAATTGACAACAATAAAAATACATAAATGAAATATTAAAATAAAATCAAATTAAAGATTTAGAAGTGGCACTTGGAGCTATACAAGCACCGATAGGCAATACAAAGGAGAAGAAGAAGAAGAAGAACGACGAGTGCTACCACCGAGATTCCTCCATGCAATTACTACATCGGTCTTTGAGTAAATTTTCATTCTCGTACTGTAACTGTCCAAACAGAAATCGGGTCTTTGAATGTGGCAATGTAATGCATACATACCTATGTTTGTAACCTGCAAACTAATTATTTTAACTGAATTTATTATTTTCTCTCATTATTGACCTTCTTAAAATCTATTCAACGACATATAATAATATACAATTGAATATACAGGGTGATTCAGGTTTAACGAACTATTTTAGGTGGGTCATTCCTCTTGAAAATCTAAGATCAAATTTCTTTTACCAAAACTTCGAGGGACTAATAGTTTCGGAGCCACAGAAGATCTTAGTTGACCAATCACGGGGCTTATGAGTGACAAATACAGGATCGGTTCGGAAGTGTAAATCCAGCAGTGCCCGCAGCTCATCGATTCTTGTTTTATGAAGTTTCAGTTCGATTTCTCGATTTCTAGATGAGTATGATGGCGTCGTCTCCTGGGGATGTCTTCGTAAGACATGCATCTCCGTTCTCCTCGTCCTGATACTCGGATACATAGTTTCAGTCGCCAGGTCTTTGGTTTTGTAGTTTTCGTAGTCCAGGTCCTCTGCTTTGTAGCTTTAGTCGTCCAGGTCCTCCGCTTCGTAGTTTCAGTCATCCAGGCTCTCGGCTTCGTAGCATCAATCGTCTAGGACGCGGACGACTGAAAGTACGGAACGGAAGACCTAGACAATTAAACTAGCAGTCCGAGGACCTGGACGACTGAAACTACAAAGCGGAGGATCAGACCGACGAGAACGAAGGCATATGTTGTACGAAGACATTCCCAAGAGACGACGCTGGCATCCTCATCTATAAATCGAACTGAAACGTCATACAATCAGAATCGATAAACTGCAGGCGCTGCTGGATTCAAACTCAGGAACCGATCCTGTCTTCGTCACTCATATGAGCCCCGTGATTGATCAACTGAGATCTTCTGTAGCTACAAAATTATCAGTCCCTGAAGTTTTGGTGAAGGAAATTTAGTCTTAGATTTTCAAGAGAAATACATCCACCTGAGATGATCCGTGCAACCTGAATCACCCTATATAATATACAATTATGTTACATGAAGTATGTATGAAATTATAGAATTCAATTGTGTAGCATTTTTACAGCCAACTGCGTGCACGATACTTGGGCTTTTCTGGATCAACGTTCTTGCTTGAACTACTTCACTTGGTATTGGCCTATTGATGAATAACTTTTTTTTAATTACACTGTATACGGGTAGACCTTGACGTGATATGACACAAAATACGAGTTGAGGAATGTGTGTACCAGCTACTTCTTCCAAGGCTGTAACATAATCGGTAAGTGTGTCAGATTATACAATTCTTATTCTTGGCTTAGCCAATCTGATATTTAGTCCTAAGGCAGCTGCAATCATGACGCTTATAAATGTCTATGAACGACTTATAATCGTTTCCAAAGTATTTTTGAAGATCTATTAATGTTGGCATTTGTTAATATCTTAGGGCTAGAAAAATCATCACATTAGACACATTATATTGACCCGATCGCAGATGTCTTTACGTTACAAATGAATATACGAATTGATTTCAAGTCACAAGAAATCAGTGCTTCGTAAAACGTACAATAATGGCTCAATATAATTTGGGAAGATTCGACCCTACTATACAAACACCAAGAACAACAAGATACAATCAAAAAAGAGGGCAGGACGGGAATGATTCATCTTCAGACTCCAGCATAGAAAATCAGAGGTGGCGTGATAATTATCCAGTGAGTATTCAGATCTTCCATGAAATTGTGTATACAAAGCTTGCAAATATGTTTGGAAAACATGAAATATTTGTATTTTAATTAAAATAATATTTTTCTATTAATATTTTGTACTATTATTTCAGCGAGTGGCTAATTTTTTTAATTTTTCAATGAAAAATGATTCAGAGAGTGGATCGTCGTCTGAATCAAGCTCATGCACTGGAAACTCTGAACCAGTGTCATCTGGGTCATCGCAAAATAATAATCAAAGAATACAATTCCTTGAACATCAAATACCAGATCACGTAATTTCAAGTCAAGTAAGTAAATGAAAATAGGCGTTACTATATGTAAACTGCTATGTTGGAGTTATTTACAGTATTTATTCTGCAGGAATCAAATTCGTCACCTGATGCTGTTATTCCTGTAATCAATGATGGGATGTCCACTTGTGGATCAGATCATGAATCTGCTGACCAATCTGGAGTACGCCTAAATGTTCTCATAGTTTGATTTACTGAACTACTGCATGCGCTATTTGTAGCTTTTTTGATACTGTTCTAAGCCAATATTACTTTGATCAATATTTTTCATTTTTTACCCAATGAACCGCCGGGCTTCATAATTAAGGGGGTACGTACACCTTTAAAATAATTTTTTTCAAATTACTGCTACGCTTTGAGAAAACATTCTAGTGACTCAGTTTTTCTACAGTTTATTAGTGCTATTTTGATACATAGTTCATGATTTTTCCAGATTTTATGCCCTCCGCTGAACATAAATTCAGTCCATCGAAGAAAAAGCAGTTGCCGTAGGGTACAGGTTGCTGCGTTGGATCAAATTTCTTCAACTATTAAGGAAATATTCTGTATGAATGTAATTTCGGACAAAACCAATAATATTTGGTGAATTTCAGTTTTATTAGACATAGAAATTTTTGATTGTGAGAATTTTTTTTCCATCCTTCTGGAAAAAATGTTTTAAAACCTAAAATTTCTATGTCTAAAACTCAAATTCATGAAATATTATTGGTTTGGCCCTAAATTACATTCATACAGAATATATCCTCCAAAGTTGAAGAAATTTCATCTAACGCAGCAACCAGTACTCTACGACAACTGCTTTTTCTTCGATGGACTGAATTTATGTTCAGCGGAGGATATAAAATCTGGAAAAATCATGAACTATGTATCTAAATAGCACTAATCAACTGTAGAAAAACTGAGTCACCAGAATGTTTTGGCAGAGCGCAGAAGTGATTTGAAAAATATTATTTTAAAGGTGTATGTACCCTAGGGTGTGCCACTTTTTTTTTTTTGGTTTCTGAATGTCACCCGCTCAGTATCTCATACTCTATGCCATAATGATGTGGTATGAATTTGAGCTATGTTGGATTTTTCGCACCATCATTCATTTTATTTTTCTTCACCTATGCTCTGTAATTAATGACTATAAAATGACTTTAAACAAACAAAAATTGAAAAAAATGAATAAATAAATAAGTGAATGATGGTGCGAAAAATCGTGTAGATATATCTGAACAACCCCCGCATAGTGGTCGCAATTAACAAGAAAAACTCGAAAGATATATGGCATTATGTCCAAGGTTGCAAAATTTCTTATGTTAAATGAATGAAAACGAGAAAAACTCGATGAAGAACCTGTAAAAAAAATCTGACATAGCTCAAATTCATACCACATCATTATGGCATATAGTAAGAGATAGTGAGGGGGTGAGATTCCAAAACAAATAAAAAAAAAGTGACACACCTTAAATTGTACCTCCTTAAAAAAGAAAATTGGTATTAGACTTTCAAAGAATCCGTTGATTTCACAGTTCTTTGATTTTTTTTTTTCTAGGACTGATTCTAAAAACGCCGTTAGGAATTCATTTCTTATTCATTTATTGAATTCCAATACCACAAATAGTCCAGAAATAAGCCAGAAACCCCAAAATCTAGTAATGTCGTAATTTTCAATCATAATACTTTGACATCTTTTTACATTATTTCTTATCCATTTTTTCAATTTTGTTTAAACATTATTATTTTTGTTCTGTAGAATCTTTAATTCGTTCGGTCATAGATTTAAAATATTACTATTGTATATTAATTATAATTTTAAAGGATGATCGGAGGGAAGATTTACGTCAGCAACTACTCGTCGAGCAAGATGATGAGTATGCAAGCGAAGATGATTTGGTCGAGTATCAACATATCGTACAAGATCCAATAATAAATGCAAATGCTCCACAAAACAGATTGCAGGACATGCTGACCGGTGATGCGGCAAATGATGTAATCAATGCACGCGTCAATGTAACTGTAGCCGAAATTTTGCTAGCAGTTATGAAGTATTCATTTGTTCATAACATATCGCAATCGGCTATAGCAGATTTGTTCAAAATGTTGAATATTTTTTTTGCCACTTCGATTTTGCCCGAATCACGATACTTAGTTGATAAAATGTTCAATTTTGAAGATCATGTCGACTATCACGCACTTTGTCCAAACTGTAAAAATTATGTTATGCAGTTTGATCGTGACCAGGATCATCGTGCACGTTGCGATCAGTGTAATGTAGAATTTTCGTTAAATGATCCTACATACTCTGACTTTTTTTGCATAATTAATTCGGAAAATGAAATAGCTCACTATCTTCAAGAAAATTGGTCTTATTATGAGTCTGTAGTTGAAGCACGAGCAGCAAATCGGAACGACATTAATGATTTCCATAGTGGCTTATTGTATAAACAATTAAGAAATTCCTTGCCGGATTACAAAAAAGATCAATTCGTAACTGTGACATTCAACAGCGACGGTTCTCCGGTATTTGAAAGCTCTGCGTTTTCTATTTGGCCAATTCAAATAATAGTTAATGAGTTGCCTTTCAAATTAAGAACATCAAAGCCCATAGTATGCGGTTTATGGTTCGGAAAAAATAAGCCGAATATGGATGTTTTTTTCCAACCATTTGTTACCCAAATGAATAGATTTGCAAACGAAGGAATAACGTGCAATGTAAGAGACGCTCCCCACACTATTTATATTTATGCTATATGTTCTTGTGATGATTCAGTTGCACGCGCGCCAATGCAAGGACTCACTCAGTTCAATGGCTTTTACGGATGTAATTGGTGTTTACACCCAGGGTATTACATTAGAGTAGGTAGAGGTGGAAGTGTTAAGTACATTCTACTGGACGAACGAATTTATGATAGGAATGAAGTGGATACTTTGCGACATATGCGAGAGGCTGTTGAGTCTGGACGATCCGTGAGCGGTCTTATGAATGAATCGATTCTGACTCGTTTAAGCCACTTTAATATTATCTCAGGGTTCGTTCCAGACCCAATGCATTGCAGTGATTTAGGCGTTGGCAAGCAATTCATTAAATATTGGTTTGACACCAGAAATATGCCTTACTCTTTAACCAATGCAGAAATTGTTGTTATTGATAATGCTTTAACAGCACTGAAGGTCCCCAGTAAGCTCGTGCGAAACTCTCGTTCTATACGAGACCGAAAACATTGGAAATCAAAAGAATTACAAAATTGGATCTTATACTATAGTACTATTGCTCTTTTGATGATTCCCCGAATGAGATGTTACGCCATGCATTGGTCGTATTTTGTGAGAGCTTATTACATTCTATTGCAAAATAATATCAGTAGGGAACAAATACTTGCAGCACATCGTTTATTAACGAGGTTTGTTGCACTAACAGAATTTTATTATTCAAGAAGTGCAATGACCTTTAATATCCATCAGTTGCTTCATTTAGCGCAAAGTGTTGTCAACTGGGGTTCTCTCTATTATCACTCTGGTTACGGCTTCGAGAACGGTAATGGACAAATTGTGAAACAAATACATGCTGCTAAGGGCGTTTTACATCAAGTTTGTAGAGTTATTGGAATGAGAAGGAGCGAATTGATTCTAACGAAATTCATGTTGCATAATGATCCTGATTCAGTAGTGCTTGACTATGTTCGAAACTTAGAAAAAAAAGAGTGCGTTAAAGTATTGAAAACTAACAATGGAAGATATTTCGGTGCAGTTACTCGTCCACCGGCCCGATGGGTAAGAGAACTAAATCTATCTAATTCAGCTGTAGTTTATAAGAAATTAGTAAGAATGGAATGTACATATTTGTCTTGCAGTACAGTAAGATTAAGATCAAACAATTCTTTTGCACAGACGGTTGATAATAGTTTTATTCAAATATTTTTTTTTATTGTCGACAGATTGAACAGACAGGAATATACTGTTTGTAATAACGTGGATGTAATAGATATTCCTGATAATAATGATCATTTTCATGAATTTCAAATTAAGAGAGTAGTAACTATTAGTCAAGACTTCAGAGCTATCGATACTAGCACTATAGATAGAATTTGTGTCCACATGGATAGCGCCAACGAATCTTACTTGTGTCCAGTACCAAACATGTACTCTTATTAACGAATTTCAACGATTTTTTTAGCAGCCGGATTCTGGCTAATCAGAACGCGGTATTTGATGATGTGAAGGACACCCCAATTCGGAATCATGCTGAAAATTGCATCCTAGCTTTTCATAATTGCACTATAGCTTTGCAATTTTTTTTTGTCACCCAATATCTGTCAAACATCAGAATCAAAAGTGAATATAATATAATTATACCTTATTATACCTGCCGCTCTCTGCTTGGCCAGATCCGAATGCGGAAAATAATCTATCGAATACCACTCGACCTTCAAAATGAATCGGTTATTTCCCTCATGTTTTGATCCTGCGTAGCAACGAACGGGCCAAGTTTTGCACAAAAACTTTGATCTGCAAAACTTAGCCCTCTCGATGCCCCGCAGCAAAACAATCGGGAAATATCGGATAATTTCGAAGGTCTTACGGTATTACTACAGAATATTCCACAGCAAAATGAAAAATATTTGAACAGTTGTAAATTCTATGTATTAAAAATAGAATCAATGTAATTTACTTACCCTTTATACTTACAAATTGAATAAAAAAACATTGTCAAATTACTCTAAAATTATTTAATTTGCAACGAATGATGGAATAAAAAGTCAAGATGAAGACTTTTCGTCAAATATGAATTACGTCATTTGATGGAAATAACGTTATTGTTGACAAAAAAAAAGACGTTATTTTTGTTCATGAACGGTTGAAAATTTCGAATGACGTCATTACATGACGTTATTTTTTGTTCCAAATCGTGACACGTAATGTGACGTTATTTAATAACGTCATTGAATAACGTCATTGAATGACGTATTTTTATAACGTCATTATTTTCAATAGGGTCCTCTCGTTCCTGGCTCTCGTCTGTCTGTATCGTTGAGCAAACACATGAATATTAGGGGTGTGTGTACCGTCTTATCAAAAATGATGCGAATAATGCGTTATTTTTTGAAACGTGATTCATTTGTAAATTACGTCAACAACAAAGTGGAAGTTCTTACCTCGTCAATGTTTTCTTCCTCGTCAATGTTTTCTTCCTCGTCAATGTTTTCTTCCTCGTCATCCGGGAGCTCCATGCCGGTAAATGTGGTTTCGCAGCCCATTTCACTTTGCAGCATCGTGTCAGATTTGAGGAGTTTCTTGAATCGCTGATAATCGACGCGTTTCAGGTTTCCCATGAAAAATAAATCCAGTCGGATCTGCGAAAAACATGTTGAATTAATAGTATATTGTGTAGCAAGGGCGTAAAGTGGGCTTTTTTAGACCGAGTGTGGAGTTTGCAGTACTAGTCGGAGGCGAGGGAGCACGAGTCGAAGACGAGTGCATCCGCGAGCCGAAGACGAGTACTGCAACCATACGAGGTCAAAAAGCCCACTTAGCCCTTGGTACACACCATATTTTTTGTAACGCATGTATTGATTTCTGCGTTTTTTGTGCTTATAAGCGGCATATATATATATATATATATATATATATATATATATGGGTGGTTCTACTCACGAGGGAATATTCTGTGGCTCACCTGCTTTTGTATATTTTTTGCACTTATATTGCATTGATTTAGGATCAAAACTGAACATCTCAATCATTTCTAGTTTGACACTGAAAATTAGCTCGATCCCAAAGATATTATTTACAAAAATTGTACTTTAAAGTGCCAAATTCTCAGTCTCCTGGCATGTCTCTTCTCCGCAATGAAAGTTTCAATGTTGAATTAAAACTCAATTTCAAGTAAGGTAAAGTGGCCATTACTGGGACAGTGTAAAAAGTGTGTCCTATACTGGGACGATAATAAATAATATTTTCTATCTATTACATCTTAAAATAGAACATCAAAGTAAAAATTGTTTAATATTTTCGAAGTTCTGACTTATTTAATTACACTATTTGTTTTTATTTTGATAAGTTAAATGTTTTATAAAAAAATATTAAAAAGTGGTTCTTAATGAATGCGTATGAACCTCGTAAAAACTCGCCATTCTGCTTGTTTTTCAAAAGTATGAGCCAAACTTTTCTGTCCTTGATTTAATGAATTTTTGCACATACATAGGCGGAATATTATTTCTACACATTCTGCTTACGTTCATAAATGAAATGAGTGATTATTTTGATTATTTCATTGAATATATTTTTTTTAATCTTGTGTTCCATTATTGGACAAGTTTTTGACTGAGTTGCCTAAACTGGAACGGGATGGTGCTGGGCGTCCCAGTTTCAGACTCGTCAGCGTGAGTTGCATATCCGCGTTACCATTACTGGGACGTGTATTACAATAGTGTTTTAAACGGTATTTTGCAATAAATTATACCGTGAAATAGTTTAAACATTATTTTTTAACTTCACGTGTGTAGTCAAGTACTTATAGTCGGTAGGAAAATTACTTGAAGTGCAGTATTGTGTGTGGATAAATCTAACCTCAATCTCACCTCTAATTCTATATACAGTCTAGGTAAGTCATTGTATCATACTTATTCAATTTAATTGTCTAATAAACAATCAATAAATAGTCATATTAATATGTATTATACTTCAATTAATTTTACAGTACATCCAAACTTGTGCAGAAAATGGCCAAAACCAAAAAAAATGGATCTGAAAATACGTCAAAGAAGAAGAAAGATCAAGATTTGAAATTTGAGAAAACTAAGTCAAAGGAGAAAAGTAAAAAAAAAAAAAAAAAAAAAAAAAACAATTAAAGATTTAAGTTTAATATTATTATCTAAGAAATGGAAAATAAATTATTTAATTTAAGGATAAAATGTTCATGTCGGTTCATGTTGATATGAAAAATGTTTATGTTCGTGTTCATATGTATTTTATTGAAAAATTAAGATAAATAAATGACGTTCTTATGTTCCACAATATATAATCGATTTTTATTCTTTTCATGTATCCCTCGAATTTAAAGTAAATTCGCAACTTCATTTTAATTAGCCCCATTCAATTTTGCTTGTCCCAGTATTGGGCATGGTGCGTCCCACTTTAGGGTTAACCGCGAAACTGCTGTCCCAGTAATGGTTAAAATGACTATCTATGAAAATACAGTATTTTAATACGTATAATGCATTAATCATCCTATATTATTGTGGGAATCTGATCACGAATGTGTTGGCTATCTGCTATAATTTTTCTTTTATGGAATAAAGCAACATACTTTTTTTTAATTGTGCTCATGTGACTTAGGTTGTCGTAAGTGTCCCAGTAATGGCCACTTTACCTTATAATACGTGAAATCTGCACTCAGAAACAGAAATGTAATCATAAGTGTTTCAATGCATTCGTCTAATTTTACTATTATTATTAAATTTTATTGAAAATACTTAATTGAACTTTGTCTCTTGACATTTACCTCAGTCTCCTGCCACATCGAAACACCTTAAAATTAGGATGAATTAGCATATCTAGCGCGCTGCTGCTCTATTTAGGTGAATAACCGAAGTCAAGTTGGCTTACGATCGCTGGTATTCGTTTCGGTTTGTCGATGGTTCAGTCGACACGATGAATTATGTGAGTGAGATTATGTCGCGGCCAGTCAGATTCTCAGTATCCTGGTACGCGTTTTCGTAAATAATATATTTTGTAGGTATTTATTATTACATTTATAATTTATAAATACTTAGGATTCAAATGTCGAATTGCATAATTTCATCGTTAAACGTTGTATTGACGATTTATTAGCTAAAAAGTAAGAAAAACCTCAGTATCCTGGCCTCAGTCTCCTGGCCCAGTAAATAGATAATTCGAAACTGGTGATTGGTAAAAAAATAAGGAACATGAAATATTTTCAGGGCTGGTCGGGGGGTGTCTCCTGATACTAAATCCAAAATGGCGACCTCTTATCGTTATCAGGGTCGACACCATCTTGGATAACACTTTTCAATCTATATTTCGCAAACCATCGACTTTACGACAAAATGTATTCAAATCTTTTTTATGGATTATCAAATTTCCCATCTTTTTTATTTGTAACTTTTTTTTGTAACATCAATGTTTTCCAAGTTATGAAATTTACAAAACTATTAACGACTATAAAATTCTTGTACCTTATTTTTTTGACTGCCCCGTTTTAGATAAGTACAAGAAAGACCTAAGCTAGAACTTAGGCTACTTGTGTAACCTCATATGCAAAAAAAATGTCCTGCCGAAAATGATCCGATTTTCGTCCTTCTTGAGTAGAACCACCCATATATATATATATATATATATAGTATATATGGCTCAAAATCACCAAGGTGGTAAATTCCAAGTTTGGAATTTCTCAAAAAAATTTATTATATTTTTGTTGTGCAAACCAGTTCTAATCATTGACCAACTTATCTTTAATTGATATCCGAACGGGGCAAGCTGGAAATTAAAAATTACGTGAATAAAAAGTATTTATGGAAAACAAGTCATGAGCTGCCGTCATTTCGGGAACGCTTGAAAAAGTAATAATTACTAATGCATAAATACGGAAAATGATTTGTTTATTATAGTAGATACATAGCTGAGATAGTCCTCAATCTTTAAAAATGATAAACATGTCAATTACTGTGTGAATGTGAAGTTTTTTGAAAAATAAGTCATGAGAAACATAAATTTACATGTTTTCATAGTTATAGTTCCTTTAAAAGTAATATTCATATAATTTTGGACATTTAATTTAGTATAAAAGCAAAGAAATAAATTTATATTTGCAATTGATCATTGATTTGATGAGAAAAAAATGATTTTTGCTTATTAATTCGTTATTAATTGACTTTTAGTAGCGTTCCCGGAAATGACGATATGCATGCAATCCTGGAATCTTCAAAAACAAATTCATAAGTAATCCTAAAAAAAAAAAAATAAAAATAAAAAAAAAAATAAATAAATAAAAATAAAAAAATTAAAAATTAAAAAAAAAAATCAATATTTTAAATTTTAAACCATCATTAACAATACAATCATAATTCCGGGAACCCAATGATCATTCCGGGAACGCATGTCATATGCGGGACCGTTCCCGGAATGACCGTTCCCGGAATGACGTTTCTACATAAAGATGCGTGTAAAATAAGTATTAGTCACTTAAACGGGATTATTTGAGATTAATATAAAGCGAGTCACATTCATCTTTAAGAAATATCGTATCAAAAAGCATTTGCTTGTTTTTTTCCTACAATTATTGGCGTTCCCGGAATGACACTGAATTGATGTACGGTGCCAAAAATTCAAACAAAACTATGCTTAGCTCTTAAATTTTTCACATTTTCACAAAAAACAGGCTGGTCAACCGATTGTACTTGAGTGTTTTATATGATTACCCACTAGCGCTATTTGTTGCGTTGTGCTGAAAATTAATATATATAAAAATGTCTGCGTTCCCGGAAATGATGCACAAATTGTCAGACAAACTTTGTATTAAATTTTCGGACAAAATAATATTGTGTCGATTCGGGAACTTATAAATATCATTTTATAATAAAATTAACTAAGTTAACAAGTACCGTCGAAACATTAAAAAAATTTTTTACTATGTGTTTTAGCTGTTGTTGTCCGTGGATTACTACTTAGGGACGCGTTCCCGGAATGACTTTTCGGGGGTATTTCATAGAAAAAAATATATTCTATGAATAAATTCCAACAAATTTTTCTGATGCATTGCTTAAATGAGTTGATGTGAATAATTTGTGCTACATTATTTTAATAAAAACAAATAAATTTAATGATTTAAATGTCTCAGACACGAATTTACCACCTTGGTGATTTTGAGCCATATAGTATATATATATATATATATATATATATTAGATCGGTTCAAAAAAATCGACTATTCTTTTTCTTTCAATTTTCGCATTGAAATACTTTCGGGGGGCTGAAAAAAGATGCCTGTTAAAAGCGGAGCTCTTAATATTAAGATTTAGAGGTCGCTCATCGCGGATTTCTATTTTCCATTTGAATAGCATAGGAAATTTTTTTTTTTTTTTTATATAATTTTGTAGCTCACAAACCAATGAACAAATCCAAATGACTCAAACATATTTTCATAGAAAATTGAACACTCTACAAAAAGCTTCTCTTATCATTTTTTGATAAATTGACTCCTTCCAAAGTTATTCAAGCTCAAATTTCAACTTATAGTTGAGTAAACTATTTTTTGTAACACATGCACGATTTTTGCGTTTTTTTTACCCATTAAGCGGGCCTAAAGTGACGGTTTTCAGACGAGCGGGCGTTTTCAGTTTTTATTTGCCCGCTAAATCGAGCAGCGGGCGTTTTTAGTTTTTATTTGCCCGCCAAATAGAGCAGCGGGCGTTTTCAGTTTTTATTTGCCCGCTAAATCGAGCAGCGGGCGTTTTTGGTTTTTATTTGCCCGCTTATGCTCGAGTAGCGGGCAAATAAAAAGTGAAAACGCCCGCTACTCGAGCATAAGCGGGCAAATAAAAACTAAAAACGCCCGCTAAATTATTTTTCAATATTTTCATGAAAATTATCAACAATGATGAAAAAACGCGAAAATCGTGCTGTTACAAAAAATATGGTGTGCACCAGGGCTAAGTGGGCTTTTTGACCTTGTGTGGTTGCAGTACTCGTCTTCGGCTCGCAGACGCACTCGTCTTCGACTCGTGCTACCTCGCCTCTGACTCGTACTGCAAACTCCACACTCGGTCTAAAAAAGCCCACTTTACGCCCTTGGTACACAATATACTATTATGCGACCCGTTGTTTGAAAGTTCACTTTTTGAGCATCGCTTTTAGGCCGCAAAGTGACCAATTTCAGGTCACTGAAATATAGTGAAATATTATAGGACAGGAGCCTATAATGAAAATATTATCGTACAATATGAATATGTTTCATTAAAATAAACATAGTCAGGTTATTTTTTACTACGTTCACACATTATAAACCAAAATGTCTGAAAATGTCAAATGTCTGAGTCTAAACGTTTTGATACAGAAAGATGCAATAACACCAGTAATTTTAGAAACTAAAGTGAGTATAACACCGATTTTCCAAAAAGTGAACTTTCAAACAACGGATCGCATAAAATATTGTATGTGCCAAGTCCGAGAAGTGTCAAATCCGGTATGGGTAATTTCCAAAATTCGCCTCTGAGTCTGCTGTGTCACAGAAGAACTCGTGTGAATTATCGCCCTCGCTGCGCTCGAGCGATAAATTCACACTCATTCTCCTGTGACACAGCACACTTGATCGGCTCATATTAGAAATTACCCATACCGGATTGTGACACTTTTCGGACTTGATACATAAATAGCTATTTTTTTCTGATTTTTTTTCCACAATGATAGGTACATTTTTTAGAGTGTTCAATCCCCTATCAAAATATGTAAGAGTCATTTGGATTTGTTGATTGGTTTGTGAGCTACGAAATTCTGAAGAAAAAAAAAATAAAATTCCTATGCTATTTAAATGGAAAATAGAAATCCGCGATGAGCGACCTCTAAATCTTAATATTAAGAGCTCCGCTTTTAACAGGCATCTTTTTTCACCTCCCCGAAAGTATTTCAATGCGAAAATTGAAAAAAAAAGAATAGTCGATTTTTTTGAACCGGTCTAATATATATATATATATTATTGAAGAAGCGGGCAATAAAGAATCCATTATTTCCCGCTTATTGAAGAAGCGGGCAATAAAGAATCCTTTATTGCCCGCTTATTGAAGAAGCGGGCAATAAAGAATTCTTTATTGCCCGCTTATTGAAGAAGCGGGCAATAATGAATCCATTACTGCCCGCTCTTTTTAAACGGTCAATAAACGGCTACTTTTGACCCTATTTTTAGGTCAAAAAAACGCAGAAATCATGCATGTGTTACAAAAAGTTTATACCGTATGTATGGGTACTTAAGACTCTCAACATACGGTTTGAATACCGTGTACATACCGTCCATCCGCCTATACAATATGCGACCTTTTGTGGTCCCTCCAAAATATACGTGAAGATACGATATCTATACAGCGGTCATACGGTATCAGTACTTCACTGTATCGTATCCATACCGCATTCATACCATAATCATACCGCATTCACACCATAATCATACCGCATTGAGAACGAACCGTACCGCGATGAAAAAAAAACTTATCTTAAATTTCAGCATAGGTATTAATAGCGACGCCTCAGTGAAAAAACATACATAGAGTTTTATTAAAAAATCATGCTGTTCCATATAACTTTATCGGACGAGACAGCATAATTTTAGAATTAAATTCGATATATGTTTTTTCGCTGAGGCGTCGCTATATTCTCATATTAGTAAAAGGGACATATTGAAATTTCAGCGAAATATGTATTTTATTCGCTGCTAGCGATATCCATACGTGATACATATACGGGTGATATATTACAATTAAATTCGGCCCAACACGATCATTCGCATTCAGCATTCAATAAGAATTCAAATAACTATGCGGAAGTGTGTGATTCATAAGTGACGTTTAATGGACGACAAAATCTGACTTGATCCATACCGTATAAATGTGGTATTATATACGTCGTGGTTGCTGACCTTATACCCTTTCCATCCGTACTTTATACGTACTTTATCCGTACTTCAACTGAAGCACATACGGTTTTCATATCGTATAATCACGTATATATACTAGGGTGTGTCAGATTGACTTTTTTTTTTAAATTTTCATGGTGCTACCTTTTAAGTCACTAGGTCTTATCAAGAAGAAGACATCCCGCATAGTAAAACTTTTTTCCGTCAAGTCTAAGTGGTTCCGAAACTTTTTTTTGTTTTCCATTCATTTGACACACAAAAAAATCTATTTTCGGGGCAATCCATATAGTTTCGTAGTTATTCAATATTTTTCAAGTCTACAGAAAGATCAGAATCTTTCTGAAAGCTGAAGTTTTTATCTTCGAAATGGTTAGAATAAAACTTTATTCAAAAAATAATTTTCTATAGGTTTTCTATAGGTTTTCTATATAGTTAACTTAAATGGAAAACTAAAAAAAAGTTTCGGAACCACTTAGCCTTGACATAGGACATTTTCCAGGCGGGGGAATCTTTCTGTCTTGACGAGAACTATCCGTTCAGAAGGTAGCAAAAAAAAATTTTTTTTTGGTGACACACCCTAATATATACGGTACAAACTTTGTTCATTTTGGGCGCAAATCTACCGTATTTATTCGGTACAACACCCAGATAGCAAGCTTGTCCGAACGACGTCCGCGAGCCGTCTTTTCTAAGACGTCCGAGTCGTAACGTCCATAAGACGTCTTCAAACAGTCGTCAATATCACGACGTCTAGAAGACGTCTGTGGAAAGACATTCGTTCCCTACTGAAAAAGTTCTTGTAATTGATGTAATATATAATGTGGAAAAGTACACGATAAATCACATGGTAAATTGTCTGAAGTTATGGAAGATATCAGTGCACAATTTACCATGTGAATTATTGTGTACCTACTTTATTTTGTGATTAGTTACATGATTTATTTTATAGTTCGAATCCACATAATTTATTTTGTAATTTACCATATGATTTCTCATATGGTCAGGGTTTACCGAAGAAAAACAAAAAAAAAAAATTGTGGACTTCGTGCGGGATCTAACCCACGTCTGTTAGATCCTGAAGCAGTCTCGCTACCACCTCGGTCAGGCTATACTTATTACATCCAAGTCATAATTAGATCAAAATAAAGCTCAACTCTGTGGAAGAAAATGAAATAAATTCTGGTCATATGTGGACTTCATGATCGTCAAACTGTTTACATTGATTAATAAGCCGCGTGGCCCAGGCGGTAGCGCGACTGCTTCTGAATCTGACGGACGTGGGTTCGATCCCGTACGCGGTCCTCAATTTTTTTTTTTTTTTTTATAGTCGTTTATTTGTTGTCAGAAATGCGACGTCTTTATGACGTCGCAAATCGCGGACATAAGACGTCCCTAAGACGTCTATAAGACGTCTTTTAGACGTTAATACGACATACTTGAAAAATGTCATATTGGAAATAAGACGTCAGAATAACGTCTTATAGACGTCTCGTTGCTATCTGGGCAACGTTTAGATGCGGTCGTGCTAACGTCATCATACTCATACCGTATTTACCCGGTACATACAGCGTATATTCTACGCAAACCAAAAGCCGCCAGGGTAAAGCTTTTCATGTTAAAGCTTCACTTCTGATCCCAGATAGCAACGAGACGTCAAAAAGACGTTATTCTGACGTCTTATTTCCAATCTGACATTTTTCAAGTATGTCGTATTAACGTCTAAAAGACGTCTTATAGACGTCTTAGGGACGTCTTATGTCCGCGATTTGCGACGTCATAAAAACGTCTCATTTCTGACAACATATATACGTCCCTAAGACGACTACAAGACGTCTTTCCGACGATAATATGTCACACTTGAAAAAAAATTTTATCCTTCAGAGCGGAGACACTCTGTATACCGTTTTATTTTATTCGCCCTAATTCGAAAATACCATTGTCATTTTTTTTTCTGGTGGCTGGTTTTGCCCCACCTTTCCCTATTACGTTTTTATCTCAATCATATAACATTTTGGTGGACATATTAACTATATTTGAGGTTATGTTATGTTGGTTATGTTAAAAAACATGTCTTTCGATTACCGACTTACAGACACAGGATAACATTAAGGGGTTATACGCAGTTGCAAGGTCGAAAAAAGGCGTTTTTTAACGATTTTTTTCTGAAAAGGGATTTTATTGGACAACCACAAGAAGTATTAATACATGTAGTGGCAACTTTTAACTTTATATCGGCACTCTTCATTTTTTTGGATATTGAGTTACACTGGTCCTGTAGACGATCACCTGCAGGTCCTGCAAAAAAAAGGTGTGTGTGGCGGTGAGCACGATATCTCTGGTTTGGATTATCGAAAATGAAAAAATAAAAAAGATTCTGTTAGTGGATAGATGAATCTAGGGATTGATCGATGGAACAGTCGAAATTTTGATTTTTGACAAAATGGCGGCTCCAAAAAGAAAAAATGCCTATTTTCGATTAAAATTTTTTCGTAAAATTGTTTTAAAAAATAGAATTAATTATCGAAAATCTCATTCCTTCGATCAATACCCGCAAAATATATCTGAGAAGGTTGTGTTAAAATTTCAAACTGATCGGTTGAGCCGTTTTCGAGAAATCGTGCTCACCGAATTTGAAAACACCGTTTTGAAAAAAACGCATTTAAAGTTTCAAAAAACGTTTACACACATAAATTTTTTTTTTTTTCTCAACTCACATGGAGTCGTCTATTTCAGGGCCATAAAATGAACCCTCTACATCATCAGCAGCTTCTAATATTCCGATTTGTTGTTAATCGATTTTTTGACATTTCTAACTGCGTATAACCCCTTAATCGCATTATGATTTTTAATAACAACCGTCGATATAAGCGAAGACATATTCAGAACTTGCCTCAATTGGCCAATCAATCCGTTTTCTTAGATTTCTGCTTTTTTTCTTTGCTTCTATTATTATAATGATCCCCGTAACGGAAGCGTGACCTGCGGAGCTTGTATCGTGTTCTCGTACTAAAAATGTAACTGTGCGGCCACCTATAAGTTGTAATTAAAGCGTACTTACTAGACAGCCCTAAGACGACTAAAATACGTCTCTTATGGCCGGTTGCATAAACGTGGGTTACCCGAACCTTCAAATACCCCGTAGGTAACCCTGCAGATACTACTCATTCAACCGTTTTTTCATCTGGCAACTGTCATGAATCGCTGTTAACTTCTGAAAGTCATGTAGGTTGAACGAGTAGTATCTGCGGAGGTTATTATTGAAATTTTTGGGTAACCCAGCTTTATGGAACCGGGCATTAGACGATAATACGACAATACTCGAAGAATGTCATATTGAAAATAAGACATCAGAATAACGTCTTTTTGACGTCTCGTTGCTATCTGGGTACCCAGACAGCAAAGAAATAGAACTTGTCTTAAAGTTGTCTTAAAGTCGTCAGATAGACGTCTAATGCGCCACTTCAAGACCTTTTTTCGTGTATAAGATGTCTTTAAGAAGTAGTACGTCTTATAGACGTCAGAAAGTGGCGCATAAGACGTCCATATGACGTCTTCATAACAACTTTTATTTCTATGCTGTCTTTTGTAGGCAGCTTGGTAACGGATGTCTTTCCACAGACGTCTTCTAGACGTCGTGATATTGACGACTTTGTGAAGACGTCTTATGGACGTTACGACTCGGACGTCTTAGAAAAGACGGCGCGCGGACGTCGTTCGGACAAGCTTGCTATCTGGGATGTGTCGGGAGCTTCTAAATCTTAGTGATACGACTCAGTCTTACCGCACGAGGTATTTTTTCAATTGATATTGTATTATGTTATACAGGGTGATTCAGAATTCGTAACAAATCTCTTGAAGGGTTAATACTTGTCAAAATTGGCATTGAAAGTTCCTTAGCCATTTTTCCGAAAAAATGATTTTTTTCCTTAAAACAAAAATTTTTCCGACAATAGTATTGGGATCCTTGGAATGGGCGTGGCTTTAAAATTTTAGCCTGCTGTCCAGAATCTAGCTAATAGTTAGACATATTCAAATAAAAACAAGGTAGATATAGATGGAAGGAGAAGGAATATATAAGGATAGAGGGAGCTGCAGTAGTACAAAAAGATGGCGTGCCCACGAGGCAGCTTGAGACTTGAGCTCGTCAAGTAAAGTTTATAATGTACAATAAAGAAGTAATAAGAACAAGAATAAAGCACAAATATTTCACTAAAACGAACATGGTCCTTCGAGCCGGATCAATGGATCCAGAAGTTAATAAAACCGGAAAAGAAAAGTGATGAACCTCAAGACACGTGAGATCTGAAACAAAGAAAAAACATTAGATAAATAATATCCAAAGCAATATAAATGAAAATAGAGTGAACAAAATCAAACGAAAAATTAAGTGGTGTAAACATACAAAAAAGTTAGCGTCCCTCACGCATACATACAATAAGTTCGCGTCCCTCACGCATACATACAAAATAAGTTCGCGTCCCTCACGCATACATACAATAAGTTCGCGTCCCTCACGCATACATACAAAAAAGTTAGCGTCCCTCACGCATACATACAAAAAGTTCGCGTCTCTCACGCATACATACAAGAAGTCCGCGTCGCTTAGACACGCATACATACAAGAAGTTCGCGTCGCTCAGTCACGCATACATACAAGAAGATCGCGTCGCTTAGACACGCATACATACAAGAAGTTCGAGTCGGTCAGTCACGCATACATACAAGAAGATCGTGTCGCATAGTCACGCATACATACAAGAAGTACGCGTCGCTCACACACGCAGTCAAACAAGAAGGCAAACATATGCAAATCAAAGAAGAAAGAAGAAAGGAAAGCGGAGAACTGGACAAAATAGAAACAAAAGCCCAAGCAACAAGGTAAGTGAGTCTCATCCAGTCCGTTCCCAATTCCCATCCAAATACAATCCTATTAAAATACAAAATGGAAGATTTAAAAACTCTGATTACTAAACGTGGGCAAATAAAGGGACTACTCACCCGCTTTAACACGTACTTAGACACACGTGATCCCACAAAATTAACTCAATTACCAACGAGATTAATTAGAGCGGAGGAGCAGATGAAGGAATTTGAAAAGGTACAGTCAAACATAGAAGCTATCGAAACCCAAAGAGCGACGAACGATGCAGGTGTCCAAGACCCCGCAGCAATGCAGCAATTAGGAGAAGAATCTAATGAAGAAAGAAGCGCCTTTGAAGAAATGTACTACGACACAATTGATAAGGCAAAACAAAGGATACCGCAGCCAATAAATACAGGATTAGGCGGCATAGGTAATCCAACACACCTGGAAGACTCAACTAGAATGAACGTAAAACTGCCTGTACTAACCCTACCTACTTTCAATGGTAATTATGATCAATGGTTGTTGTTTAAAGATTCATTCAAATCATTAATACACACTAATTCTAAACTAAATGAAATTCAGAAATTTCAATACCTAAGAAGCTCGCTTAAAGATGAAGCTCTTCAAGTACTCCAAGCCTTGGAAACGTCAACTGAAAACTATGAGATAGGATGGTCGTTGTTGACCAAAAGGTATGAGAACAAACGACTAATCATAAATACACATATGAAGGAACTATTCGACCTGGCTCCGGTGCCAAAAGGTAGCCTAAACCCACTACGACAATTTATTGACGCCATCCAAACGCATATTAGAGCATTGGAGTCTCTGGGGCAACCCGTCGATCAATGGGACACTATTATAATCCACCTTCTAAATAACAGATTAGATTTCAACACAAGAAGAGATTGGGAAATTCACATCGGCAATAAGGAAGAAGACAGTCTACCTACGTTGGCTCAATGGATCGAGTTCTTAACAAGTCGTTGTCACACCCTGGAACTGGTTGAAGGTACAAACTCCAAACAAAAAGATACGAAGCCAATAATCACAAAGAAGAATGACCGCAGGATTGGCTTAGCAGCAACCACGATACCTAAATGTGGATACTGTCAAGGAGAGCATTACATAAATAGATGTGAAGAGTTCATAAGACTACCTGTCAACTCCAGGCAGAACGAGGCAAGAGAGAAACACTTATGTATCAATTGCTTGAAAAAAGGACACTTCGCCCAGGACTGTAAGAGTTCAGCATGCCAGAAGTGCGAAAGACGACATCATACCCTATTACACCAAGACAGAGGGACTCCCTCAAGCTACAAAAGAGAAGATACTACCGACAACAGTAGTTCAACATCCTCCAAATCAAGCAAAGACATAAAAAATAACCCAACAGTTACAGCACACTGTTCACAAGAACAAGACGAAGAGAAACCCATAGTCACACATGTACAAAGGGGAACCTCTCAGGTAATACTATCAACAGCGCAGGTTTATGTATTCAATAGACAGGGAGGCTCCAAGAAATGTAGGGTCCTGCTAGACCCAGGATCTCAGTCAAACATGATAACAAAGGCCTGTGTAGATAAACTGAATTTGCCAACAAGAAAGGTAAATATAGGTATAAGCGGCATAAGCCAAAACAAGTCGACAATAAGGGAATCTATCCAGATAAATATGAGATCAATGTATAATAGCTTTCAAGCAGCTATTGACTGCTTGGTACTCGAAACAATCACAGAATCCATACCTCAAGCAAGAATCGACACCCAGCTCCTCGACATACCCAAAGACCTGCGACTGGCAGACCCCAGTTACGACAAACCAGGAGAAATAGACATACTCATAGGCGCAGGACTCTTCTGGCAGCTCCTTTGTGTAGGAAGAATCGAGCTTGGAAAGAACGAGCCCCTTCTTCAAAAAACACTACTAGGTTGGGTAATTGGAGGTGAGATGAGAAAGGAAACTCAAGCGGAAAATACAATCGCCTGTTGCCTAACGACAGAACAGCGATTAGACAACGCAATGGAGAGGTTATGGCGAATGGAAGAAGTGGAGGTCAAACATTACCCCACAGCAGAAGAAAAAAGATGCGAGCAATACTACAAGGACACAGTAAAGCGTGCTCCAGATGGGAGATTCATCGTACGTCTACCAATAGACACCGCAGTAAAGCTAGGAGAATCCAAACGTGGCGCTCTAAGCAGATTGTACGCTACTGAAAGAAGACTTCGGGCTGAACCTGAATTAAGAAGAGAATATGTAAAGTTTCTAACTGAATACGAAGCATTGGGACATATGACTCCTGTGCCGAGAGAATCAGAATTCAACTCAGAAGACATATATTACTTACCGCACCAACCAGTAGTGCGAACAACCAGCATGACAACCAAAGTGAGAGTTGTTTTTGATGGGTCAGCACGAACATCTTTGGAAACCACACTCAATGACAAGTTATTGACGGGACCGAATTTACAAGAAGACATAGTAGATATAGTCCTGAGGTTTAGATGTCATCAGTACGTCCTAACAGCTGATGTGGCTATGATGTACCGACAGATCATGATAGCGGAAAAAGATCGGAATCTGCAGCGAATACTATGGAGACCAGATCAAAATAAGCCAGTGCAAGAATATACACTGAATACAGTAACATATGGCACGTCATGTGCTCCATACTTAGCCATGCGTTGCCTGAAGCAGCTCGCCAAAGAGGAAGGCTTAGATTTACCTCTAGCCTCAAAGGCCCTACTACAAGATTGCTACATGGACGATGTGTTGACAGGATGCAAACACGCAAAGAAGCAATCGAGTTACAGAGACAGCTATACGAACTACTGGCAAGGGGGAAGTTTCCCCTACGTAAGTGGAGAAGTAACGACGAGAGAATATTGGAACACATAGCAAGAGAATATCGATCAGAAGAATTGATGGTCATTGAGATGGGACAGCCATTGAAGACATTAGGCTTGCTATGGAATGCAGCAGAAGACACTCTACAATACTCAGTAAACGTCCAAGGAGAAAGTCGCCTAACAAAAAGGAGCATCTTATCACAAATAGCTAAAATCTACGACCCATTGGGCCTTATCGGCCCAGTATTGATCAACGCCAAGATAATTATGCAAGAACTGTGGAAACTAAAGATAACATGGGATGAATCAGTACCGCAATCACTTTAAATTAAATGGTTCGAATACTACGGGGCGTTACCAAAACTAAATCAGCTGAAGATCACTAGAAACGTGAACCCACTAAACTCCAGTCAGAGAGTAAACCTGCATGGTTTCAGCGACGCTTCAGAAAAGGGATTCGGCGCTTGCATATATTGTATCTACAAAGACAAAGAGGGAGAAGTATCGTCCCATCTTTTATGTTCCAAGTCAAAGGTAGCACCATTGAAATCAATATCGATACCCAGACTTGAACTAAGCGCAGCATTAATATTAGCAAGATTGATGAAGGTAGTTTGGAAAGCTTTAGGAGACAAAGTAGGGAACTCCTACCTATGGAGTGATTCTACGATCGTGTTGAGTTGGGTGAAAACTGAACCTTACACTCTGAAAACTTTCGTGGCTAATCGAGTAGCCGAAATACAAGAACTAGTTCCAGAGATCCAATGGCTCCACGTACCTACAGCTCACAATCCGGCGGATCTACTGTCGAGAGGAGTACCAGTACAAACCCTATTGGATAACCAGCTATGGTGGCACGGGCCGCACTGGCTGTCCTCATCAGATAACTGGCCAGACCAGCCCCAAGATGTTGAAGAAGAAATAACGGAAAGACGAACGCACGTATTGGTGGCGGCATTCGCAACCCCAAGCATCTTGTTCAAATTCTCAAAATATGATAAGTTACTACGAGTTATAGCCTATTGCTATAGGTTCATAAATAACGCAAGAGGCATCCCAAACAATGGACCTCTAGCAGTGGAAGAATTGCATAACGCAGATAATTCAATACTGCGTATGATACAGACGGAAAGGTTCGAACAAGAAATCACTCAGTTGAAGAAAAGCCAACCATTGAACAGTAAGAGTGTACTGATCACTCTTAAACCCGTCATAGACGAGAACGGACTAATGCGAGTTGGCGGGCGGTTGAAAAATGCGGAAATTCCAGAGAATCAACGTCACCCCATAATATTACCGTCCAGGCACTTCGTTACCACAATAATCATGCAGCAAGAACATCGCCGACTATTACACTGTGGTCCGGAACAGCTGTTAAGCTCAATCAGAGAACAATACTGGCCAGTGTCCGGAAGACGAGAGGCTAGGAAAATCACTAGAAACTGTCTACAGTGCTTTCGATATAAGCCGATACCCATGAAAACTATAATGGGGGATCTGCCGAAATCAAGGCTACATGAATACCGCAGACCCTTCGATCGATGCGGTGTGGATTATGCGGGGCCATTTCTGATAAGAGAAAACAAGAGGAGAGGTAATATGCCACTGACTAAAGCATACATAGCAGTCTTCGTATGTTTTAGTACCAAAGCTGTGCACCTAGAACTGGTTAGCAGCTTGACAACCGAGGCGTTCTTAGCTACGCTTAAAAGATTCGTAGCGCGAAGAGGAACACCTACACATATATATTCCGACAACGCTACAAACTTTGTTGGAGCAAATAAAGAGCTCACCGAACTCTACCAATTCTTAGCTCAACAAGAAAAGGATATCGCTGAAAAACTAACTACCCAGAAAATAAGTTGGCATTTCATACCCGCACGTTCTCCACACTTCGGAGGCCTATGGGAGGCGGCGGTAAAAAGCGTGAAAAGGCACGTGGTAATAGTAATGAAGGGTCTCAAATATACCTACGAGGAGTACAACACGCTACTCGTTGAAATTGAAGCAATATTAAATTCTCGACCCCTCACCCCTCTTTCCTCAGACCCACAAGATATGTTAGCTCTAACCCCTTCCCATTTCCTAACCGGAGACTCACTTCTACAATTTGCACAGAGTGATTACTCGGAAGTCCCCGATAATCGTTTGTCAAGGTGGCAGCATTTACAGAAAATACGCCTGCATTTTTGGAAACGCTGGCGCCAAGAATACTTGAGTCAACTACAAGCCCGAACCAAATGGGTAAAGGACGAAGCAATACTAAAGCTAGGCGCTCTAGTCCTACTGATTGATGATAACTCACCTCCGTTGCACTGGCCTATGGGTCGAATCCTGAAGATCCATCCGGGCGATGACGGAGTTGTACGGGTTGCTACAGTTCAGACCGCAGCTGGAGTATACAAGAGGGCTGTGAGAAAGCTGTGCGTTATTCCCGATGAAGACTGAAATATCACAAATAAAATGTACCAATGACTAGATTAAGAATAGAATTAAGTTCAATATCTACTAGACTTCAAGTCATTCAAATATAATTTAGTTTAAATCAGTTATCTATTATCCTTATTTTATAAAAAAAAAATGAGATTACTTACCTTAAAGTTATTAATCAAACAGTACTTACCTCACTAGCATTTAGTTCTCACCTTATATTGTGATGTTTGTTAATTATTTAAGTACCTACTACTCCAAAAATTTGAAAAGCTCTTTCAAGGCGGGCGGAATGTCCAGAATCTAGCTAATAGTTAGACATATTCAAATAAAAACAAGGTAGATATAGATGGAAGGAGAAGGAATATATAAGGATAGAGGGAGCTGCAGTAGTACAAAAAGATGGCGTGCCCACGAGGCAGCTTGAGACTTGAGCTCGTCAAGTAAAGTTTATAATGTACAATAAAGAAGTAATAAGAACAAGAATAAAGCACAAATATTTCACTAAAACGAACACCTGCTTTGAGTAGTTCTATTTTCTGTCACTAGTTGGCGTATCGAGGTTCTAAGGTTCCCAATATTGTGCAACGAGTGGGCAAAAATGACGATTCTGAGTGAGTGTGAAGTTATCTGCACGAGCCGAAGGCGAAAGGCGAAAAACAGTTTTTGCCCACTAGTGGAGAAATGGTTCGCCGTTTCCCTACTTGCACGTCATTCATTCAGAAATAGCGTGTTTTGTTTATTTCCAGCAGGCGACAAAATCGCCTAATTTCACATTTTTGTTGGGAAAAATAGTATGTGGAACTCGTGGGCAATATACTATTTTTCAATTTTTTTTTTTTCTTTTTATCATTTATCAATTTTTAAAAATCCCAAATGATGACAATGATTTCTTTTCACAATATTAGAGAGATTTCTCGCTGACAGATTCTTATTTGGTGGAAGATGGCAAAAAAAAAAAAAAAATGTGTTACAGTTGCAACGAAAAAAAATGATATTTTGGAAATTAATTTTTGAGAAAATAATTGTCTTGACTAACTACTTTTGCCTATAGTTGCAAATAAATGTTCAATTGATTCATCTCAATATCATTTGCGGTACAAATGAATGTCACCTAAAATCAACCAACTTTGAGTTGTACCGCCAACCATATTGAGATGAATCAATTAAATATTCATTTGCGACTATATTATGTACACAAAAATATTTAATCGAGTCAATTATAGTTTTTTCTTAGTGTGGTACTCATACAACATACTACATTACTACAATATTCATATAGAAGAAATACCTCGTGCAGTAAGACTAAGTCATCCAACTAAGGTTTAGAAGCATCGGGAGTAAAGCTTTACATGAAAATGTTTAAAAAATCGAAAAAAATACTAAGATATTCGGTAGTGACCTCTAAATATTTTTCGATTGGATTCATGTTTTACACAGAGTTTTTCTACGTGATTTGGAACAATATTCAGGGGCGCCCCGCAAAATCCAAAAAAAAAAGTTCAAAAGTGGACCACCCTAGTGTACACAGATAACAAAACGTGCGGTATCATGAGAGCCGCACAACGTGCGAACACGATGTGTTGACATGAGTCCATCGGGGCTCACACGACCTGAGGGTTGTAAATAAATCCTCATGGTGGGCACACTCGGTCAGCACAATCTGCGGCGTAGCGTGCGGCCAACAACACGAGTGCAGATGACTTCATCAGCCTGCACTCATGCATTGAGAGAAAGGATTTGTTGGAGCAAATGATATTCATTTGACTGAGCAAAATGCGGCGATCAAATATGGGGAAGTGAATGTTGTGTTGATTGAAACAAACTATTTAGTTGTATAAAATAGTAGCCGGAACTCAATATCCAGTTAAACCAAGTAATGGAACCATCATTTTGGCGACATAAATGCTTGATTTAACAGAGTGTTCAGTCAGTAACACAACATATCCATTCCTTGTGATAATTCGCGCTGTTATATTAACAAAATATTGAATTGGAATGACTAATAGCAATGTAAAAAATGTCAGGTACGGATCTAGGTCGAACGTTATAAAATAAATTCAGATTGTTATAATGAATTTATTACAATGTATGATGCGTTGAACAACACCTACTAATTGTAATCAACCGCATATTGATACAAAGTAAGGATTTTTAGATTAGAAAAACATCGCATTATTTCGGCCGGGATTCGATCCGGGACGCGCGCATTCGCTCGCATTACTAGTCGCACGCTCTACCGACTACGCTAAACTATTTATTGAAATAAGTAATCACTTTAATGCAGCTGAGATATCTTGACTGAACATCCGAGTTCCAAATATCTTCTCAATTCAATTTATTTCTTAGAGTTCCAAGAGTTCTCACTCACTGTAACGCTTAAGATAAATATGTAATAATATCTCTAAAAACCATCCGGTACATTCAGAGCAATACAAAATTTTGTATTATGAATCCAACATTCGTTTGGAACAACAACACGTTGAGTTCGTATTACTCGTTGAAATAATTTGTTCGAATCAAGCATTCGATTACGTCAATCAATACCTTTAATTCGATCAACAAAATATGTGGTTCATGTCGAAACATGAGATTGTCAGTTGAATTCATACTTTTATTTAGTTTGAATGAATATTATATTCCAGTCAACAGAAATTGACTTATGAGAACTAAATATACGTTGCAATCAAATGCGTAATCAGTTGACTCAATCCCCTGAAATCGACTGAAACTTCAATTGAAACAAGCGAAGGTTCAGTCCAATCAACAATTTTATTTGACTTAATTATTTGGTCAAACCAACTGCACCGAAAAGGTTGGAATAAACACATGATGTTCAAGTCAAATGAGGAATACTCAATCGAAACAAATAGGCCTCAACTAAATATATTTGCTTGGTTCAAAAAATCCTTTCTCTCGGTGTGGTGGCCGCATGCTTCACCGCATATTGTGCTGACCGAGTGTATCCACCATCACGATTTATTCACAATCCGCAGGTAGTATAATATAATATTAGTTTCATTTATACTATACATATTAGGCCTGGCAAAAAAAAAAAAATTCTTGATTTCGTCTGTCACAGGTCGAAACATTAGTCTTGGGTCTAATAATGACTCTGTCAAAATTTGGGCTTTGTCGGACAATTTTAAGAGGTCGTGCATCGAGTCTCAATATTTGCATTTGATTAACACGTAAAAATAACTTTTCATCGTTCAAAGCTGTTCTAGAAAACTCTAGGCGATCGAGGGGGGTGTAGATTGCTGTACGGCTTTATTTTATTTTTTTTCAATTTTTCGGCATTTTTTTTTTTTTTTTTGTTAAAACGGATGTCTAATGCTTACAAGTTTTAGAACATTTGGAAATACCGTATTTCGATTGAACCTATCAGAGTTGAGAATGTTTTCAAAGTTTCTATTTAAGGGGGTGATTCTGGTCTAGAAATTTAAAAAAATCGATTTCTTTTTTTTTTTTTTCATATTCTCAAATTTTAGACTTTCAGAATATGTCCTCCAAAGGAATTTTCAAAATTCGAATTATTTTCGGAATTACAGTGACTTTTGTGACGTGGCAACTAAACCGGTCGGCCACTACCTGAGGACGCGTCCCTTCGAAAAACTCCTTTATATTCCATATATATTGTTACGCTGGGTGAAACGCCCTATAGCTAATAAATCACCAATATATAATTTGTCAGATAATCTAGTAGCTATGAGATAAATGAGGTACCTCTAAAACATACGAGATAGGTTTCTAGATCAACAACTATTATTGTAAAGACAAATTAGTCTTGCTCTAGCCCTCCACTGGACAAGATCTGTATTCGATTTATTGAATATAAACCCATTTTGCCTGATTCATTTAATTTCGTGTTTGGCTTACTTTATTGTTCTCGAGAATTCACAGCCCTTATTTTACTTGCAAACTTCCTTTGCAATAATATTGTGACTTTGTACTTTGTGTAAGCGTCCCAGGGACTACCGATCGCGATAACGAGTGTGCACGGTCGGCAGGCTACCCAGGAAGAGCTAAGACAGAATTCGGCAGGGTATCATATTTCTGATCCTCTTTTGTTTGTGTTACGTGCAAGCGAGCTGTGGCGAGATTGCCGGCTATACTAATCGTAATTTAGAATGCGAAAGTCACCTGAGCGGTTAAGTAACTTCCGTTGTGGGTCTTTGCTTTGTTAAACCACTAAAGTGGACCTGAAGGATTGAATAGAAGATGAAGGGATAATAACTCAGACTCGATGATGCCAGTTTGACACATTTAGGTTATATATATATTCTTGTCACTGAGTGAATGAACAATAAGAATTTAGAATAGCAATAGTTATATGAATAGCAATAGTTGTATTTGTAGTTATAGTTATGAATGGGGATTGAGATGGGTATAAGCCAGTGGAAATAGTGATACCTGACTGCGCGGTGCGTCAACTTTTACAACCCGTCACCAAGGAGGCCGATTGTCGAAGAGTACGGATAGCCCTTGGGGTGTCTTGGCGGTTGCTGTGCGATATGCTCCTGTACCAAGCCGGTCTTCTGTAGTCGGATAACCTCCAGCGACAAGGTGTGACGGTCCCAGTTGCACGGTCACTTCCAATAATAATTCTGACTCGCGAGTAAGGGATACGGGGTCTTTTTATCCCTTACCGATCAGCTTTGGCGGGGGATGGAATGTCCTTGGTCAGCATCCAGGGCAATGAACCTTTGTCTCACCCGCGCAGTTTGGCTCGCTCATCCGCTAGCTCATACCTATGATGAAATTGCTGAACCGGCAGCCTAAATTCTTCCATCGCGTGATGTACCTGCCTCCTTGCTCGGGCGCGCAGCTGCAGGTCAGCTAGAACCTACATTGTGTCTCTTCTCGGAACGGATTACTGGGGGGTGAGGGACAGTTCGTATAATTTTAGCATTTGAATAACAAAAGACTGTCCTTTTCTCCAAAATGTGTTTATGTGAAATTTTCTCGCAAAGGCACGTTTGAAAATTCAAAAGCATATCAAAATATAAAGAATATTTTATACACCCTATTTTCAACTCTAATCAAATCTTGATCAAGAAACTATATACCGAGAAGAAATCTTGATACTGCACAGTCAAAGTGCCTGACTGCGCATGCGCGAGTTTCGTCGTCCGCTGAGGCAGGTTAGCCATCCCGAGTTTTAGCTGTCAAACTTTGTTCTTGGCGGCGATGTAATTGATACGAATTTTTGTGGTTATAATCTCAAATAATTGCGTTAGCGATTCGGAAAGGCTTGAAAAGCTTTATTGAAACTTGATGTTCGACTGTCGCAATTTATTTCGAACAGTTGATTGCTCGCTTCGATTCGATTGAATTATCTTCCGATAAAGACTATTTTATTCAAGATTGCTACAGTAACTGCTTACGCGCAACAGGAAGACTGAAGTTCTAGTGAAAGTTTTTTGATGGACATTAAACCGAGAATCGAAATGTCTGGAACCACCGTCCGAATCGACACCCTGAGAGCTGACAATTATGATACATGGAAACTCCAGGCAGAGGCTCTTCTGACGAAGAACGATGTATGGCAATACGTAAGTGGTGAAAAGCCTAGGCCAGAAGCTGCCGGAGACGAGAGAACGAGGTGGGACGTAACTGATAAAAAGGCCAAAGCCGATCTAATCCTAGCTATAAGTCCTTCGGAATTAAAACAGATTAAAAATTGCATAACTTCTCGGGAGATTTGGTTGAAACTAGAAAGTACGTATCAATCGAAAGGACCCGCCCGCAAGGCAACCTTATTGAAGAGAATCACATCAGTTAAAATGAAAGAAGGCAATAATATACGTGAACATTTAGCTCAGTTTTTCGATGCCGTCGATAAACTAGAAGAGATAGGTCATAAGATAAACAAAGATCTGCCCGCAATATTATTGCTTTATAGCCTACCCGATTCCTTCGAGAATTTTCGCTGTGCAATGGAAACAAGAGATGATCTTCCCGAAGTCGACATGCTGAAAGTCAAAATATTGGAGGAATACGAGTCGCGCGCAGCCAAGGAAGACAACACAGCCCAAAAGGCTATGTACGCGAAGAAACCGCCGCGACACAGCTACAGTAAACACTCCGAGTCGAAGAATGAAAACAAAGACAGCGGTGAGTCAAATAGAAACACTGTTTTTAAAATTAAATGCCTCAGATGCGGTAGAGACGGTCACGTGGCAAAACGGTGCCGTTCGAGATGGCCCGCGCAACACGGACGCGCAGCCAAGCCCGAAGACAACAATCAAACAGAAACAGCTGGTCCTGCTCATATTCAAGAAGAAATTGCGCTATTGAATGCTTAAACCAATCAAAACGAATATTGGTGCTTGGACAGTGGGTGCACCCCACACATGACCGCAAAGGAAGAAATATTCGGGCAAATTTCGAAAGTTGATAAGTCATTAAACCTTGCAAATTCGCAGTCAACTAAGATAAAAGGTATCGGTGAAGTTAAATTGAACATTCGCGATGAAAAAGGCCCAAAAACATTAAGACTCGAAAAAGTATTACACGTACCCGATTTACGCACTAATCTACTGTCTATTTCTAAGATAACTGATAGGAACCTACAAGTACTTTTCAGAAAAAAATGATGCAGTAATAACGGATCAACAAGACAACCAGGTAGCGGTTGCATATAGGTCCGGGGACTTATACTTCCTACGAAAAGGCGAAGAGGCGAATGCAGCAACTGAAAATTCTAGCAGTGACCTACAGGAATGGCACTGTAAACTTGGACATTTGAACGAAAAGGATCTCGTTGAAATGGCGAACAAGGAAATGGTATATGGTCTAAAATTTAATACTAAGCAAAAAATGCCAGCATGCGAAGTTTGTATAGAGGAAAAACAAACTCGAACACCATTCCCGCGTACAGAATCAAATCATACTAGCGAACCATTACAGATTGTGCACACCGATTTATGTGGACCGATGAGAAAACCATCGCATAGCGGAGCCCGATATTTCGTTACATTTATGGACGACTATACACGATGGTGTGAAACGTTCTTTATGAAAAATAAAGTGACGTTTTCGAAATCTTTCAGAAATATAAGGCTGCAGGTGAGACCTTCGCCGGAAAGAAAATCAAGATGATACAGTCTGACAACGGACGCGAATATTGCAACAACGCCTTTGACAGATTTCTGGAGGAAAACGGCATTCAAAGAAGACTAACCACGGTCCACACACCAGAACAAAACAGGATAGCGGAAAGAAAAAATCGAACCCTCGTCGAGATGGCAAGATGCATGATGAGGCAAGCGGAAGTCTCCCCCGTTTTTTGGGCAGAAGCAGTGAACACTGCAAACTACGTGCGAAACCGATGCATAACCAAGGCCTTGAAGGAAGAAACACCCTATCAGATGTGGTACGGCAAAACGCCGACGGTGAACTATTTCAAGATTTTTGGATCGAAAGCCTTCGTCTTAGACAAGAGCCCACAAAAAGGAAAATTTGATTCAAGATCACATGAATGTGTCTTCATAGGATATTCTACCGAATCAAAGGCATATAGATTTTGGTCGCCCGAACTGAAAAAGATCGTGATTAGCAGAGACGTAAGATTCGTGGACGAGCCATTTTTCCGAAATCAATATTACGACGTATTTAGCGACGGAGATAACCCTCGAGCATCAGGCGGAAGTCCATCGCAAGAAGAAGAAAAGTCAGAAGATCAAACTGAAATTGATCTCACTCAAATAGCGAAAGACATCCAACCAGCACGGCAATCCCCTCCTCATAACATTCAAAGAGAAAGAGTGAACTCATGGCCACGCATTCAAATTGCAAAACGAGGAAGAAGAAGACCGACATTACTACGCACTGGTTCAGTTGGAAGACCACGCAAAATATATCGTGAGCTACCAAGAAATGCAGCGGATGAAGAAGACCCCACTTCCAGTGATTCCGATGACGTTTTCGTCGACGTTTCGGCGAACTTCGTCGAAACACAAGACCCTGGGACCTGGGAAGAAGCAGCAGCCAGCGAAGATGCAGCATCGTGGGAAACAGCCTTAATAGAAGAATACTTAGCGCAAATCAAAAACAAAACATGGGAAATCGTCACCAGACCGCCCAAGCGAAAAATAATTGGCAGCAGGTATGTCTTCAAGACAAAGAAATGCCCTGACGGAGCACGGGATAAAAAGAAGACACGCCTGGTAGCGAAAGGATGTTCGCAAAGGCCCGGCATAGATTTTTTTGAAACATACTCACCTGTGGCGAGAGCCACGTCAATAAGAATTTTGGTAGCTTTATCAGCGGAACTTAGATTACAAAGTCATCAAATGGACGTCGTGACAGCGTACCTCAATGGAGAACTAAATGAAGATGTCTACATGGAAGTCCCGCAAGAACTGGAAGGAGTTCTAGATAAAATACTCATATGGAACCAACAAAAAACCAAACCACTCAAACTCGACGACGAAATCATTTCGACTGTCAAAAACTGGAAAGAAGCTCTACAAAAGGACAACCAAGTATGCCTCCTGAAGAGAGCATTATATGGACTCAAGCAGTCCGGAATCCAGTGGCACAGAAAATTGGACGCCGTATTGAGAAAAATAGGTTTAGAACAACTTGAACAAGACCCATGTGTCTACTTTTCATGCAACCAGACAGAAACAACCATACTAGCAGTATATGTTGATGACCTGCTAATTGCATGCAATAACCCTCAGAGAATGAACGAAATAAAAGGAGCACTGAGCGAATCCTTTAAGATGAAAGATTTAGGACCCGCAAAAAATTGCCTTGGAATCGAATTTTCTCAAACCGACAATAACAATAAAGTGGAACTGACTCAAAAACAATACACGAAATCAATCCTAGAAAGATACAACATGCAAGAATGCAAGCCGGCGGCGACACCGATGGATGCCAGCGTGAACCTGAGAAAACCAGAAGATACCAACGTTGAAGAAATGGAAAAATTTCCATACCAACCTCATTGGCTCCTTAATGTACCTAGCCGTCTCAACACGGCCCACAGTGGTCGGAATCGCTGAAAAAGTCGGCAAAATTCAAAATTTCAAGTTTGGCGGTTGGGGTTGGCTTTGAAATATGTTGAAGAGAGGGGGTTACTGCATAGGTTTCCAGAAGGGCAGACTGCTGAGTCACGTATTTGGACTATGACAGTTGCCTAAAGTACACGGTCGCGTCAGTTGCCAATGCTACCTGCCGCCGCGCGAAAATAAACGGTATACTCAAAGTGAAAGTGAATTTGTACTGAAGTCCTGATTGTTATGTGCGATATGGAGGATGTTCCTGGAGGTATGTAGAATATATTTATGCATCAATAACCTATTTTTTCGATAATGGCATGTTTCAAACGTAGAGACGAAAAACCCCCCGCAATCTGCTTCGATTTTTGAACGCCTTGATCGAAAATTGTCGAAATAGTTGTGATCCCAGGAGATCTTGCGCCGTTTGATGTTTGAGTATATGCAGAATAGTGTTTAGTTTCGAAATTTTCAAAGAAACCTTCCACATTCGTCCCTGCTCGGGTTCACGGCCATTTTGATTGTTGTTGTGCGCGGCCTGGCGCGGCCGGTTCACCACAGTAGGGGGGCCTAGCTCGACAATAGCAAGCGTCGAGGCATACCTGCGCGTTTCATATACCGGGTGTTCTTATATTAAATAGTACTTATGAATATACACGGTGTTTTTATATTTTTTTTTATTTCTCTAAAATGTAGTATCACTGCAAAACATCTAATCAAAAATCTGTTGCAAAAGCCATTCATTATATTCTTATTCGTGATTTTCCCACTGATGAACGAATGTTTTCGGCAGGATCCGGAGTGGTGACGTACACCAGGAAAAAAATTTTCGAAATTGTAAAAAGTAACCTTCAGGGGGACTTGAATACACAGATCTGCCTTCTCGGAGAACACTTCGCCGAACTGCACCATGACAAAGATTTCGAGATAGATGGACCTAAAAAAAAACGAATTGAAGAAGCTCTTGTGTAACATCAAATCAAGATGGAAAGCATCGAACTACACACTCGATCTATTCTATAAAAAAAATGAAAAATGGTTGGAATCTTCTGTCACTTTGAAGGTAAAGACTCAGAGAAGTTATGATGTGAATCATAAAATGAATCATACAATAATTATTATAATTCATAGTAATAATAATATCATATGTTTTATCCCTCGTTTCAGAATATTCGGACTCGTTCTAGGAGTAGATCGTCTGATTCAAGAAGCGTAGGTCGCCCGATCACGGAGGATTTTGACACAGCTAGCGAACGTACGAAGAAACGAAGAACAGATTCAATTCGTTCATCAATAAGTACTTCGGAATTGGTTTATGCGACTCAAAAAAGTCTTCGCGACTCCGGATGCGTTGCCGCAACCACTGTTCTGAAGGATATTACAACATCCTCATCTCCAACTAGAGCTACTAAGTACAAGGAGGCTCTCAGGACAGCTACAAAACCGAGGCCAGTCGAGATGTCACCAGATGAGGCACTGGTGGACATCGTTAACTTAAAATTAACAAAACAACAGTACTTAGACCTTCGAAGTTCGTTAAGAGACAAACATTTTTTTGCGTATCCGTCGTACGATAAAGTTTTAGAAGCGAAAACGCGTTGTTATCCTGCGGGCATTGCAGTAACAGAAACGAGCGCGGAAGTAGAACTACAGTCTCTACTTGATCACACTTGCCAAAGAATTTTGAAAGTGCAACAAGATGTTGTCAACACATTGCATCCACAATTGACTTCTGATCTTCGATTCATTGTAAAATGGGGTTGTGATGGTAGTTCAGGTCAAAGTCAATACAAACAGAAGTTTAGTGATGAGACAAGTTCAGACGGAAATATTTTTTTAACTTCACTTGTTCCTTTACAAATTTTTGGTATAGATAATGAAACACGAAGAGAAATAGTAGTATGGAAGAATCCCCGTCCTTCGTCAACTCGTTTTTGTCGTCCAATAAGACTACAGTTTTTGCACGAGAACACAGAATCTACTCGTAACGAAGAACGTTTTGTAACTAGTCAAATTGACACTTTGGTCCCTTACAAGACTTTTATCGATGGAAAGGAAGTTATAGTCAAGTATGAAATGCATTTCACGATGATAGATGGCAAAGTAGCGAATGCAGTAACAGAGACAAAGTCTGCAATGCGTTGTCATTTGTGCAAAGCGACGTCAAAGGATTTTAATAATCTTGAAAAAATGAAGAAACTACAAATCGATCCTAGTGGTTTGAAGTATGGCTTATCGACTTTACATGCATGGATCCGATGTTTTGAATGCCTTCTGCACATCGGATATAAAGTAGGTATTCATAAGTGGCAAGCGCGTGGTGACACAGACAAAGACACTATAAAGCAGCTTAAATGTATCATTCAAAAAGCCTTCAAGAGTGAATTACACTTAAATATCGACTGCCCGAAACCAGGGTTTGGCAGCAGTAACGATGGAAATACGGCTAGGCGATTCTTTGAAAACTCGTCCGTGTCTGCTAAGATTCTGGGAGTAGATGAAACTTGAATCAATAAGTTTCATACAATACTGCAAGTTTTGTCAAGTGGATTCGCTGTTAATGTCGAAGTATTTAAAGATTTTTGCTTCGAAACCGCGGAAATGTTCGTGAACTTGTATTCATGGTATTGTATGCCAACTTCGGTCCATAAGATCTTAATTCACGGAGCTAAAATTGTTGAATGGGCCCCACTTCCGATCGGGCAATTGTCGGAAGATGCTCAGGAAGCGAGAAACAAAGACATAAAAAAATATAGAGAAAATTTCTCACGAAAATGTGCGAGAGACAAAACAATGACAGATGTCTTTCAACGTATGATGATCACATCTGATCCATACATTTCAAGTATGGGGAAACAGTTGCAAAAACCAAGAAAAAGCTTTTCACCTGAAGCTATGGCAATGCTTCTGTGTCCTGATGTTTCCGTGGACATGGTAAAGGACGAGGTAGAGGATGACGCTTGATGTATATAGCTTAGATCTATTTCAATATACTGTGTTGTAACTTGAAAAAAAAAAAAATACAAAAATTTTGCAATATATGCGTCATATTTCATCCAGCCACTTTTTTTCCTATATTCACGACAAACAACCTTGAAAAACCCGGTTTTACAAAGTATAATTCCATGGAAACTTTTTGTTTATACCGGTCAAGCATTCTGAGTCTTGAATTTAAAATGTCGACATGAATTTCGTGATCAGCGACCTCAAAAACATAAGTACACGAAGTTTCATCCAAATTCGAGAACATTTTGTGTTGTCGGTCGGCCATATTGGATCCGCCATTTTGAATTTTCCAAATTTGACTTCAGATTCATGATCAGCGACCTCAAAAACATAAGAGTCCTGAGTTCCGTTATGATCACAACCTTGGTGTAGTTTTGCCGACTTTTTCAGCGATTCCGACCACTGTGTGTTGGCCCGAGCGGGTCTACAATTCCCATAAAAGCTGTATCACTCCTAGCAGCACGGCATGCAGATAACCTAAGGGATTCCGTTCTACGAAAGTTTGTCGAACTAAATTGTTTGTATACTTTTCGTGTACATAGTGCACCAAGAGCAACCGTCATAGCCATTATATTGAATTGAATACGATTTTGAAGTATAGGCCGAGCAACAGAATCAACCGAGACACACAGAGGAACAGCCTCCGAGAAGATGGTTTTACCGCCAACCGTTTTCAAGGATATCCCTTTTGTACTCAATTCATTAGCTTGTTCGACTAACGATGACAAATACAAATTCATAAAAGGTAGCTTTGGTTCTTTAGTGCTAATCCACATTCCAGCTAGAATTAAATTTTTTCCACGGACGTTGGGGGGCAACTCGTTTATCATTAACTGTATAGGCCACAAACTGCGCTTGGAACTGCGGAATAAAGGTGTTCCATCAGTGTTGAAGTTATAAGTTAATGTTCTACTCGCGCTCTTCTCAGTTATAGCTTTTTTATATATAATTCCATCGCATACATCTCTCACGTTATCACTGTCATCGAACCCTTGAACTTTGTTTAGAACTTCCAATAGAGAGGTTTGAAGCTTTACATCTTTGAATAACATTTCTAATTGATATTTAATGATATTTGATATCAACAGAAAAAAAAAGATTCGATGACATTGAAGACAATGTATATCCTTTATCGCACTCTTCGCAGATAACAGTAATTTTTTTCAAACGCTTGGCCCTAGTTTGATGCAACATTTTTGAGCAATTTCCACAATAGAAATTTAGCTTCACTCTATCTACCGGAGGGTCATACCGCTGTCGTAAATAATAATTATTCATTCTCACTCTCGGATCAGGACAACGAAACAAATGTACTACCGGAGGAAAATCGAAAACGAGTTGGACAACCCGAAAAGGATGTGGGTTACGATAAACAAATGCATGGCGAAACCAACAACTCAACCGAAAGGTGTGGAAGAGATTGAGGCTGATACAGGTGAACTTATCAAGGAGGATGGCTTAATCGCAGACTCTTTCGCAGAATTTTACAGCAATATTGGCAAAAGGCTAGCAGAGAGTCTCCCACCCCCCGCGTCGCCAAGCATAAATGGCCGCAAAACTCGATGAGCCTCTATCCCACGACTGAGGACGAAATAAAACGGCATATCCTTTCACTAAGGAAAGGGGCACCCCTGGCCCAGATGGCTTGACAGCTGACATACTTAGACAACTAGCTCCGTGGATTGCAGCACCGCTGCAACACCTGATAAACAACATGTTCAGCTCGGGAACTTCCCCCTCCATTCTGAAAGAAGCGACGGTTATCCCAATTTACAAAGACGGAGGTAAGCGGAAGCTAAACAATTATCATCCGATAGCGCTAACATTGAATCTGGCGAAAGTAGTCGAGTAATGCATAAAGATGAGAATAACCAGTTTTCTCAAAGCCACAAACCAACAACCGAAAATGCAATTTGGCTTCAAGAAAGGAGTCTCAACGGAGGATGCTCTTGCAGAGATCACGCAAGACATTACTATGGGAATGGAAAGAACAACGCCTTCCCTGGTGGTATTCATTGACCTTAAAAAAGCTTTTGACACCCTGAACATACCACTACTGCTGGAAAATCTGGAAAAGAAAGGACTCAGAGGTAACACGCTGAAACTAATGAGTAGCTTTCTAAATGACCGGCGGGCTGAGGGTGAGGATTGGAGATTCGTACAGCCATACGAGGAAGGTTGACTTTGGAGTGCCGCAAGGTACGATCCTGGGACCGATTCTCTTCACAGTATACATGGACGACATTTTCGACATACAAGCCGACTGCAAGGTCATCGCATATGCGGATGACACCTGCATCTGGTTCACAACAAAAGACTAAAGTTCGCCACCGACACAAACGAGACTGGAGATGGGAAAGTACCTGCGGTGGTTTAGCGAGAATTCGTTAACCATCAATGTGGAAAAAGCCAAGTGTATGGTTTCTGGATGCTACAGGGACAGTATCCCCGACTGGTCTTCCATCACACTACACAACCCATAGGAGGGAAGACGTGACGTTCCAAACTTAGCGGTGGAAGTCGTGCCGTTCATCAAATACCTCGGGGTAATGATGGACCCGCACCTAAAATGAAAAGACCACGTGAGTATGGTAACTAACAAGCTGCGATACCTGCTGTTTGTCTCCAGAAGAACAAGAGAGATACTTCACACTAAGAAGACAGATAACATGGTTTTCCACGCGTTGTACCTATCCATACTGAACTATGGGATTCTGGTATTATTGGTATTCTTGATTCCGAAATCAAGATACCAATAATTCTTGGAATATGGTCACGTTAAGGAAGAAGCAAAATAAAACGTATTTTCTTTTTCTCTCCTTTTCCCAACCGCCAAGACAATTATGAAACAGCATGTCAAAGCAAGTTTCTATATTTTACTTCCACGAAACTATACTATGTGGAAGTTAAATGAGGTTGAAGTTCGTAACGTTAATGTAACAGAATATTCGCCAAAAATTCTCAAATTCAAGGCTCGAACGTTTCAAATGGATCGAAAACGGTGCATAATTCCTCAAATTGTGTGAAACATGTTTATCTAGCATATTTTGTAATTCTAACAACATTTGAATCACGAAATATTGCATTTCTTCAACGAATATTCTGTTACGTTAACGTTACGAACTTCAACCTCATGAAGTTACACGTCATTTTGGTGAGAATGTCATTAAAAAACCGAGGTATCTTGTAATATGGAATACCTGTGTCTACTGTATTTCCATTGTATTAGGCATAGCACATGCATAGATTAAATTTTCCGATTTCAGATGAATTAACACGCATTTGCTTTGTATCCCGCTAATCGGAATAATTTTAGTACTCGACCCTATTTTTATTTCGGAGATGTGTACCGTTTTGCGGAACACTAATTTTGAATAGTCTTGAACTCGCAGATAACACTGCTGGTTTGCGCAAATAATATCTTTTATCCGAATAATTTGACCGGATCTCAAAACTGCAGTAGAATCATCGTTTCTCTTGTCACAGCTATAACTCTCAGTCGAATAAATTAACTTCTTATAAATACATCGTGTGTATTTTCTAATTGTCGAACTTGAAGAATCAATGTCATCGGAAAAAATATTTTCACTCTCTATTGCGTCACCCAAAAATTTTACCCCTCCGACGTTTGCAGAAGAAAAGTACTTTTGGAGTGGATTTGAAGACAACAAGTCCGTACAATATTCTACAGCTGCATGACTGTCTGAATGTAATGATAACGTGGACCAGCGAAAATTATTCGTAGTCAACATTCTGTTAATGATCTGCTGGCTAACGCCTTTTGGACCATTAACGTTTCGTTTTAACCCATTCATGTTGCTTTCAAATGCGAATGTAGAAGTCGACCATAGAGGTCCACTTTGTTTGACTGACTCTACCAAGTGAAGTAAGCTATGAACATTGAATGTCATGCAACTTTCTCCATATAATATTTCAAAATCAAAAACGAATTTAGTTAGATCATGTTCGCAGTCACTGAGATCGGCTGCAGTTATATTCTGTGTGAGAAGTTTAAAAATGCTATTTACCAGCAAAGTCAGATGTTGGAGTGCTCTTTCATCGAGTATACCGTTTAAACAAGGCAAGCTATAAAATAGCAGCCAAGAACGCCATTCGCTGCCTTTCCATTTTGCCTTCTCGTTCAAATCTCGCGGTAGCCGATGAATATCGTGTGGTGGTGAAATTGAATTTAATCGTTGATTTATTATCGTTCGCTGTGACGGCTTCAAAAAGAACTGTTGGCCCGAGCGAGTCCACAATTCCCATAAAAGCTGTATCACTCCTAGCAGCACGGCATGCAGATAATCTAAGGGAAAGCCCCAGACCATGTCGAACAACAATAATTCGGTTAGAATCGATTGTCCTTTAACACCCCTAAACACCGTGTTACGTTTAATAGCTTCGATGACGTCTTTTAAGTGGCTATCATGGGTTCGATTATCAACATCTGTTTCTACAAAAGTTTGTCGAACTAAATTGTTTGTATACTTTCCGTGTACATAGCACCAAGAGCAACCGTCATAGCCGTTAAATTAAATACGATTTTGAAGTATAGGCCGAGCAACAGAATCAACCGAGGCACACAGAGGAACAGCCTTCAACAAGATGGTTTCACCGCCAACAGTTTTCAAGGATATCCCTTTCGTACTCAATTCATTAGCTTGTTCAACTAACGATGACAAATACAAATTCATAAATGGTGGCTTCGGTTCTTTAGTGCTAATCCACATTCCAGCTAGAATTAAATTTTTTCCACGGACGTTGGGGGGCAACCCGTTTATCATTAACTGTATAGGCCACAAACTGCGCTTGGAACTGCGGAATAAAGGTGTTCCATCAGTGTTGAAGTTATAAGTTAATGTTCTACTCGCGCTCTTCTCAGTTATAGCTTTTTTATATATAATTCCATCGCATACATCTCTCACGTTATCACTGTCATCGAACCCTTGAACTTTGTTTAGAACTTCCAATAGAGAGGTTTGAAGCTTTACATCTTTGAATAACATTTCTAATTGATATTTGATATCAACGGAAAAAAAAAGATTCGATGACATTGAAGACAGTGTATATCCTTTATCGCACTCTTCGCAGATAACAGTAATTTTTTTGAAACGCTTTGCCTTAGTTTGATGCAACATTTTTGAGCAGTTTTCACAATAGAAATTTAGCTTTACTTTATCTACCGGAGGATCATACCGCTGTCGTAAATAATAATTATTCATCCTCACATTTTTGTATTTATCGCCAGCTAAAGTTTTGATTAATTCTATGAGAGCCTGCTGTGCTTGATAAGATATCCCAAATTTGAGAGTGAAAGCAACGATCATTGCAGATACTGCTGCAGTACTGAGATTTGATTGTTTGAACATAATAATAGAGTCGTTTTCAGTATAAAGTTGTTCTTCGTCGTCTTTGGTAGGAGTTTGTTTTTCGTCGTCGCTATCAGAGCTTGTTTCACCATTCTCTATATCTTCGTCTTCTCCGCATTCATGCACTGCAAGGTTAACAGAGTCGACACTACCTGCCTCGTTTTGAAATTCAACCCACTCATTTTCAGGTGATTCGTCAGAGCAACTCTCAGCTTCCTGTGAAACTTCAGGACTGGTGAGAGCTGCACTTCCTTCTGCAGAAGGAGTTATTATCCGCGCGACAGGATCTGGGGAATAATAATGATTGAATAATTTATTAACTATGTGTTTGCCGGGGCTGCGAATAATGTGACTATTGGCTTATTCGTGCAAAAGATATTTTGGCGCCACCTGTGGCTGTTGGGATAAATTACTATTTTCTCTCGTAACACCCTGTTGCTTGAGGGGGCAAGTTCCTAATGCTGCCACCATGGGTGGATACGCGTCCGGTAGGTAGAGAAAGAACATGGCTCACAGCTAACATTATTATTTCGCGGACTTTCATTATAAGTTTCAAATTCAGAATTCAAAAGTTTCAAATGCTAAAAAAGTTCATGAAAATTCAATAAATTGCAACATCGAGTGTTGAATTAATCAAATGTGTGAATCGTCCGAATTAATAAGAATAACCAAGGACGGTCAATGCAAATAATTCTTTAGCAGAAAGTTTATAAATTATTTATCAATGGAAGAATATTAGGGATGTGCAGGGATCAAATTAAAAACTCTTCGGGTTTGAAAGCTGACATTTTCAGGAATTTTTTTTTCAATCAGAAATCGATCAGCTATATGGATTTTTAAAAATCACTGGGGGCAGATTTCATATGCTTATCCGGCTATAGGCCTTTTGGATAACATACAGACAAAGTAAACTAAGCTTGTGTGGCGTATACATGCATAACATTGACGTCGAAGTTTTGTCAAACGGCAGCGCTGTACGTACACAGCTCTCACGCACACTAGTAGCGTATCTGTATGTTATCCAAGAGGCGTACATCTTTTCAATAGAATTTGGCGAGATAACTTTTTTCCAACCGCTGGCCGAGCTGTTTAAATTAAATCGAATGCAGGCTAGAATACGGTGATATACTATGACTATATGCTTAATGAAATTGATTCTGAGCCGGATGTGTTTGACAATTAAATAAACAGCCTGGCGCTCTAAATTATTGGAATCCAGCGCGCCGATTGGCTGTTTTCAGAATTGTCAAACACATCCGGCTCAAATCAATTTCATTATGTGTACCTTGTATCTCCGCCTCGCATACTTCCGCATCTTTTTCACGCTTCCTTTTGGACGATTTCCATGGATTCATTGTCCGAGAAGAAACATCACTTTCATGGAAGTCCGGATCAAGGAATCGGTTGTAATGACGACGATTGGCCATTTTTACTTCTTACTTTTACTAATAAACTCTCCCACTTCCTAGCCTTCTGAATATATTTATATCTGGCAGACTATATATTTTCTAACTATACGATGAACATTTAAACACTAATACGCTCTTATCTGAGACTAACTGTAAATGCTTCATCAGTTTAATTAAGTCTGTATCCACGATATCTGATTAAGTACGTTCTTTTAATCACTGTCGATGTTAAAATCGGGTTTTATTATGTATTAACTGAAGAAAACAAAAGACACATCCAGGAATTCTATGATAGAAATAGAACTTTCTATGTTTTCTTATTTGCTTCATTTGATATTTATCCAGAAATTTCTGAGAAACTTATTGTTCATCCATGTGTTTTATAGGTTAACTTTTATGTATTGATCGCTGATTGAAGATTCATGGCCGGTTTATGGTATTATATTACTTCACTTTTTGAATAAAAGTGTGAGGAAACCCCTTACTTAAATTTACCGATTAGATATACTTATTTTATTATTATTATTATTATTATTTTTTTTTAATTATTATTTTATTAACATCTATGGCTTATCATTAACACTTCACTATATAGACCCTTGTTTTTAGGTTTTAATAAGTATTACCTCTGTAATTAATTGTGACTTTTCTTCTTATTTTGGAGTTTAAATTAATTTATAAATTTATTAATTTATCAAGACGACACACAGGATCAGGAACAACGTACCAGCTAAACCAAATTGATTTAAAGACACAGATTTTATTGTCGATAGAGACTCAACCCCACGAAGTTTCCTCGTCTTCCGAAGAAAATGACTGAAGAAACACTATCCAAGTTGATTTGAGCAATCCTCCACAAATTCTATTAATTTTTAGTCAGATTTGATTTTAGACACCAAAAGAATAATCTTCCTCAATATATTTACTTATTTAGTTTCCACGCTTTGACCAATTATCATTAATCTCGCCAATAACTCAGAACAATCCTAATCGAGTCTGTACAGACCAACTGCCAAAACGGAACTCATAGGTGTAGATTGAGCTGTATTCACTTTGTGCCGGATGTAAATGCACACCCTTCGAGTCAAAATAATAAATTATACTCGTTTAGAGAGGTCTCATTGGGAAAATGACGTCTTGGTACTCTCTTAAAATGAATCAGTGGAATTTCACTGATTTATCAGTGAATCTCACTGATTTATCAGTGGATCTCACTGATTGCCCAGTGAAATCTCACTGATTCAACCAGTAAACATAGAAGTGGGGATAATTCACTGATTCAACCAGTACATGTGAAGTATGGCCGCGATCACTGTTTAAGGTTGTACGCGCACAACGTAGCGAGTCGAAATAAAATCTAAATTTTTTTATCTTTGAAATAAAAAAAATAATTGTATAAATTAATATATTTAATTTATATCTTATTTAAGACCATTTAAGGGGGTATCCCCACCTTTAAATGGGTCAACATTCTGAGAAAGAGATTGATATTTTACAGCGAATTTGAGAGTCTGATCAAATCCAAAAAAATCATGAAGTTGAGGGAGGGTTTGACCCTCACTATCCATACTTAACATTGGATATTACTTTGAGTCTAATAGTAGTTACGCTGAATATAGATAAATACAAAATTACTCGGTTGTCGCAAAGAATCAGTAGTACCGTTGGATCGATTCTGGAATTTTTGGTCCTCAATTGTTGAGAAGAGATGCCTCTATCATATGAACATAGAACTTTTCGATATCGCGAAAATTGCCTGACTCGCTTAGTTTTTACTGAGATTTTTCTAATTCTTCAATTTTTTTTCTCTATTTTTTCTATTATCTCAACCAAAAATAGTCATATCAAAAAGTTCTATGTTCATATGATAGAGGCATCTCTTCTGAACAATTGAAGACCAAAAATTCCAAAATCGATCCAACGGTACTACTGATTCTTTGCGACAACCGAGTAATTTTGTATTTTTCTATATTCAGCGTAACTACTAATAGACTCAAAGTAATATTCAATGTTAAGTATGGATAATGAGGGTCAAACTCTCCCTAAACTTCTTGATTTTTTTGGATTTGATCAGACTCTCAAATTCGCTGTAAAATATCAATCTCTTTCTTAGAATGTTAACTCATTTAAAGGTGGGGATACCCCCTTAAAGTCCGCTCAGGTTAATTATATAATTATTTCTTTTTAAATCAGATGTTATCTGACTTCGGTATTCAGGGCCGGATTTACCCAGGGTGCCGCCCTGGGGCACCGTGAAAAATGCCGCCCCATTACCTAAAGCCTACATAAAATAGGTAAAGGTTCGGTATACAATTTTCAAATAAAGAAAATCAAAACAAAAACTTTCAAAAATTGTGAATAACAAGATACTAATCGCGTGTCTAATGGCATAAGGTCGTAAGCGCCAAAAAAAAATTTTTTTTTGCGGATATGCCCAAAAGATGTGATATTGCATGAAAAAAGATTTTGCCACCAACAAAACAAATTTTTGTAACACATGCATGATTTCTGCGTTTTTTTTACCTAAAAATAGGGTCAAAAGTAGCCGTTTATTGACCGCTTAAAAAGAGCGGGCAATAATGGATTCATTATTGCCCGCTTCTTCAATAAGCAGGCAATAAAAAATTCTTTATTGCCCGCTTCTTCAATAAGCGGGCAATAATGGATTCTTTATTGCCCGCTTCTTCAATAATATATATATATATATATATATATATATATATATATATATATATATATATGTCGCTTATAAGCACAAAAAACGCAGAAATCAATACATGGTTACAAAAAATATGGTGTGTACCAAGGGCTAAGTGGGCTTTTTGACCTCGTGTGGTTGCAGTACTCATCTTCGGCTCGCGGATGCACTCGTCTTCGACTCGTGCTCCCTCGCCTCCGACTAGTACTGCAAACTCCACACTCGGTCTAAAAAAGCCCACTTTACGCCCTTGCTACACAATATACTATTTTTCTTGGGCGCTTACGACCTTTTGCCATTAGACACGCAACTTATGAGGGTTTCTTCTTGGTTTCTTCGTCAAACGGGGCCACCCATTTAATTTGAGGTCTTCGAACATTCCGTAATAATTCGTACATGTTATTGAGGATGAAAAACAAATTTTTGAATTTTTTCAGATTTTTTGGTCATTGCATTCCAGAAATATTTTTATGCACGACTGTGCGTAAAGTGCGTGTGTAAAGTTAAATTTTCGATGCGTGCAGTGTACTTTTCTTAACGCCGTATGTAAAGTAAATAGCCTTGCGGCTATTTACTTTACACACGACGTTAAGAAAAATACACTCCACGCCTCAAAAGTTTAATTTTACACGTGCACTTTATGCACAGTTCGTGCATAAAATAGGGTATGCGACTTGTGCGTAACTTTTTTTCCACTCGTGCGATCTCGCAAAACTCGTCACCGGCTTCGCCGGTGACTCGTTTACCGTGATCGCTACTCGTGAAGAAAAACTCACTTTACGCACTAGTTGCATAATATACTATTATACTCAATAATTTTCACGTAGTGCGATAACTTGGGGAAGGAGAGAAAACTTGGGATGAAATTTCTTTGTTTTTTTCTCAGCTTTTCGGTAAAATTGATAGAAAAAAATTCCGGCCCATTTAAACCCCTTTTATAAAAAAAAAAAAGCATTGAAAAATGTGCCTTGTCCTAATTTGGACATTTTTTTTTTTTTTCGTTTAAAAAAATGTCTGAAAAATGAAATTCATATTAGCGTTCTTTGGCAAAAAAATGTGGAGTGGCGACTTCAATTCTCTCCCCGAAAAAAAATAATCATCAGAACGATGATTCCTCTACTTCACTTCCATTTTTTTTTTTTTTTTTTTTTTTCCAAAAACTCGATTTTGAATATGGTTTTTTTAGATTTTTTTTTAAACGAAAAAAAAAAAAAAAACTGTCCAAATTAGGAAAAGGCACATTTTACGTTTTTTTTTTGTTTTTTTTTTTCATAAATGCGGATTAAATGAGTCGGAATTCTTTTATTCTAATATTATCGAAAAGCTGAGAAAAAAACAGAGAAATTTCATGCCAACAACATTTCTCTTTCGAATTTTTGAAGACCTCAAATTTAATGGGTGGCCCGTTTGACGAAGAAACCCTCTTATTTTCTTTACTGAAAATGTGTGTAAAATTCTAGAAACTGGAAGCTTGTTTCACAATTTTGCAAGAAAAACTGCAGTGTTCATAATTTTTGGCACATTCTTATAATAATGAGAAAAAGTATTTCATTCATTTTAATTTATGAATGTTTTTAACATGATCACACTTTTCAAAGAATTTTCCATAACGCGAAAAAAAAAAAAATTTCTCACGTTTCAAATTTTGCCGCCCCTGAAAATTTGCCGCCCTGGGCACTGGCCCCGAGTGCCCCTAGTGTAAATCCAGCGCTGTCGGTATTTATTTGCAAGAAATGCATCTGGAAACACCGCATCTAACAGCTGTGTGTGTTGTCAGTTCATTTTCGATTATTCCAATTGAAATATCTCCAAACTTATACGGTAGAATACTTTTTTCATAATTTTTACATAATCTACGAGAATTGAATAATACGAAGGTCAGTTTTCTAGATTTTAATCTATAGCAGTTATGGTTGAATTATATGAAAAACGTGTGGTTCAAACGGGATTGCCTATAGTTCACATGTTAAATATTCAGTTTTCAAAAATTAATCATGCAAAAACTACACGTCAGATCTTACTCAAAAAATTATATGATGTGTATTTAATATCGATTAATAACATATTAAAAATTCAGCTCGTGATCTATACTTTGCTTTAATGCGCGTACAACGTGAAACCAGTGAGATTTACTGGTGAATCAGAATCACTCAGAACATAATCAATGTAATAATATAATATAATATATAATATCAAGAGACTCGGTAGAGTCTCGCGCCAAGTACAAAAAAAAAAAAATTATCGTAAGGTAAATATATCTGTATACGCCGCGCGAGACTCGACGAGTCTATATACCCGTACGGGAGCTATTCGTAGGAGTGGGGAGACCGTATTTTCCTAATTTCTTCAGTTTCGCGATATCCCGGAGATTGAAATAATTATCTCAGGATGTAGGCCCGAAGAGCCCTTCACTTGAGTCCAACTTCAATTGAATCAAGCCACGGAAAGCTGAGATATGATTAACTTAAGTTTCTGAGTACCCGTTTCGTCTGAAAATATATCGTCTCCTTCTCTTCTTCTTCTTCTTCCTTTTTTCGACTTATCGCCCTTTCGGACATGTAGTCTTTCGTCTCCTTCTCCTTCAGACCAAATCATCCTTAAACCTATGTGTCTGAGAATTAGGAAAGAGCGGCCACCACTAAATAGCAGAGATATACTAAGTACTCGACATCAGCTGCCAGGTGGCGCTCTTGTCGACGCTGTTGACGTCATGATCGCGAATCGATTGCAGACCTTAGACCACCGAGTACGGAATGTCAGACTCCCGAGTCCCGAGACACAGCTGAGAGCTGTCAGTTCTGTTCATATTCGTACATCTGATCATTTTGCAAATTTCATTCTCTTTTATGCTTCCTATACTTGCTTATTATGATAAAATTCACATTTAAAGTGGAGGGCGAAATTATAACAATCTCTCATGAAATGACGAAGCGCGCAATTTTGAGGTTGGGTTATAAGTACAGTTATTGAATCGCATGAAGTTTAGTGTACAACATAAATTAATAAGTGACGAAGCTTTCAATCAACGTTGCAGGTCTTCAATATATTATTATTAATTTCCAAATATTTTCGTATATTCAATGAGTCAAATACATCATATTTAGTACATGCACACAAGAACATATCTTTTCATCATTCTAACCTCAAAATCGCAACTTCGTCGCGATTTCTCGGCAATCCTGATGAAAATTAATGATCGTTACTTGTACGTCAAGGCTTTTTGACGAACCTCGTTTCGTCAAAAAAGCCTTTCCTTACTCGTAATGAAATGTACTATTACAGAGCTCAGAAAGCAACGAATGATCGTGTGTGTCAGTATTTCAGGCCCTTGTGCTTTCAACATATTATATCGCGTTACTAATGCCATAAGGTCGTAAGCGCCAAAAACTCGATTTAAGTGCCAGAAGGTCGTATAAAAATTTTTTTTTTCTGGATTCGCTTCGAAATCACCAAAAACGTGTAGATCAATTGAAATTGGGAAAATCGAAAATTAAAGCCAGAAGGTCGTATGTCCAAGTACATACGACCTTCTGGCTTTATTTTTGAGAGAAAATCAGGAAAGATAAAGCCAGAAGGTCGTATCGACCAAAATTTTGATTTCTCCTGTCCTCTCGGTTACGATCCCTTCTCGTTGGTTATTTTTCGTAGAAAATGTGATTCTGAAATTTTTCAACAATTGAAATAAAACAGAAGTTGGAATTTTTATTCTTTAATCCAAAAAATTGCAATATTTTTTTATTTTTTTCTTTTTAAAAAAGTTTTTATTTCGTCAGATTTTTTTTTCACCCCCAGTAATTCGTTTTTGTGCGCGAATAACGTGATTTCTGGAATTTTGGTCGATACGACCTTCTGGCTTTATTTTTGAGAGAAAATCGGGAAAGATAAAGCCAGAAGGTCGTATCGACCAAAATTTTTTTTTTGGGAATTTCAATGGATATACGCGTTTTCGTCAATTTCCAGACGATTCCGAAATTTAGGCGATAAGTCGTTAAAGGATAACTAACTAACCAGACGATTCCGAAAAAAAAAAAAAAATGGCGGATACGACCTTCTGGCCTTTCCTGATATTCTCTCAAAAATAAAGCCAGAAGGTCGTATCGACCAAAATTTTTTTTTTTTTGGGAATTTCAATGGAAATACGCGTTTTCGTCAATTTCCAGACGATTCTGAAAAAAAAAAAAAAATGGCGGATATGACCTTCTGGCTTTAGTTTGCGTGATTTTTCCGTAAAACTAAAGCCAAAAGGTCGTATCGACCAAAATTCATCTTTATGCTCTATTTTATCTACTATCACTTCCAATTTATGTTTTTCTCATGGATGATGTTATTTCCAACATTTTGGTCGATACGACCTTCTGGCTTTAGTTTTCGTGATTTTTTCGTAAAACTAAAGCCAGAAGGTCGTATCGACCAAAATTTTCGATTTTCGAAATTTTGACGGATTTATCCATATTTGAGAATTTTTAGGCGAATGGCATAAAAAAAAAAAATTATACGACCTTCTGGTTTTACGAAAACCAAAAGGTCGTATAATGTTGCTTACGACCTTATGGCATTAGTAACGCGATATTATACTACCACATTTAACATTACTGCTTATCGAGGGATTAATTAATTGGCAGAACGCTGACAACGAAGAGAGCCTAGCGAGCTAGGATATAGAAAGACCCAATCGAGCTAGCGTACGAGCCAGCACGATTATTAGGTAGTCGAGCAAAATTTTACAAAAAGTAATTATATTATACTACCACGTTTAACATTACTGCTCATCAAGGGATTGAGATGGTATGAAATGCATCACCGTAGGTGTATTGAGATATTCGTAGAAACAATTGGCAGAATGTTGACAACTGAGCGAACCTAGCGAGCTAGGATATAGGAAACCCAATCGAGCGAGCGTAGCGAGCGAGCACAATTATTAGGTAGTCGAGTAAAATTTTAGAAAAAGTATTTATATTATACTGCCACATTTAACATTACTGCTTATCAAGGTCGTTAGATGGTATGAAATGTATAGTGTACGTGCGTTGAGCTACTCATTGACAGAATTGGCAGAATATTGACAAGCAAGCGAGGATATAGGAATACCCAAACGAGTGAGCGCAGCAAGCAAGCATAATTATTAGGTGGTTTTATATTATACTGCCACAGTTAACACTATTACTTATCAAGGCATTTAGATGGTATGAAATGCATCACCGTATGTGCATTGCTGTCAACTAAGCGAGCTTAGCGAGCTAGGATATAGGCAAATCCAATCGAGCGAGCGTAGCGAGCGAGCACAATTATTAGGTAGTCAAGCAAAATTTTAGAAAAAATATTTATATTATACTGCCACAATTAACACTACTGCTTAACAAGGGATACTCTACATGTCTTCTCAGCCTGATAAGTACGTAAACAGTCCTGCATAAGTGATGTGTTGGTCCACCAATGCGTGTTCAAGTTTCAACGAATGAAAAATGAATTTAAATTATTGTTCCTATTAGCTTGTTCCTCATCGTCTCATTGTCTCACAGAATATTGAGCCACTCTCGACGCTGGCTTTTTCCCGTTTTCTTCGAGTACTCATAGTACTAATATGGGTTGTTACAATATTCCGCACGGTATCCATCGCCGGACGCGGTGGTCCCGGATTCTTTGCAAAACCATGTTCACCCTTTCTTCGACAGCGTTATTGAATTGTGATTTTTTTTTTCCTATTTCCTTCACATGTATTACGAATGATTGAATTTTATTGTTATAACTGAATAAACAAAAAATTGTGTTGAATTTTGGAAAATTTACTTTATTACTACCAGATGTGTAAATTTCATCAAGACAGTTATTTTTAATCTAATAATGTTTCAAATGAACAGATATTGACATCTGCAATCAATTTAACACTACTAATCACTAATAATAATTTATCACTAACTTATCTATGAAATAGTATCGTATACCGTTTTATTATGAACTTATTACACAATATTGTATATTAAATTGCTCGATGAATGATATTTACATCACTTTGTTCGTAACCCTACTTGTTGAAGAGATGCAACGGGTCAGTCAGTCACCGAAGAAATACCAGGTTGTGAATAAAGTAGCAAATAAAGAGAAATTCACACCTGAAACGAATTCATAAAGAATCAATATCGTATGCTATTGCCTTATTAACTTTATTACTACCAGACGTGTGAATTTCACCAAGACAGTTATTGATAACCTAATAATGTTTGAAATGAACAGAAATTGAAATTTGCAATCAGAAATAGATAACCGTTGTATTAGGAACGATATCACAATTTAATTACACAATATTGTATACTCGATGAAGATATTCACCTCGCTATGTTCGTAACCCTACTTGTCGAAGAGATGCAACGGGTCAGTCAGTCACCGAATAAATGCTCGATTGCAACTAATGTGGTAAATAAACAGGAATTCACACCTGAAATGAATTCGTAACGAATAGATATCCGGTGCTATTGACTTATTAACTTTATTACTATCAAATGTGTAAATTTCACCAAGACAATTATTTATAACCTAATAATATTGATAATTATTATTAATAATAATCAAACCTAATAATATTAATAATAAGTATTAATAATTATTAATATTAATAATTATTATTAATTATTATTATTAATAATAATTTAATTACACATTATTCTAATATGACAGTTCATAACCTACGACGTGACAGCTTCCGCTAAGTCGTCTGAAGGTATCAGTCATTATCAGTATGGCCGCGATCACTGTTTAAACCAGTGAGTTTTACTGGTGAGTGGTGAATCAGAACCACTCAGAACATAACCAATATAATTATACTTACGCGCATGCGCGCGCACAGCTGATCGAGGTTCACTGGTTAAATCAGTGAACCCGGACTCACTGCCAGTGTTGCCAACTTAGCGATTTTGTCGCCAGATCTGGAGATATTCAAAGTTTTCTGGCGACTATTTTTTTGACTTTGCGACCAATCTCAAACCTAGCGATTTTTGGCGCCATGATCTGGCGACATCTAGTCATTTTGGAAATATCTGGTGACTTCAGACCCCCTTCGTTTAAAATTAGTTAAAAACTCTATATTTCGCGGTACTCGCGTAGCGTGATCGCTCGTGTCTTGGGCTCAGAGTTCATCTGGATAAATTCATCTGTTGATGTCTAATGAAAATAAGTACACATTTTAGTTGAAGTGAGGAAACATTTATATTGCAACATTCTATAATTGTTTGAATTTTATTTGGAGAATTCTGGAGATTTTCTGGAGTTTCATATTTAGCGACATCTAGCGACTTCTGTGACAGCTTACGGCGATTTTTGTGTCTTAGTAGTTGGCAACACTGCTCACTGTTTGAATCAGTGAAATTCCACTGATTCATTTTCAGAGAGTAGATGTATAAATGAAACGCTTCTTGTATCTCATTTTATTCTTTATAATCGATACATGAAACTAAATCTCTAGTTTTATAAATATTAATTCGCCGATAACCGTAGTGTGAAATGTTTGGGCGCAGTAATTTCGCGGGTACAGGTCTGTATCGAGACTGTGTTGAACCCTGGGTAACCGGAAAAATATAGAAAATTGTTTCGTCATTCAAGAAGGGAGTAATTATCTTTCTTTCACATGATATGAAAACGTGAACAGCTTATAATTACCTTATAGCACATTACAGCCTAAATGTCGCCTATATCATTATAATTATTATACGCGTAATTATACCCTCACGTTTCGCGACGCTCCTGAGGGTACGGTATAGCGAATAGCGATAGTCCGCCGGAGCGATCGCGCCACTTCGCGGTTCTCCCGCGTCTCATCAGCCTAGTCTCCGTAGGCGCTTTCCTGTTGGAACAAGGTGGTCCGAGATCACTTTAGATTGGTCACCTTACCCGAAATGCAGCGTTTTTATTGAACAGTACCAACCAATGCCAACCAATAAAACGCTGCATTTCGTGTAACGTTAGAATCTAAAGTGATCTGAATCACTTTGATTGCAACGGAAAAGCTCCCATTACATCAGCCTCAACTATCGGGATGTGCAAACATGGCGTCTCAACATTGAGATTATGGCTCATTCTGGCTGCTGTATCAACAGTACCTAAATTTCCAGGAGCAATAAAATTACAGGTAAGTGGAATACTAAACGCGCTCACGTTGTGTACTATCTAATAAGTTAAATGTAATGTTATTCTTGTAAATTAATTACGGTTAGATTTTCGGCGTGCACATGGCCGCAGCGTGGCGGCCACAAGTTCACCAACACGTTGCTCTGATCTGCTAATTTATCTGCTGAATTTATACCTTAGCTACTTTTAAATTCATCCAAAACAACATACGCGACATAAGTTTTGATGTTAAAGGTTTTCGTTAACAAGTTGTTCAATTATCGCGTCACGCGTGGTCATGACGCCATCTGTAATAACGTGCCAACGATTTGCTTTGTGACTGATTTTATCAGAAATAAATCTCCACTGCTGGTGAAAACAAAAGTTTATTCTCTAGTATACTCGATTCAGTGAAAGTTGTAGAAAATTTGACAATAATAGAAATCATACTACTGGCACTTCAATCGATGAACTAAACCTCGACTTTCCAGATTTATTTCGCTTACAATCAATAAGAAGGGGGGGGGGGGGGGGGGGTCAGAGAAGTGGTACCTAGCACCGGAAGGTGTGGTTGTCCAAAAAGGAAGAAGAAGATCTTGATTAAATTTTTAGTCTCATTGAAAATATTTTATATGAAGAAAAAAAAAAGTCCGTAAAAACTATATGACAAAGCATGGTGAAGTTTAAGAATTATAATCAAAGTATATTTCACGTGATATAAGGAATTAAAAAAAAAAAAACGAAACGTGAAAATAAAAATTATTCGTGAGTATTCGTTTTGTTATCATATTGTTGGTAGGTATATTCTTGAGTTGCTCACCACTTCGATATTTTCTCTGTAGACTAGAGAAACATACTGAAATTTCGAGTCAGATATTAATACTCGAAGGTCGCTTGAACCCATTTACGTCTTACTAAAACTTTGTTTTTTTAATTATTCTAAATTTAGCAAACTTTATTTATCAATATTTTGACTTGAATTTTCACCATGTTTCTGCGCAATCTATATAGAAAAAGATGGAAGTAATGAGCAACCAAAGAATATGAAACGAATTCCTATTCTTTGAATTCTATTAAGACCTATTTCTTTGAATGCTGACATTTTCAACATTCTTGAGCGACCTCTACAAAGTTTTCAATTGAGCTGAAATTCGGCGAGGGCTTTTAAAATACATCAAACTAACAAATTCTCGTGTGCGCTTTGAAAAAAAAAACAGAAGTCGAAGAAATATTGCCACCCTAATGACTGATATGTTTAACCTTCTATAGAATCCTTGTCAATAGGGAGTCCGCCATCAGAATTTGATTCACTCCTTAACATTTGATATATATTAGAGAATCAAAATTTTTTCGAAAAACTATACCATAATTATGTTGCCAACTATCTTTCCTGATCCATTTCATGCTATCGTCATACTTAATTTGTGAATTAGATTCACTTCGTATTCCGGTATACTCATTTCCATACAGATAGGATGCATGCGTACGTTAGATTCACAGAGGACGGTCACCGTCTTATAATACCAGTGACATCGATAAAAAAATTTGATGCAACAAAGAAATCGGATCCTCTACAAAAATATAACATGAAGTGGACCGACGACAGATACTATGAAGGGACTGTTATTTTCACATCAGGTAAGAATTTCAAAATTGGTTCATATACTTCTCATCTCCAGATTATTCTCATGTCTCGTGTGAATAATTGTCGCTTTTATTTCTTCATTTGAATCAATTGTCATTGATACACAGACCACAGGCATAGAGAAATGTTTAAAAAAAATGACCCTCAAGATTCTGCATCTGCAAAAATGAACTTTCAGCAAGCCGCAACTTGTAAAGATTTACTCTGAGCAAAAAAGTCTATTAGACTTGTTGCTTCTTCTTTCGATTAATGATAGCCATATTTTTTTATTTTATTTTTTCAGTTTTTGAAGTTCTTTCTTTTCTCCCAAACCCCGCGAACCCTGTTTTCACGTGAATTACTCAAGTCAGATTACGTGAATTACTCCAGAATGATCATTGATCATTCCAAGGTCAGAACTTCTAATATAACGTTTACACCATGGATGAAAAGTTGATGTAAAATAAATACAGTCTGTAGGTTAACGGCACCGGTAGTCGGACACTTCTTGACCTATTTGTATCGATGAAATAGGTCAAGTGTCCGACTATTGGATAGTATCCGACTATTGAATGCTGTCCGACTACCGGTGCCGTTACCCTATAACGTTGTAATATAGGATTATCATAAAATACAATTTTTTTGTCGAAGAGATTTCCTTTTCTGTCATTCCACATTTGTTTCCCGCTTTTTTACTCGAAAATTGAGGGAGAAGGTTTTATTTGTTTTTTCAATTCTTTCAATTAAGCTGAAAATCTAAAAAATTACACGGTGTTTTTGGGTCATTATCTATCAATTCAAGAGATGGCGAGTATTTGTAAACAATTAACGACCACCTATATTCTATAACAATCATCATTTCTTTAACAGCGGAGCGAAACCAGCGAGTTTCCATCCGCAAATGAGGATGGAAACCAGTCGATTGCCGATCTTCGTTTGCGGATGGAAACTCCCCTGCATAAAATGCCGGATAAGAATCCGGAGTCCAAATTCTATACGGCCCGATACGGCAAAGTGTCGTATTTTGAATGCCGATTCCTTACGGTTTTATGCCATTCTATTCGGACGCCCCATCGATGTCCCTATCCGGATCTATGCGTGCCCGAACCGCGATTTTTAACCCTGGTCAAAATGCCGGATAAGAATCCAGAGTTTAAATTCTATACGGCCCGAACCAGCAAAGTGTCGTATTTTGAATCCCGATTCCTTACGGTTCTATACCATTCTATTCGGACGCCCCATCGATGTTCCTATCCGGATCTATACGTGACGGAACCGCGATTTTTAAAAATATCGGTGCGCCTCTTATACGGTTTTATACGGAGTGTAGGATGCCCCCTGCGTATGCGGTTCTATGCGGAGCGTATTCGGTTGAATCCGTAATGTATGCGCACATAAAAGTATGCTCGGATTAAGGTCCTATCCGGAACGTACAAAAATTACATCAATTAACATAGCATGGCATCGCAGTCTTTTTTTTTTTTTTTTTTTTTTTTTTTTTTTTAACTTTTCTTTTTTTCAAACAATCAGCGCTTTAGGGGGAGCCCATATATTGACATCATACATACTGATAGCACATGACCAATACAGGAATTAGGCGACGCTTATATTAGATGACATTTTCAACCTCTATATATACTCACGAACTCCTATAAGTGGCACTCGCGAGAATATCGAAAGCGGTGGTCGCCGCCTTACGAGAAAATATTGAAGTAATGTAAATTACATAGAAACCGGATAGGTACGGACAGAGCCCCCGATTAGGACTTAGAAATAATGACACGAACAGCAAATATTTCTATCACCTTGCAATGCGCAGCATTGAAGCCCGGCGGGGACAGATAGAGCCCTGCATCGGACTTTGAATGTTTATGTTGATCTCATCGAGTGCAAGATCGAAACCGGATAGGAACGGGCGGAGCCCCGCGACGTACTTTAAAATATTTCAGACACGATTTTGATGACGAACGCTGACCGTATAGAATCGTATACATCACTGAGCTCAAGTTTTCGGTCCCGAATATATTCCTGATAGGGACGGACTGAGCGCCGCGTGGGACTCTGATATTATAAAATGCGCGATCGGAACCAGATAGGGACGGGTGTAGCCCCGCGACGGACTTTCAAATATTTGAGACGCGATTTTGATGACGAACGCTGACCGTATAGAATCGTTTACATCACCGAGCTTAGGTTTTTGGGCCCGAACATAATCCGGATAGGTCCTCCAGCGTCCCGAGTACATTTTGTCGATGCGATAGGATGCGGATAGAACCGTATGAACTGGTGTCGGACATAAATACTGAATTCTATACGAAATTCTATACGTTCCTATAAAATCCTATACGGCATTTTAACCAGGGTGATGTTAGAAAATGCGCGATCGAAGCCAGATAGGGACGGGTAAAGCCCCGTGACGTACTGTAAAATATTTCAGACGCGATTTTAATGACGAACGCTGACCGGATAGAGCCGAATACATCACTGAGCTTGGGTTTTCGGTCCAGAATATATTCCTGATAGAGACGGACAGAGCGCCGCGTGGGACTCTGATGTTAGAAAATGCGCGATCGAAGCCAGATAGGGACGGGTAAAGCCCCGTGACGTACTGTAAAATATTTGAGACGCGATTTTGATGACGAACGCTGACCGTATAGAATCGTATACATCACCGAGCTTGGGTTTTCGGTCCCGAACATAATCCGGATAGGTCCTCCAGCGGCCCGAGTACATTTTGTCGATGCGATAGGATGCGGATAGAACCCCATGAACTGTTGTCGGACATAAATACTGAATCCTATACGAAATTCTATACGTTCCTATAAAATCCTATACGGCATTTTAACCAGGGTCGCTAATTCCGCTCCGCTGTTGAAGAAAATAGTATGTTCACCTCGGAGAAAACAGTCGTTGGCGCCTCGTATAAAGTTGAGAACACCTCGGCTTCGCCTCGGCGCTCACCTTCATACTCGGCGCGCAACCGACTGTTTTCTCGCTCGGTAAACAATATACTAATATTGAATATCTCATATAGATTACACGATGCATTTAGTTTTGAGTGTTGAAAAATTTTCCAACCTACTCGATAGTCACATTTTCAATATTACTGCAAGGCCAGAATTGATTTGAAATTATTTTATTATAGCCTCATACAAAGCAGCCGAAGAGAGATTGGAACTCAAAAGAGCCATCATTCCGAACACAATGTTGCCATTAAAATCATGTCCTGACTCAACGGATGATAACATGGATGACGTAACCAAGGTAACTATGCTTTCGTACAATATTTGAGAATTTAGCCAGTCGCAGTTCCCAATTCATAAGTCACTGCCAACGATCAAACTTCTCCGTCTCTAGTTGCAGCAAAGCGAATCTAAAAGTGACGTAGAGCGGGAGTGACGTAGTGACCAAGGAAGAACTGTCTCTGTCTTTAGTCGCGGCGAAGCGAGTTTGAAGACAACGGAAAAAATTCTTGTTTAGTGACTATGTCACTTGCTCTCTCCGTCGCCTTTAGACTCACCACACTGCGACAAGAGACGAAGAATATTCTTCTCTGTTGCCTTTAAATTCGCTCCACTGCGACTAAAGACGGAGAGAAACATTGTTAGCCAATCATGGCCAATATTCATCATATATTGATCTAACAATTCATGAATAAATATTTTTCAGTAACCTTCATCAATAAATAGATGAATATTCAATAATATCCATTGATAAATAAATAATACGTTTAACGCTCTTCATGAAGCGAAGCACACAAATCACGCAGTGGTTAAAGAACTGCAGGAAACAAGCAATCGAGAAGCTTGCTCTTTTCGGCTAAAATCAAAGGAGAACCCCTTCTCTACTTCACCCCACTCTATTCTCCATTGCTTTACTTTGTTCTTTACTTCGCTTCACATTTTATATCTATTTCATCCTATTTATCTTCTAACTTGCATCCTTCCATCTATGTTATTTTATATATGGGGCTTTCCACGTCAACTCGACCAACGGCTGACCCTGACCATCTCGGATTTTGTCGACTCTTTTTCAAATAGTTGTCTGCAGGTTCAGGATCTAAGAAAAAAAAAATTTTTAATTTTTCTTAAAGACCGTTATTTATTTATGATTTTTTAAATGGACTCAAAGTTCGACCCATTTTAAAATTCTGAAAAAATTCATAGAACTTCTATCAAATATGAGGATTATTTTAAGCCATTATATAGAGTGGGCAATATAATAGAAGTCCTCAAGAAAAATTAAAAAAGTAATCAAGATTCAGTTTTTCTCAACCTTTTTTTTTTTTTCTTTATGTCAATGTCATTTTGTATCAAAATAACTCGTAGCTCATAGTTGAACAAAAAAAAAAATCGAAAATTTTTTATTTTTCATTTCCACCCAGAACATCATGATATTGAAAAGTCCCTTACCGTTAATTAATAAGGTGTGACGTCGGGGTTTCAATGCCCGACTGTCGATGTTTTTACTTGATTTTACTTGGCATTTGCTGTTACCTTATATAATAATTAAACTTGAAAATTCTTATTCTCATTAGGAGCGGTATTATTTGTGGCTAAGGGCGTTGTTGTATCTGAAGTTCTGCTCGTTTCACACTTAAAAGTAACTAAGGTGATAGGATTGATGTTTGGAAACTAAAGGATGATAGACGATCGATATTTAGAGTTCGGATTTTTATTGATAAGATTTATAATTTGACATAGAGTTCATAACGTTTGGCCGAAGGAAGAGGAAGAAGAAAAGATGTGTGGAAGGTAGGAGAGTTGACTTAGAAGTGGTGCAAAATTAATATAGAATAATGAGGATCGCTTGGTTCTGACCAAGGTAGGGAGGCAAAAAGTGCAGAGGTAAGCAAGCAGGCAATGATAAGGAGCCGTGGGAACGGTGTGGCTATGCCAGGACGTTACAAAGGTTCATCATGCAGAAATAATTTCACATTTCAATGTCAAATATCGTGAGAGATATATAACTTTTACTCAATGACAGTCCGAAAATTGTACTTCTTGGAGTTTGTAACTGGTTTACATTGGTATATCTGAAATGATTATTGATCCGTACATTTACCAATTGCTCCAAAAAGTAGGTATAGACTTCAAAGCCTAAACATAATGACAGACATGGATAAAAATACTGTTCAAAGATTTTATTTTGATGTGTGTATCACAAAACTATACAACTTTTTCTATGATTCAAAAATTTTATACAATTTGGATTTCTGAGATTGATAAAAAATTTTTACTTCGACTTGATTATTGGTGCAAGGAATTTAGCAGTGGAGTTTCTGCGTATTGAGTATACATCTTGCATTTTTATATCGTGTACCTTATCAATTTTCGCTTGTTCATAGAATTTCTCAGGTGAAAATTTCACAGTTATGCTTGGCAAGTAGATAGGATCATAAGCCCACTCGAAGAATCTTCAGGGGGTCTTCATTATCTTTTTTTTCCTCCAACTATTAGCTACGAGTTGTTTTGATATAAAATGACATGGGAATAAAAAAAATAAAAAAAGTTGAGAAAAACTGAATCTTAATTATTTTTTTAATTTTTCTTGAGGACTTCCGTTATATTGCCCACTCTGAATAATGGCTGAAAATGATCCTTATATTCGATAGAAGTTCTATGAATTTTTTCAGAATTTTCAAATGGGTCGAACTTCGAGTCCATTTAAAAAATCATAAATAAATAACGGTCATTAGAAAAAATTAAAAATAAATTTGTTCAAGATCCTGAACCTGCAGACAACTATTTGGAAAAGAGTCGATCAAATCCGAGATGGTCAGGGTCGGACGTTGGTCGAGTTGGCGTGGAAAGCCCCATATATACATTTTATTGATTGTATCAACTGTTTTTTAATTTCTAATAATTATTCATGTTATTGTGACGGGCCAGGAGCCCCCACAAATATTTCTTTATACCATACCCGTACTCATACGAATGGGCTCAGCAACAGCCTATTGTAATGAAGTACGGGGAATTAAATGGTCCATAATTTCCAAGAATAAATACAAATACAAATACAAATACAAATACAATGATATTGAATCATCTTACTCAATTTTCAACAATTTCCAAATATCAGTTGGTGAAAAAAAAAAGCTTGTTGAGTCCCCGCATAAGAAATGATGAAATCCTAACTTTTATTCCGTATCAGTTTCTTGTGAATGTATTACTCATGTATTGGGAAACATGATTACAGCCATCCCCACCGGATGTGAATGATAAAAAACTTGCAGCGATGAAAGAGAAATTACTGAAACTTACCCAATGTGACTCAAAGGTATAACTGCTTTAATTGTTTATGGATTCAGAAGTATTCGAAATTTTCCAAACTTTAAAGGTCTTCACTTTCATTTTATGTAGATATTCGCTCCGTGCACACCACACACTCTCACCAAAGTGAGAATGTGTATTCGTGTACATTAGACCGGTTTTTTTTTTTATTTTTTTTTTTTACCTCGTACACCCTTGTAAAAGTAAGTTTTTGGTGTAAAACGAAGCCTCGTGGAGCCGGAGCCCGGTGGCTCAATTCTAAAAGGTTCCGCAGTCGATCTGAACTTTTCCCATTTGATTAACATAGGATTCTTGCTACACAATCACTCTAATCAAAATATCTCGAAAACTATGCAAGCTAGGAAGCTGTTCTTGGTCTCATTTGGTAGGTAATTGAATTCACTACAAAAAAGGTCTGATCTATGTTAGATCTAAAAATTAAAAAAAAAATTATAAACAATTTATTCATCAAATAAAGCTCAAGTTTAAGCGTCCGTAACGAGTACAAGATCAATTTCTAGCTCGGAAATAGATCAGACTTTTTTGGCAGAAACCTCAATGATCTACAAAATGAGGCCAAGGACAGCTTCCTAACTTGCATAGTTTTCGAGATATTTTGATTAGAGTGTTTGCGTAGCAAGAATCCTATGTTAATCAAATGGGAAAAGTTCAGATCGACTGCGGAACCTTTTAAAATTGATCCACCGGGCTCCGGTTCCACGAGGCTTCGTTTTACACCAAAAACTCACTTTTCCAAGGGTGTACGAGGTAAAAAACAAAAAATAGTAAAAAAAAAAAAAACGGTCTAGTGTACATACATTGTTTTTTCATTGTTTTTTCCGCACCAAGCTTGCCAATACCAACATAGGCGTTGCCACTACACATTCTTACTGTGGTGAGTGGGTATAGCTATGCACGGAGCAAATATGCCAATTTGCGTCCTTGTTCTACGGCAAAATAAAGTTTGGAATAATCAAATTATTTGATTGATGGCAATATTAATGTCTGTAATGTATAATATACATGATCATGATTTCATTCACATTGTTTCAGAAACTTGAAGAAACTAATTCGCTCGATCGATCGATGGATCAATCGATCCATCGATCGATCGACCGATCGATTGAGACTGCAAGAAAACTGCCGCCCAAAATAGATGGTGCGCTTCCAAAAAAGAAACTCGAAGAAACCAGTTCCCTTCACCGATCGATTGAGACTGCGAAAAAACCGCCGCCCAAAACAGGTGCGATTCAAAAAAAGAAACTTGAAGAAACTAATTCGCTCGATCGATCGATTGAGACTGCAAAAAAAACGCCGCCCAAAACAGGTGGTGCGCTTCCAAAAAAGAAACTCGAAGAAACTAGTTCCCGTCATCGATCGATTGAGACTCCGAAAAAACCGCCGCCCAAAACAGGTGCGATTCCAAAACAGAAGATCCCTTCCAAAAACTTTGATCAATCAACAGAAAAACCAAATATTGAAATTCCAAAGCAAAAAGAACTCAAAGATCTAAACCTCAAAGTAGCAAATTTGCAGAAGGTGGTGAAAGATAAAGAACTTTTGATTCAACAATTGACAAGATTAAACATTGATCTCCAGAAAGCTGTCATCGATGGATTTGAAACGTTAAAAGGTAGATATGTAGGGGATATATTTCATAATCGCAAGGGTTTTTCTCAACTTCTTCAGGAAAACTTGGTTCTGTTGTAATCGTCAATTGATATTAGTATACTTATACTCATTTGTCGAGCTTGGGAACAACACGATGAATTTCAGTCAGATGGCATTCATAAATTTTGAATTCTCAAGTTCTGATACGTATAAATTGATATGACGAATAGGATTTCACAATCCCAAAGTATTGACACCACCATCGTTGTATAAAAATCAATTTTGGTCACGTAATTTGATTTGATTGTAATGTTGTGCGTGTATAATTGGCAGTGTCCTATTGTGTGTACTCTGTAATTATTAGAGGTGTATTCCTTCCAGCTACTGTCGGAGACCTCTGTGGGCTGACAGCGTTTGCCCAACAACCTGTCGCAGATATAACTGGAGCACTTTATCACGTTGGATACCAACGAAAAACAGATGATATGGTGTGTATTTATTAAATAACTCAACTAAAAATCTCGACAAAGGTGATGGTCTTTTTAACAGAGATAGAAAGCGTCAAAAATATGAATAAACCTTGAAAGCAAATTAACACAACATGTGCATTAGACTGTTTCAAAAAAACCGACTATTTCGTTTTTTTCAAGGAACATTGAAAAATCGTCAGAGTATGTCTAAACAAAGATCCTGGTAAAATATGAGCCCTCAATATTAATATTTGAAGATGGCGCTTTTCAATTTTCTATTTCCATTTGAATAACATGGGAAAAAAATTTTCTGAACTTTGGAATTTCATTACTCAAAAACGAACTACTTCACAGTAATAACTAAGACAGATTCTTGTAGGAAATTTAACGCTCTATAAAATAGGTTTGAACGAAAATTTGCGCGCGGCGAGCCGTTTCGAAGTCATCAAGCCTCAACCATTGGACCGTTCAAAATAATGATAATTTTTACTCTTAAATGATAAACGCGACAAAATCGACTTATAACTTAAATACCCACTATTATCAACTTCAAAACCAATATCTATAAATTTTCAATAATTATTCCTGAAGAGATTGCTACAGGAATTAGATATTTTACGTCCTTTTTGACGATGCGTCAAAATTATGAATAAAGTTCAGTGAAAACGCCATGTTAATGAAACAAAAAACTTCAGAAGCTTTGCGGCACTTGTAAATATTGGGATAAATAGTTAAAATTTTGAGGATTTTTTTTTTTAATTATTTCGAACCCTTGGGGGCGAAAAAAACAAAATTCGAAAATGACCAAAACAAGGAACACTCTAGAATACATACACCTTTTAATTTCCAAATAGTCAGAACAGCCCAAAATACTACACAATTCAAAGTGGTTTCCACACAATTATCACAACAAAGGGGCCGTCCATAAATGATGTCACCATGAATTTCAATCCCCCCCCCCCCCCCCCCCCGCCCCTAAAGGTGACTTCACAAAACTTCCATTTACCCCCCCCCCCCCCCCCCCCCTCGCCCTCTTCAATGTTAAAAAAAAAAACATTGAAACTTTTCATTATCTCACAAAATGCTTTGTTAATATTCCAAATAATCTTACTGCACATATTATGTGAAAAATCGAAATTTTTAAATGTGACATCACATTTGGATGTCTCCCCCCCCCCTTGAGTGGTGATGTCATTTATGAACGGCCCCAAATATACCTTTGGCAAAATACATTTATTTAAAACACAATAGAATGGTGGAAACCATATAAGAAATGGTCTTGTATCACATTTTTAAAACGACGCCATTACCTAGACGTAAAGTACCTATAATGCATACTGGTTCATTCATTTGTGTCGATAACCATATGATTAAAACTTGTGTATGTCATCATGTTACTCCGCATTCACAGATACACTTAGGAAGAAACGTGTGGATACCTGGGACATCTTGGCATACAATATTAAGCAAGAGTAGCACACCCAGTTTATTTGTGAAATACACGGCTATTGCTGTTTTTGGGACAGAGGTGTTGAAGGTGAGTTCTGTAACCGGAGCTGCTTGTAATCGTAAAAAAAAAGGATGGCGTTGTCGCCAAACCAGCACTGGATCCCCGTAAGCTTAGTGCGATACGAGGTATGTAACTGTGGGTGGAATAATCTGTTCACAACAAATACATATATCAAGACATCAAACACTCGTCAGAGAGTTTTGAGATTGTAAGATATATTGTCCTATATTTTCAGATATTTTTCGCTACTGGTTAACAGAAGAAAAAAGATTTGATGAGGTTTCGGTGGATATACACCTCAGGGATACAGGGACTTATATCAGTCGCAAGATTGCGGACCTGAATCGCCCAAAAGACGACTGTATGCAACCTGCACTTGCCAATATCCTAGATGGTTAGTTGACTTAATACCAGGAAAAATATGATTTTTGTCTTACTCACATGGAGAAGAGCATATCAGACTCGATGAAATTTGATTGAATTTTATCAAACTCGATGGAATTTGATTGAATTCTATCAAAATCTATCTCGACTTCGTCTCTATCTGATTATACGATATCGAATTTTATCTAATTTTGTCAAATCTGATCAGATTCATCTGAGTTTATGAAATTATATAAAATTACGTGTATCCCACCTGATGCAATTTGATAAAATTATACAAAATTGAGGATCTTGTACTTTTATCTCGTGTTATAAACTCTGATCAAATTTGATCAGATTCGATGTAATACAATAAAATTCGATATCGTATGATTAGATATACATAAAATCGAGATGGAATTTTATAGAATTTGATTGTGTTTCATCGAATCTGATACAATTTTAAGTAATAATACAGAAACCATATTTTCCTGGGTATTATCATTCCTCTACTTTCATTCGAATCGTGAATTGAATTAGAGACACGAATTAAAATGTCAAACTAGAAACCTCTTGAATTAAACTTGCCGCACCCTCAGAACAATAGTGTAACATCTATAAAAATCTCAATCCGAGAAAAACACGCTTGAAGAAAAATCAGTTCTCAATCAACATGTCAACACATTTTCGAAAAAATAGTCCTGAAAATAAAAAATATTCCTCTGAAACGTACTAGGTATGAAATAGGTAATACTAAAGTACGAATTTTTTTTACATGAAAACCAAAATTCAATGATCTTTATGATGCATTACCATACGGCAACTAAAAAAAAAAGCTGCAATTTAAATTATTTTCGATGGTTGAAACCTATGTTTTTAGGTCAATCGAATGCGTTTTATGCCAAGTCCCATTGTGTAGACACTTTACTCGGCATTTACTCGGAATGTGCACATAAAATAATAACATTTTAAACTCAGTCTGATTTATTTTATGCAGTTTTAGTCACGGTTGATGAAGACCAGGAAATATTGCCGGACGCGAATATTGACAGTGACGATGAGTCAGTACGAGTTAATGGTGGGTAGTCAAATTAATTTATGGAAGAAATTAATGTATAGGATATTTTTATCTTTTCATTTTCACGCTGAAAAAGTTAAATTATACGTACTTTGGCAGGCAGCTAGAGTGAGTGAGTTGAACTGAGAGCATTGTTTTCAACCATTACGGTATTTTTTGTTTAGATATGGATGTAATCATCCATTCACCCCCTCTTTCACCTGAGAACGATGGATCTTACGGGTACGAATCACCATAATTCTATGAGGCCGCAGTTCAAAATCAGGGGTCAAATGTAGTGTCGATGCTTCCAGTTGGTCTAAACCTATACGACTGAATCTCATTTCAGTTTAATAACGTGTTGAGGGTACATTATATAGAAGGCACATAAAATCTTGAATATATAATACATGAGGGTGTTGAAAAAATATTTTCCTTATCTTCCAAACAGGTTCAAAAGTTTCATTTAGCTATAGAAATACACTTGTTGAAATTTGAGCTTCTAATATTAAAATTAATGGCGTTTTCAACTGGGGTTACACCAATGTAGTTTGCGGTGTAGCCCCAGCTAAAAACGCTATAAGAGGTACTGCATCACACTTTTATATTTTCCATAAGAATAACATGGTGAAATTGTATTATTCTTCTGATTTTCATAACTAGCTAACAATGCGTCGTACTGGAAATCTGCAGACTTATTTTTGTAGGGAATTAAATCCACTACAAGAAAGATCTTTTGTCAACATTTCATAAATCCAACTGTATCAAAGTAACCGTCAGCTGCCAACTGTATGCATCAAACATACAGTCGACTTTATGACATTTTGAATTCCCTCCAAAAATATGTCTGTAGATCTTCTTTTCATCGTTAGCTAGTTATAAAAATCAGAAGAATAAAAAAAAAAAAAATAGAAAAGTGCGATGCGCCACCTCTTAATGTTAATATTAAAAGCTGAAATTTTAACAGTCGTATTTTTATACCTAAATGAAACTTTGAACTTGTTTGGGAGTGAAAGAAATTCTTTTTTTATCAACACCCTAATGTAGTATATTCATGATTTGATATGCTATTGACATAATGTATCTTAAAAACGATGTTGAACTGAACAAAATCGAAGTCCAGTGATAATACAAACGTTAGAGTATGTATTATATTCATGATTTGAAATGCTTTTTGCATAATGTACCCTAAACACGATATTAAACTGCACAAAATCAAGGTCCAGAAATAATACATACTCCAACCAAAAGCAAAAAAGCAAAAAACTTGAATAATACTGACAGATCGTCTGTATTACGTTAATCGTGACATAATATATGAAATATATAATATATATATAATTAAATATATAGATATACGAACTTTTTCGTTTTACTTAATGAGCACGTGGACTGATAATTAGTATACATTACAGATAGTTTGCAATATATAGACTGTTTTCATTTAGCATGTGTATTTGAGGCATGATCGCAAGAGAGTTGGAAATTTTTGTCACAGAGAAAATAGTATGAAAAAAAAAAAGAATAGAGAAAGGAGAGACATAAGTGTTGGTAAACGATAGTATATTTTTAAATCGGTATAAAATTCAGTGTATAATCATTTTAAATTGTGATGAAGAAATTCGTCACACTTGGATAAACATGCTATAAGAATTGAGTCGTATTGATTATTAACGACTACTTCGCTACTCGGAAAGTACTGCAAATATCCCTAATATCAGACTTGGGAATAGTCAAATGCAACGTTACACTTATCTAGAAGAAAAAGGTATTCGGCTAAATTTTCATGTACTTGGAAGAGACAGTTAATATTAAAACTCCCACTGTTTTGTACTGGGCTTATATTGACGATAAGACCTTAGTAAGATTACAGTGTTGGTAGTATGTATCAAAAGGTTTTCAATTAAGTGTCAAGAGTCATGTCTGGTTTCTACTTTAATTAGTATTAATAATCCTCTTCTATTCTATTGTGCTGATTATAGTTTTTCGGTCGTGGTTCAGCATCCTTTTATGTATATAAGTGAAGTGTATAAAGTATGATAATGTTTTAAGGGCTCAAGCCTTATAATATGATAATTATTTATTAAGTTTTGTACTCTATTATTAGAAACGCTCTATCCTCTTGAATTTTCTCACGTTACATTGATACGACCCTGTATTAGTATTTTCAAGAGTCAATTAAGCCCCTGACAAATTCAATTATACAATAATATTTACCCTCCTATAAAATTATGGACACTTTTGCGAAAAAATAATAATAGAAGATGAATAAACAACAGTCGTTAAATATGAATCGACTTTGTCTTTTCGTAATTGAGAAAACCTTAGATTAACAAGAAAGTTATAAATGTTATATACACTTATTCTGTATATGAATTGGAGGTGTAGTCCAATGTTGATATTACATTTGCGAAACTTACAAGATTCCCGTGTAAGTGAAAAACAGAGTGGGGTACGCCTCTAACTTCCTCCCGCTGTTCTAAGCTTAGGACTTTCTTATCGTTAGAACATTGAGAAATATTGAGAAAAGCGTTGGATATTAGAAATAAAATAAACATGCATCTCCAGTTTTTATACAATTTAATAAGAAATAAGTAATGCATGCCCCCTTAACTAATAGACTTATTTGCGGATACTACTCATAGAATCATTGGATGTAATGTCGTGATTGCGGATAAGAACCGATAGACTCATTTGCGGATTCTGCTCATAGAATCACGTGGATGTAATGTCGTGATTGCGGATAAGAACCGATAGACTCATTTGCGGATATTGCTCATAGAATCATGTGGATGTAACGTCGTAATTCCGGTCAAGAACCGATAGACTTATTTGCGGATACTGATCATAGAATCATGTGGATGTAATGTCGTAATTCCGGTCAAGAACCGATAGACTTATTCGCGGATACTACTCATAGAATCACGTGGATGTAATGTCGTGATTGCGGATAAGAACCGATAGACTCATTTGCGGATACTGCTCATAGTATCACATGGATGTAATGTCGTGATTGCGGATAAGAACCGATAGACTCATTTGCGGATATTGCTCATAGAATCATGTGGATGTAACGTCGTAATTCCGGTCAAGAACCGATAGACTTATTTGCGGATACTGGTCATAGAATCATGTGGATGTAATGTCGTAATTCCGGTCAAGAACCGATAGACTTATTCGCGGATACTACTCATAGAATCACATGGATGTAATGACGTGATTGCGGATCACAACCGATAGACTCATTTGCGGATACTGCTCATAGAATCACGTGGATGTAAGACGTGATTGCGGATAAGAACCGATAGACTCATTTGCGGATTCTGCTCATAGAATCATGTGGATGTAACGTCGTAATTCCGGTCAAGAACCGATAGACTTATTTGCGGATACTGGTCATAGAATCATGTGGATGTAATGTCGTAATTCCGGTCAAGAACCGATAGACTTATTCGCGGATACTACTCATAGAATCACATGGATGTAATGTCGTGATTGCGGATAAGAACCGATAGACTCATTTGCGGATACTGCTCATAGTATCACGTGGATGTAATCTCGTGATTGCGGATAAGAACCGATAGACTCATTCTCGGATATTGCTCATAGTATCACATGGATGGAATGTCGTAATTGCGGATAAGAACCGATAAACTCATTTGCGGATACGGCTCATAGTATCACGTGGATGTAATCTCGTGATTGCGGATAAGAACCGATAGACTCATTTGCGGATACTGCTCATAGTATCACGTGGATGTAATGTCGTGATTGCGGATAAGAACCGATAGACTTATTTGCGGATACTGGTCATAGAATCATGTGGATGTAATGTCGTAATTCCGGTCAAGAACCGATAGACTTATTCGCGGATACTACTCATAGAATCACATGGATGTAATGTCGTGATTGCGGATAAGAACCGATAGACTCATTTGCGGATTCTGCTCATAGAATCACATGGATGTAACGTCGTGATTGCGGATAAGAACCGATAGACTCATTTGCGGATACTGCTCATAGTATCACATGGATGTAATCACGTGATTGCGGATAAGAAACGATAGACTCATTTGCGGATATTGCTCATAGAATCATATGGATGTAGTGTCGTGGTTGCCGTCAGGAACCGATAGGCTTATTTGCGGATACTGCTCATAGAATCATATGGATGTAATTTCGTGTTCGCAGTAAAAAACCGATAGCCTTATTATCAGATACTGCTCATAGAATCACTAGTCGCCCGCACAAACGGATAAAAGCGTATACAATCTGTACGGTGCGGTACGCAACGGATACAAATATCTGTACAAATTGTTTATACACTCCGATAACAACTACTCCACTCTAGGAAACATGTGCTGGTAATACTCGCGAAGACCGATACAGTTTGAATATGAAATAACGTATTTAAAAGAATTGAATTTACTCGCACATTGACTACAACTCATTTATAGAAAATCTACCCGCGGTCGCAGTATTGACACCGATATCGCATTCAACTAAGTTATACTTCTGTAAATACGGAGACAAAACACAGATAGAAGCCAGATACATTTTTTTTTATCAGTCTCTATCAGAGATTTTTAGCAGGGTAGGGAATTGGGGATACATGAAGATAGACGCAACTTGTGTTTTAAACGGACGATCGGAGGGATTCAGATAGATAGGCTATGGATAGAAGTGGATACGAAATTAGGGATACAAAATGATAGGTGAGACTTTGAATGTGAACGGACCATCAGAGGGATTCAGATGAATAAGCTGTGGATAGAAGTGGAAATGAAATTAGGGATACAAAATGATAGGTGAGACTTTGAATTTGAACAGACCATCAGAGGGATTCAGATGGATAAGTTGTGGATAGAAGTGGATACGATATTAGGGATACAAAATGATAGGTGAGACTTTGAATTTGAACAGACCATCAGAGGGATTCAGATAGATAGGCTGTGGATAGAATTAGATAGGAAATCAGAGATTAAAAAGGATAGGCCTTAGTTTAGATCTAAATCAGATAGAAAAAGATTTACGTAGATAGGCTGTGGATAGAATTAGATAGAAAATCAGAGATTGAAAAGGATAGGCCGTAGTTTAGATCTAAATCAGATAGAAAAAGATTTAAGTAGATAGGCTGTGGATATAATTAGATAGGAAATCAGAGATTGAAAAAGATAGGCCCTAATTTGGATTCAAAAGAAGATAGCAAGAGATTGATAGAGAAGAGATTTGCAAAGATAGACCGTCGATAGGGTTGGATTCATTATCTTTATCCCTTTCTATCTAAAGGATCCGAAGTGATTCGAGTGGATAAAGATTCTATCCATTGACTTCCAGCAGGGCTGTGATTATGGTTTGATTCTTACTGTTTTTGGTTTTTGTCTTCGATTCTGTGATCGAGGATCAACCTTAGATTTGGCTATTGTCTCTCGAATCAATGTCCGGAGATTAACGTTTGCTTCTTTGAAAATCAAAATGGCGTCCCACGCCGGGTGCCACGTGTGCCCTTGGATTGGTTTCCTAAAAACCCTGTAATTATTGATTCTCACCTTCGTATTATAGTTCCTCCTCCTGTGAATTGTCCATCGCCAATTCTCCCAGGAGGTTGTTCCTTTCTATTTCCAATAACTTCAGTTGTTCTCGTTTTTCTTCTTTCGTCGTCATTTCGCTGTGTGGTCATCTGACGCCAAGAACGGAATGAAGCACGAACAGAGGGGAGGAAGGCCGTGGAGTAGAGAGGTAGAGGGGAGCAAAACGACTAATTTTTAAAATCTACCTCTAAAATGTGGCGTCATCTGGCAACAAGTTGCGGTACTACAAGTAACTTATATCTTCGAACAAATACCACGAAATATAACTGGTGTGTTTAGTGCACTGAACTCGATGTTTGTGGCTCAGGTAGTAGATATGCGTGCGACACGAGCGAACAAACTCCGACCACAACTATCTCTTTCTCACCGGCCCCCACTCCCATCGAGCGCGTTCCAGTATATTGTTACATTTGGTAAAATCACCCTTATATATTAATTCTATATGATCTAGATCAAGTAGCCTATATGATAAAAGATATCTTCTAAAATATAAGAACTACGGTTGCTACGTCAACAAACATTATTATAAAACAAATTACCCGGGTCGAAAATATTAAGCATTAATTCAAGCTGCTAAAGCTGAATTGTAGCTTAAACCAAGCTGACTATGCTGAACTGAACTAAATCTCAAACTGACTACCCTGAATTGAGCCTTGATTCGAACTTCTCAGCCCATTAGAGTCTTTAATTTCAAGCTGACTAGCTTGCTCATGAAATTTAATTCAGCCTGACTGAACTGCAGCTTCAAACAAATATAAATTTTTCAGACTTTTTTCAGACTGACTAGCCTGCTGAGACAATAAAATCAAACTGAATTGGAACTGACCAAGCTGTAGGCTTGTCAGGTTGAAAGTAGCTTTGCCTTTGAACTTATTTTCAAACTGAACAACCTGCTACATCATAAGATTTTCAACTTGATTAGAAACTGACCAGCCTGCTAAGACATTATTATCAAATTGAATCCGAGCTGAACAACCTGTAGGTCAGTCAGGTTGAAACTATTGTAGATTTTGAACTTATTTTTAAGCTGATCAACCTGCTACATGGTAAAATCATTAAATATTCGAACTGAATTTTAGCCTGCGAGTCCTGATAAGTGAAATAACCCGGCCTTTCAGTTTGAATTCAGGCTCTTTTTACAATGTATTTTAAATAGTGATATTTTAATTTGTTTAACCGTGAGCTAGCAGTTTGAGCAGCTTCAAATAATGCTGAATCTTTTCGACTCGGGTAGTCTGTCTTTAGCCTCGTACTGAAGCAGACCTGTATTTTCCAAATACATAAACCTTTTGCCTAATTGATATTCTTTCATCTGATTCACTTTATTTCCCTCGGGAATCCATAAATATTAACTTATTATTACAACAAATATTAAACTTGTTACATTGGTGTCAGAAGTGGTATCTTACCGGGATCGAGAGAGTGAATTTTTGAAGGAAAGTGATTGTAATTGTCAAAGGATTAAAAAAAAAAAAAGAATTTGAAAAAGAAACGAAATGTCTTCTCGTCGACGAGCTACCACCGACGAACCTCAACAAGCTCCAGCACCTCAACCCCAGGTTGACATGATGGAACGATTGTTCCAAATTATGACTGCTCAACAACAAGCAAGTCTAGCTGCACAGACAGCCCAACAACAAGCCAGTCTAGCTGCCCAAACAGCCCAACTTGAAGCTAATTTAGCGGCCCAAAAAGATCGCGAAGAACGCGAAATAATACGATTGAGAGAAGAAAGAGAGGCTAAATTGGCAGCCAAACGAGAAGAAAGAGAGGCTAACCTATTAGCTCAACGTGAGCGTGAAGAAAGAGAAGACAGACGTCTTCGAGAAGATCGAGAAGAACGCCGAGCTGAACGCGAGGCTAATTTAGCAGCTCAACGAGCTAACAGGGAAGCGAACCAGGCAGCTCTCAAGCCACCTTATCTCTCCTCATGAATCGCCTCGAACCACAAGAGATGATGTCTCAAACTTCGACTCCCAGACGATCCCCAGTGAGGATTGAGGAGATAATCGAACCAACCAACATTCGGTCTGTACAGAATTATGGGGAAGAAGAACCTTCCCCAACCATACGTAGACCTCATACGGGTGGAGCGGCGACTTTCACGCCGCACACTCGTACAAATACTCAAAGCGACCGAATTGGAGGTACAATTCGGGACGCACGAGGCGTAGAAAATACTAATTACATGGCTGGTGACCAAAACATAGATAATGCAAATAATACAACCAATAATCTTCCTCTCAATTTATCTCGCGCCGGGAGTAGTCGTGATAAACAGATTAACGATACAATTATAAATACTCGTAATGAAGGTTGCACTGAGTCAACAAAAAAGTCGTCAAATCTAAAAGTGAATTTCTTTGACGGATCAATTCCTTGGGCTGATTATGAGCGACAATTTCAAATAATTGCAAAAGTAAACTCTTGGTCTTCTATTACTAAGGCCGGACAACTTGCAGGAAGCTTGAGAGGTCCTGCCTTAGCTGTTCTATCAGCTCTTGCTGATTCAGATATTGAAAATTACGATAAACTCAGCGCAGCCTTACGATTAAGATTCGGAAATCAACTTATATCGAAATTGTCCTTAACTCAATTAGACCTTAAAAGACAAGCTAAGGAAGAAGGTCTTGTCTCACTTGGGGTAGAAATAGAAAGATTAGCTAAAATAGCTTCACCTAATTGTGATGAACCTACTAGAGACATTTTAGCTTGTAATAAATTTATAATGCAATAACGGATCCAGAATTGAGACATACTCTTAGTCTGACGGGACCTTCTTCTGTTCAAGAAGCGGTCATTGAGGGTATGGAAATTGAGGCATTAACTAAACATCATCTTGGGGTAGGAAAGGTTCGACGAATCGAAACAGATAAAATTCCTACTATCCCTATAAAATCAAACGATTCTGAGAAAACTAGTCCCAGGCAGCAAAATAATTATAACAGATATAACAATAATAATTACAACGTAAATAACGGAGGCAGATCCCCACCCGTGTGTAAATTCTGCCATAAGATAGGTCATGTAACAGATAAATGTTTCTCATTGGAAAAAAGGAATAATTCAATTAATGATAATCTTTCGGATTCTCGGACGTCTTGGCGAAAAGACGACGAGAAAAATAATTATTCAAATCAGACTTCCTGGAGGGATAGAGATCCCTCTTCAGATTCGCAACCAATAACCTCAAAAGAGTAGGTTCTAATGATTCAACGGAGCTTAAAACTTTTTAATAATAGTCCTAGTTCTATCCAATTTTTGATAGGAAAAGCGTTACAAATGTTCTAAATGCGACTACGATCGTTTATCTTCGAATTCATTATTTATTTTCAATCGATCTAACTTTTCTTTTATTTCATTAGCGTGATAGCTATATAAGAGATCTGAGCGGAAAATCTGCATATAGGTTATGTTTTAGTTTACAAACATTAACCCAAGTTTTTCCAGCTCCCGATATTCCGATAGTAGGATATTCTATTTAAATGACAAAATGATATTCTGAGACGAGAAGAAGGAAGCCTAATTCATCCCATCCTGACCTATTATTCCGGTTTTCCCACTTCTATTCAGATAAGATCGTTCCAATTTATATTTATAACATTCATTTAACAGATTAATTTATCAATTTATTATATTTGAAATAATTTATCTAATAACAAAAAGTTTAATTTGTCATTCTAATTTAAAAGAAAATATTTAAAAAGGAATTTATAATTTTGATTTAAAAGAGATTTGAAAGGAATTTATAATTTTGAAGAGTTTTTAGAAAAGAAACTCATATTTATGACCTAATTATTTCGAGAGAATAACATTTGTCCTCCTGTCTAGGTCGTTATATGATTTATTTCGAAGAGGTTTGGAGTTGGATCTCCTGGAGTTCAGAATCGGACTTTCCGTTCCAGTCTTTGGTCCTTCTACCCCTCCAACCCCTTCCTGTACCAGTATTCAGGACTTTCTTCATAGTGACCAAGGGATTCTTCGCCTTGTTCCTGTTTGCTGATTCTTATTTCCTGATTCCTGTCTACTGATCCTGTATTCCTGAGTTTCTACTCTTGTTCCTGGTTTCTGTTCTTGAAGATTTTTGTAAAAACCCATGTTGTGATATTAAGTTAGACTATCTTTTAGAGGTTTTCTGTGGTTTCCCTTCTAATTAGAGACGAATGTCAGATAGTACTTAGGAAAATTTTAATTACTTGAGCCACAGCTCCGATTCTCCTAAATAGAGCACATAGATTTTATGATTCAAATATCGACTTGCTAATCCTTATGATGATTTTAAATAGACAATCTTTATTATATTCACCTTACGAGTCGAGTCGACTCTTTTACTGGGGGGGGGGGGGGGGGGGGGGGGGGGGTTTAGTGTTACATTTGGTAAAATCACCCTTATATATTAATTCTATATGATCTAGATCAAGTAGCCTATATGATAAAAGATATCTTCTAAAATATAAGAACTACGGTTGCTACGTCAACAAATATTATTATAAAACAAATTAGTCTGTCTTTAGCCTCGTACTGAAGCAGACCTGTATTTTCCAAATACATAAACCTTTTGCCTAATTGATATTCTTTCATCTGATTCACTTTATTTCTCTCGGGAATCCATAAATATTAACTTATTATTACAACAAATATTAAATTTGTTACAATATTATAGAGTTTAGTGGATCTATGTCAAACAGTATTATAGATGTCGCTAGACAAGAGCGACACTAACGCCATCCATAGGCACCGACTACGGGGTACGCTGACCTGGGGAATTTCAGGGGTTGCTGCGCACCGGTGTTTCACGGAAATAATTTTAGAAATTTAATGTTATTTTCATATATCACACCGGATTTTCGAAATTTTTTTGAGATTTTTCGGAAAATAAAAAAATGTTATGTCTAGGGCCAGGGACTTCGTAGGGACGGGGAAAACCAAATCATGTAAACACATCTGTGTAATGGCTATGTTCAGGTTCTACAGTGACAAATTTCAAACGTCAACGAAAACAAACACATGTAAACACATCTGTATAATCGGCAGTGATTGTTCGATAATTTCATTCGGTTCAGTTTTCAGTGACAAAGTTCAGATGGCAACGAGAACTGTCAGAATAAAATGTTAAACTCAACCCCCCTGGCATGTGATAAGTGTAGACCATGCAAATCAAGATCAAAATCAAGATAAAAAATCAGTAAAGACGAAAAAGACGGTGTTTTTCGCAGCACTTTTCATCATTTTGATTTGGAATTATCGAAAATGAAAAGTAAAAGGAAGAAAAAGTAAAATATACATATATAAAATTAAAAGTCAATTGATTTCCCATAGAAGCGAACGATCGAATTTAATGGGATATGGCAATTTTTCATTCCCGTCATTCGAAGGTCAAGTCCTCCAAATTTCAGAATTTTCCATCGAGCCGTTTTCCAGATCATCGCGCGGATTCATGCGACAGACTGCTGGAACGATAGACCGACAGACAGACCGACATTTCCTAAAAACCTGTTTTTCGGATTCCAGAGGGTAGGAAACGTAAAGAATCGTTGAAATTAGCAAATCCACTTTTCGACCGAAACCAATACTTTTCTTAAGGGGGTATCTAAGTCTTGAGCTCCATAAAAGGTTAATAATTTGCATAACAGTATAACATTGAGGGTCATGTACGGATACGAATATGAATGATGCCGTTTCAAAGTGTACAATTTCAGCTTCGATTTGAAAAAAAAAAACGGTCACTTTAGCATCAAAATTGTGGCCGTTGCAGCCACTGAAGTACTGGTTGGCGATAAGCTGTGCTGAAATCTGCGACCACGATCCTGGCTGAACGGAGTATCCGAAAAAGAAAAACTTTGGATTGTTTTGTTGGTCAAGGTACCCTTCAGGCTCCTATGCGACAGATTTTTAATCCGTCGTTCAATTTCCAAAATACAAGTAAAAACGTAACTCGAAATCAAGAAATCGGACTTTTCTCGGTAAAAAAATGCATAACTCTGCCAAATTTCAATCCATAAAAAATCTGTCGCATAGAAGCCTGAAGGGTGCTTTGATCACCAAAACAGTCCCAAGTTTTTTATTTTCGGATACTCCGTTCAGCCAGGATCGTGGTCGCAGATTTCAGCACAGCTTATCGCCGACCAGTACTTCAGTGGCTGCATCGCCCACAATTTTGATGCTACAATGACCGTTTTTTTTTCCAAATTGAAGCTGAAATTGTACACTTTGAAAGGGTATCATTTATATTTGTGTCCGTACATGTCCCTCAATGCTATACCGTTATGAAAAGTGTTGACGTTTTATGAAGCTCGAGACTTAGATACCCCCTTAAGGGCTTACACCACCCTGAGAGGCTGAAATAAGACTCAATTTTCATGATTTTTTTGGAGCTAAAATAATGCATGTTTTTCATTTCTGTTTTTACACACTTTTAATATAACATTTCAGCTTTCCAAACGTATTTTTTTAATGTGAGAATATCTATAATTTGCGAAGATATACGCCTCCGCGCGCATCAATATTTTTTTTTCACCACTGCTCTGCGGGAATCATAACTGCCTGACGGTTCATCGGAAACATATGCGATGAGAATATGTTCTGTAGTATGATCAAATATATAGAACTACGTAGGATTTTTCCGAAAAAATCAAAAATTGATTTTTGGCAGCACGCGGAATTTTTTTTTCGTTTTTCGCGAAGAATTCCGACCTAAAAACATTAATAAAAAAAAAAAGGTCAACAATATCGAAAAAATCCTACGTAGTTCCATAGATAATAGTGTTACAAATGTGTGGTATAAATTTCAAGTCGATCAGAATAACCGTTGTTGAGTTATCATTCCCGCAAATTCGAAAAATGTAGTTTCGAGAAAAACGCGTTTAAAGTTTTGACGCGGTATCAGCAATACAAATACAGTGCGGTATAAAAAAAATCATATCTTCGTTAATATTCTAGATACAGACTTCGTTTTGGGCTCAAAATTTTCCTCAAGGTTCACACTATAAGAAAAAAAATAAAACCGAAAATCGATTGTTTGAAAATCTCAGGGTGGTGTAACCCCTTAAATCACCATAGGTGATGAAAAGTAAAAATAAGACAAAAAATAAGACAAAAAATGAGATAAAAATCAAGACGAAAATCAAGACAACAAATAAGATAAAAATCAAGACAAAATGTAAGATAAAAATAAAGATAAAAAATAAGATAAAATATGTATACTGCATACTCTTGCATGGTCCACTGCACTCATCGGACTGGTCAGGAGGGTCAAGTTTAACATTTTATTCTGATAGTTCTCGTTGCCATCTGAACTTTGTCACTCTGAAAACTGAACCGAATGAAATTATCGAACAATCACTGCCGATCACACAGACGTGTTTACATGTGTTAGTTTTCGTTGACATCTGAACTTTGTCACTGTGGAACCTGAACATAGCCATTACACAGATGTGTTTACATGTATTAGTTTTGCCCTTCCCCATGAAGTCCCTGGCCCTAGTTATATCTTATATTTGGGGTCTTGCCCCTGTTCTAAATACTAAAGTATAACTGAGGAATGTTGATGGTGGAAATAAACGTTTATGTTAGGGAACTCATACGGTCGAGCAGGTAGATAAGAAGAGTAGAGACATAGAAATTCAGAGGGAAAAGGGGGGGAGCGTGTGAAGAGTTAGAGGACAAAGGTAAGTGAGGGGCGAACGTACCGGTGGTGATACCCGGACGTAACAAAAATTTAAAAAAATCGGCAAAATAAAAAATTTCAAAAAATCTCAAGAAAATTTCTAAAATCCGGTGTGACATATGAAAATGTTTCAGCAACCATCCATATGTTAGATGGGGTTATTCTTTAGTATGTATGTCAGGATAATTTCGGGACGGGTGGTTTTCTTATTATATGAAATAACCGTTAGACGATATGCCGGCAATTAACTTTATTCAATAATTAGGACGACACAACAGAAATCTCGTATCTGGGACCGCAGGTCCTATATTTAACACTAACACAATTTGTACTTAATAAGTTAACATGCACTACGTGACTTAAACTAATTGATAATCGGTATCCGTTGTGACAGGAAATAGTATATTGTGCAACGAGTGGGCAAAAATGACGATTCTGAGTGAGTGTGAAGTTATCTGCACGAGCCAAAGGCGAGTGCGGATATCACACTCACCTCAAATCGTCATTGCCCACGAGTTCCACATACTATTTTTCCCAACAAAAATGTGGAATTAGGCGATTTTGTCGCCTGCTAAAAATAAACAAAACACGTTATTTCTCAATGAATGACGTGCAAGTTGGGAAACGGCGAACCATTTCTCCACTAGTGGGCAAAATAGTATATTATGCACCTAGGGAATAAAGTGTTCTTTTTGACGAGTGTGAGGTTTGTCGCCCGAGCGAAGCGAGGGTGACCTTCACACTCGTCTAGAAGAACACTTTACACCATGGTGCATACGATATTTTATGCATCCAAGGGCAGAAAGCGCGTTCTTTATTCGCGCAGCCGGGAATAAAGTACGCACTTTCTTCCCTCGGTGCATAAACTGTTTTTGCCCACTAGTGGAGAAATGGTTCGCTATTTCCTAACGCGCACGTCTTCATTGAGAAATACCGTGTTTTGTTCATTTTCAGCAGGCAACAAACTCGCCTATTTCTACGTTTGGGTTGGGAAAATAATATTCCCTCGACATCAACGTTCGAATGACTCCTCGAGCGTACCAAATTCGTGTCGTCATAATTGTGCTGTCCCCCGTGTGGAAATTCGATAGGGGGTCCCCGACAGTGTTGTGAAAATTGTAATTAAATTTATTTTAATTACTCATTATTTTTGTAATGTGTAATTGAATTTTTATTTAATTACACATTACTTTGGTTATTTAATTACACATTACTTTGGTAATGTGTAATTAAATCGAGTTTAATTACACATTACTTTGATAATGTGTAATTAAATCGTTAATTACACATTACCAAAGTAATTTGGTAATGTGTAATTAAACTCGATTTAATTACACATTACCAAAGTAATGGGTAATTAAACTTCATTTAATTACACATTACTTTGGTAATGTGTAATTAAACTCGATTTAATTACACATTACCAAAGTAATGGGTAATTAAACTCGGTTTAATTACACATTACCGAAGTAATGGGTAATTAAATGAGTAATTCCATTACAAATGTAATTAGTGACTCGCAACACTGGTCCCCGATTACCGGCTAGCTGCTAGACGGGCGATCCCGTCTTTAGCGAAACTGTACAGCCCCCGGACGGGGCAACCCGTCTTTAGCGCAACTGTGCAGCTCCCACACAGGAAATGTGCAGTTGAACTGTAGTTATGATTCGCACCTTTTAACTACTCAGGACCTCTTCAAAAACACTAAATCAAACCCATTTAGCTATTTTTTATTAATAATAATATGAATTACTGTGAATCGAATTCAGTGTATTTAGGAATGCACATTTTTATTCGAGTGCATAATGAATGATTATTCCTTGTTTTCGTACATACATACATACATACATACTAGGGCGAGTCGGAAATTGTGAAAATTTTTGGCTACCCTCAAAAATCAAAGATATCACTGAAATACAGGTCTCCGTCCAACAATTCGATTTTTCAAATTTTTTAGGGGGCGTGCGGGACGTTCAAAAACGCTATTTTCAGCGTTAAATTTACTATATCACTGATAAACGGAAGCAAATCATTCCAAAAATTCTGATCTTTTTATATAAGGTGCCCAGATATGTACTCTTTCGAACCCATATTCACGAAACATTAAAAAATGATTCATATCTTCCAAAAAAATCTCTGAATATCAATATTTTCACTATTTTAATCAATAATTTATGAAAATTTCCAAAATGAAGATTTATTTTTCAACAATTTTCGCATTGTAAGCAATACTGATACCGAGTTTTACAAGAAAAAAAAGATGGAAGAAATACAAGAACGTTTTGGAAGAAAAAAAAATCAATATTTAATGATAAGTAATTGAAAAATAGTGAAAATATTGATTTTCGGAGATTTTTTTTGGAAGATATGAATCATTTGTTAATGTTTCCTGAATACGGTCAATTATAAATTATTAAATTCGGTTATCCAACATTTGTCAATAACTTTTTTTATCACGTTTTGTCGTTGAAATAATATAGAAACAAAATTCGGGAAATACAATATAAGCCGGGCAGACTGACCAGAACCCGGATAGTTGAACTGGCCTAGTGAAACTGTCTAGTGCAGCGGTACATTTCCGGACAGTAGCTGTCTAGCTCAACTGTCTAGCGCCCGTATTGAAAACGGGCGAACTGAACAACTATTGGCCAGTTACCGTTTGTAATTTCCGTACAGGCCTAAATTGTATTGTCCTCAGTCTTAGGCATCTTATTAATTCATTTAATTTTTAATTAGACGAGAGATTTGTCGAGTCGGTAGAAACCTAGTTTATGTCATTATCTACAACCGCTCGACAGATAAATAGAATAGAGCTAATTCGAGGGATGACACGCATGCGCGAGCTTATTGATTTTCGTTGAGTAGAGATCTAACGACAGTAGAGTGGGGCAAAAGGAACAGATCCTTAGCCAATTACCGTAAAGGAATACTTCCATACTCGGTCACTTACTTACATGTAACACTCTGGTCAAAGGCTTCGACTAAATAGCATCGACAAATTAGCGAAGTCAACCCTCGAAGAGTCTCGTCGCATTATATAAAAATCTCGGTATATTATACAGATTATATTACGTTTAAAGTAATCAATTATCGTCAATTAGTAAACTTTAGTGTGTTAATTAATCATATTGTGAATCGTCAAATAATAAGGGATTACCTATTAAGTGGATATAGACATCCAGAGGCGATCGTTACGTTTCGTATCATTTTGTCAACAAACGTAAGTCTTGAATAAACATATATATCTTTATCTTGAGCTATTGTATATCTTGTTTCCTCTGTGCATGATCTATCAGCTTTGCAAATAATTACCTGGTCCACCAACTGTACCTACCCTGAGTTAAGGGGGTATCCCCACCTTTAAATAGGTCAACATTCTGAGAAAGAGATTGATATTTTACAGCGAATTTGAGAGTCTGATCAAATCCAAAAAAATCATGAAGTTGAGGGAGGGTTTGACCCTCATTATCCATACTTAAAATTGGATATTACTTTGAGTCTAATAGTAGTTACGCTGAATATAGATAAATACAAAATTACTCGGTTGTCGCAAAGAATCAGTAGTACCGTTGGATCGATTCTGGAATTTTTGGTCCTCAATTGTTGAGAAGAGATGCCTCTATCATATGAACATAGAACTTTTTGATATCGCGAAAATTGCCTGACTCGCTTAGTTTTTACTGAGATTTTTCTAATTCTTCAATTTTTTTTTTTCTATTTTTTCTATTATCTCAACCAAAAATAGTCATATCAAAAAGTTCTATGTTCATATGATAGAGGCATCTCTTCTGAACAATTGAAGACCAAAAATTCCAAAATCGATCCAACGGTACTACTGATTCTTTGCGACAACCGAGTAATTTTGTATTTTTCTATATTCAGCGTAACTACTAATAGACTCAAAATAATATTCAATGTTAAGTATGGATAATGAGGGTCAAACTCTCCCTAAACTTCTTGATTTTTTTGGCTTTGATCAGACTCTCAAATTCGCTGTAAAATATCAATCTCTTTCTTAGAATGTTAACTCATTTAAAGGTGGGGATACCCCCTTAATTGTCTTAATTAAGTTAATTATAAATATAATTGTTAGTCTATCGGACTAGCTGGCGCCCAAAATTAATAAAACTAAATAAACATTGGCTAGAGCCCTAGCAGTCGCTAGGACCACGACCGCGCTAGGTGAGGAAAATATTTCCGTCTCACCGTTTAACGTAATTATATTTCGGGTTACGCTCGGGTTATTCGCACGTCTTATCTAATTGACTATTACCTTCGTACTGTCCTCTCGCATACTTTAGATCTCGCTCGACAGACCTGATGGACTTTGTCCTTACATACGTTTCCGTGTCTTCGTATACTCACTCATACATTCGCTCATTCATGTTGACATACACACGCACATAACTAGATCAGCATTCTATTTCGGTTGGTCGTTAACACATAGAAACATAACTCCCGCTTCTAATTTTTTATTTACGTTTTCTTTCGGAAAAAGCTTCAAAACAGTGAGAAGGAAGAATCTCCCCACTCCGGCTCTAAGCTTAAAAATGTTGATATCTGATACAGGATTTTTCAGAACTTTTTCAGATTTTGAAATTGTATCGATCAATATAGGGGATGGTGGGGCAAAGCCGGCAGTGGGGGGCAAAACCGGCACAAAAAAAAAAGGCTAAAGTGTATTTTCGCGCGTTGAGGCGAGTAAGAAAAAGCTGTATCTAACTTATCTCTGCTGAAAACGAGAAGATACCGGAAAATGGGGGGAAAACCGGCCAGACGCTATCTCAAATTTCGTCGAATTTTCCAATTTCTAGAAAACTGTATAAATATTTGTACTTTTGATTAAATTTTTTTCGTTCATTTTAAAAGGTATAGTGTGTAACAGCGGTTCCTGCGGGCTCGGGTATTACCCGCAGGAACTACGACCTATTAACAAAACTACACGGAGAGAAATTTGGTACGCCAGCTATACTGCGACCGATAGGTGCTATCCTTTTTGAAGTACAGCGAACGTCACTCGCATGGGTATAATGTACAGTCCAAGCTAGGAGCGCTACTGTACCAAGGGGCACACATTGTATACTAATCGGCCGGGCGAGCAGCTATTCCATATTTTGGTATAACTGCTCTCCCTCGCGTTAGTACAAAAGCAGCCTGTCATCCCTCGCGTATTCACGTGGTATTATATTTGTTTCATTTAAGTGTTTTCGTCTGTGATATGTATAGTTTATAGTCTCTTGTAGTTCAATAGCATCACCTATAATGGATTCTTTTTTTGGAAAAAGGAAATTTCACGGGAGTGAAATTTTATCTCATCCGTAAGTAACATAACCTAAAATTTCTCATTGTTTACATCGGATACAAACTTGTGTGAAGCTTTATTTAAAGATGATGTAGACTATTATTATGTAGACTTTCACTTCTATTTTATTTATTTCGTTCACTATGAAGTTTGTAGAAACAAGGTATTGAAATCATTTTTGATTTGAACAAAGATACCCTAGTAGCACGCTTTATCATATCTGATCCAATTCTTGCGTTTTGGGTCTTGCAATAAGATCCATCCGCAGAGCGATAATGGTCTGCTTCCGATTATTTTTGTAGATCTTGCACCCGAAAGATTGTCAAAGCACCTATACGCGGGAATTGCGAATAGCTTGTTCAATGTCGTAAAGTATTTGTGCAAGACTCACGGCAGATTGCGCAAGCTGTCTTGCGATTGTCTTGCGATTTCACCGTGCTACTAGGGTATAGATTAATGTTGAATTTCAATTTTTATTTCTAGAAAATGGCATTAATGAAGAAAATTTTTTTGAAGTAGAAACAACTAAGTTATTCAAACTGTTAGAAAATTTTGGTGATAGAGATAACTTCATGCTATCTTATTTGAGAGAAAAAGAATCAAAAAACCTTTCTCCAGCAGAACCTTTTCTGTCTAATAATGTAATAATAGAAATTGTTCCTGAAAATGATCAGATGATTAGTGGTTCATCAGATATAGCAAATTTAATGAGTACTCTTGGATATAATGACTGCTGTGAAAAATCATTGAAAGTTTCTGCACTAAGTGATATCACAAATGCTTCATCTGCTTGTAATATTGAGAAGTCGAATCGGGTGATACCTCAAAATCAATCCATCAATATTGCTACAGTAAAATCTAAAATTTTATCAGAAAACAAAAAAGATCTAGATGAAGATTCAATCAGTACAAAATTACCTACAGGTACTTTCACAAATAATAATGCATTGATTAGAACATTCATTATTCATTGGTATTATATGTTCTCATTTACGTTACATACATCTTTCTATAGATTTTGAATTTAAGAAAAATAAGATGTATCATTTTTTGAATGAACCGAGTAATTCAGATGGTGGAGTGGTATTGGGGAAGTATAAGAGATTAGGCATTCTTGATATGCATAGATTAAAACAAAATCTCATTCAATCAAAGTTCAGAGAAGATTTCACAACTTTCAAGTAAGTTTTTTGTGTGGATTGATAGTTTATGTTGTATGTATTTGGGGTGTTGGTGAATGGTACGAAAGTTTCAAAAACCTGAATTTTTATGCTTTAATTGATTACAGAATAGATAAGGCTACCTTCAAGGAATGGTATGAGGACTTCAAAGAGTTATTTCCTACAGTAGATCCTACTCGATTTTTTTTTCCCCATGCAAATTATGGTAAAGAAGCAGTAAGTGCAGGTGGAGCAGTTTATAATCACTATAAGTATGAGAGACATCAGCGTCGGATAGCTGGACTTTTAGATCCTGGAAAAATTACAACTCCCAAAGAGACTAAAAAGAAAGGTAATCTGAATTAATCAAATCCATTCTTTATCAAAACTTCTTTTCTCAAAATAATTTTCTTTTCACAGATGATGATCATACATGGAAATGTTTAACAGACAGTGATAGATTTATATACAAAGAGGATGAAATTTCAAATGCCTGGAATGATTCGTTCAAGGCAAGAATTGAGTTAATAAACCCATCTGCAAATTCTAAACAAAAACCTACAACTGTAGAGTCTTATTTTAAAACATTTCTTTGCATATGCAGACCTTTCGGATTGGATTTGGTAATGCAGTTTAATATTTATTTTAATTGAGACTTTAATGAAGTGATAATAATTGTAATATTTTACAGTTAGTTTCAGATTATAACAAAATCATTATAGATCAGATTGAAACAGGTTTATTAACTGAAAGTTTAGAGTTCTATAAGAATGCTTTTTCAAATTCATGGTTGCATCATGCTCATAAAGTAATACAAATAGCAAAAAGCAATAAGACGAATGCATGCAAAGAATTTGTATCGCTTTTACAGAAGACAGAGATTAGTAGTAAGTGATTTTATTCATTGATTAAATCAATATTCGTATATCTTCAGATTGTAATTTTTTTTTTGTGTTGTAGATTCCAATTTGTCCACTGTTAGTTTATTATCTTTAGTATGGGCAATTGTGAATGCACCTAAAAAATTGAAAGTTGGAAAAATCAGTGATTCAGGTTCGAAAGAGAGTAAAGAGATCACTTTAACTAAAGCTGAGATAGGAAGTTTCTTCATTTTACATGTACAGGTCAATTATCCACCTCATTATGAAGTACATAATCTATAAAATACGGTAACTCACTGTACGAATTTCCTAAAGGATTCAGAAAACCTTCAAGATAAACAGATTCCACATGAGAAATGGATGAGAGATCTTGATCAGGAACTTCTACCATATATTATATTCTTCGGATCTTTTGAAGGTATAAGTAAAAGTTATGTTGCTGTCAATTCACATCTTTATGAATTCACGGATCCTGTAAGAGCTGTAGAGGAGTGCTACAAGTGTTTGTCAGCACTAAATAGTTTTCCAAAAGCTTGTGATTTCATTTGGAATGTAATTGAGAAGGGATTTTTCAAAGTAAAAGGTAAACGTAATATTGCATCATCTTCTACGTTCTTAGATAGATTGAATAGTCCCGAAGTTGATCATATAGTAACAAATCCAAAGAAGAAATTGAAGAAAGTTAGATGATATAATCATTTGATTTGCACTTACAAGTATCATATCCATTCAGTATTCGAGATTATAATTATTAATAATAATAATAATAATAATAATAATAATAATAATATTATTCATAATAATATTAATTGATAATTAATATATTATTAATTATATTATATTTATTATATTAGATTAATTAATTATTATTTATTAATCATAATTATTATTAATATTATTATTAATCATATTTTATTATTATTAATTATTATTATTATTAATTATTATTATTATTAATTATCATTAATTATTATTGATAGTGGTCTAATTGGACAAGGCGTCGCAGTACAAATGCGGAGGTCCCGGTTCAAACCCGGGCTGAAGGAATTTTTACTTGAAAAAATAATTATGATGCACTTCCGTTTTTTTCGGTCTATCTGAAGATTGCACGCTCTATATAGAGGTGAGCTTCAGTTAGAAGACTTAAAAATTTGGTTCGACTGGTCCGATAAATTCACATATGGTATTAATTATTATTGTTATTATTATTATTATTATTATTATTAAGTTATGATAAAATTTCGGTTACAATAAAAACATGGATTCCTTATTTGCAAATATCTTGTTGTTCATTCTTAGCCTTTACAGTGATTCATATTATCCTCGCAAAATTGTACAAGAGTTTGTAGAGTACTTTAATCAGTTTATTATTCATTTCTTTTTGCCTAGTTTGAAGAAAGAAATTTTTCAAATATTGGAAGATGAAACAGTTAATGATTCAACTTACCGTAGATTGAATGCTATTTCTATGAAATATAGCAAAACTTTCGAGCCTTTTTTAACAGAACATAACAGGTTTAATTTATTGAAAACAATAGGACTTCTGGATTAAGAAGAAATTTGGATAGCTCACTACTTCAAAAAAATAGTTATTGATAAGAGAATTCGGTTTCTACCTGAATCAATTTACGGTATTCATGTTCCACTCAGGCATAGTTTAAAATCATTTCTTGAAATACCAAGTTAATTCAAACAAATATTAATTTATATAAGGGAATTAAGATCGCAATCAGAAATTATAACTAATATTATGCAAGCTAAACTATGGGTGGAAAATTATTCTCGAAAATTCGTCAATGAATTTGTTTTACCTCTTTATATTTTTTACGATGATTTAGAAGTAGGTAATGCACTGGGAAGTCATTCTGGTACGAATAAGTTCGGTGCTATATACGCGATAATTGCTTGTTTGCCACCTCATATATCGTCTCGTTTGAATAGCATTCTTTTTACAACTCTTTTTCATACTGAAGATAAAAAAAAAAACTGATAACCAACATATTTTCCAACATCTCGTGAATGAACTGACTTTTCTTCGTTACGAGGGAATAAAATTGATTATCGATAATATGATAGTGAAGGTTAAATTCCAATTAGTTTTAATCTTAGGTGATAATCTTGGGTTGAATGGAATCATGGGATTAATCGAGTCATTCAAAACATCTTATTGCTGCAGGCTTTGTAAAATGACTTCTTTACAAATGCAGTTTGCAGTTCAAGAAGATGCAACTTTGTTGAGAAATAAATCCAATTATGAAGATGATTCTAAATTGATAATCACAGAGAAGTCTGGATTAAAAGAAAAATGCATATTCCATAACGTTCCCGATTTTCATTTAACTCTAAATTTGAGTGTCGACATGATGCACGATGTCTTGGAAGGCGTATGCCAGTATGTTATGAAGTCGTTGCTTCGAGTTTTTATTTACGAAAAAAATTACTTTTCATTGGATGTTTTGAACTGTTTAATAGAAAAATTTGATTTTGAATCCAATGAATGTTCAAACAAGCCTCCAACAATAAAACCTCACCGTCTCAAAGATAAAAAAGTACAACTAAGTATGTCAGCAGCTGAGATGTTATGCTTTGTGCGGTATTTTGATTGATTGCAGGACACTTGATTCCCGAATGTGACGAGCATTATAAATTATATCAGTATCTTAGACAAATTATTGATATAGTCACCTCACCAAGAATTGTTAAAGGTCATGCTGCAGTTTTAGAAATACTGATTAAAAAACATAATTTACTTTTTATAAAATTATTTGGCCCTTTGAAACCGAAATTCCATTATTTAATCCACTATCCTAGATTATTACTAACTAATGGTCCCTTCATTAATTATTGGAGCATGAGATGCGAGTCGCGTCACCGAGAATTGAAGGCGAATACGCAAGCCACCTTCAATACGAAAAATTTACTTAAAACAATAGCAACTAAGCAACTATTAAAGATGTGCTATACTAATAATACCTTAAAATGCGACAAGAATCCTGTATTCATCAGCGAGATGCCAATCTTACAAAATGTATTGTCGTTAATGTGTGAAAGATCAATGGATTGTAAATTTTTTCGTGAAGTTCAAGTTTCAGGTTTAATTTATAGAATTGATGAGGCTGAATCTAGCGGCCGGAGCTAGCGGCCACTCGGAGCGAGCGAAGTTGTTGCAAGCTAATATCGAGTTGAAATTTCGTATACATACTCACGACTGACATTCAAACTGAGAAAAAAATTAAAATCCCGGGGGACGATCTTTGGGAAATTATTAAATATTGGTAATCGCTCACTAACGGGCTAGCGGCCGCTAGCTCCGGCCGTTAGATTCAGCCTCATATAGAATTGATATGTTCATTGTTATTGGTCTAGATGTGAAAGAGTTTGGAAAAATTTTACACGTTATAAATAATAATGGTGATTTATCATTTCACGTAAGCGTGTATGAAGAATATGTCTTCAATTATCATTATCATGCCTACGAAATTATTTCAAAGAAGATTGAAAAAATTATTACATTTAAAAATTTAGCAATTAAAAATCCATGTTTATCTACGAAAATTAATGATATTTACTATGTATCTGCAAGGCATATATTATAATAATAGCATAATTCATCAACATTTTTCATATAAGAGAAAATAAAGTTCATATATATCCGACCAGTTTCTCTCCTTTTCTTGATACAACACTTCTCCCGCGCGCGCGGAACGTTGAGTGTTCTAACTTTTGGTGCAGCAGTTCTCCCAAAAAAGTGTGTATCAGCTACCAAAAGTAAGGAACAGCAGCGCCACCACGCGTGGCACAGCAGGCGTACCAAATTTCTCTCCGTGTAGACACCAACGCTTTTACCTCCTCCGACTAGCAACGATGTGGTTAAATTAGGCGCCAGACTTCGGAGAGAAGTCCTTTCCCAATAAACCATAACGTAGAAAAAATAGGGCTGATGTCCGGCTAAAACACGTGTATTAGCCGGACATCAGCCCTATTTTTTCTACGTTATGGTTTATTGGGTTCTCTCTTTCTCTCTCTCTTGGGTATCGGTCCTCCACTATAGCTCTGCATCCGGTGCGGGTTCGGCATCTTTATATTGCGCCCGGGTGACGTCCGTGTGCTCTTTTGGTTACCTCTTATTTATCTCTTATACCTTTCTTATGAATGTGCTGTCTGCTACTACTAAACTGTAATTTACATCACCTTTTATTATTTACTCATTGTACGCTTATTTATCAAGTTAGCACTTATCATTTATTACCTATTTATTATTTCACGATTGCTTATTACCACCTACTATTACTTATGATTATTACTATTGTTATGACCTTTTTATCACTTTCTTTATCTCATGTATCTATTTTTGTATATTGTTATGAATTTGCCGTTTACGCCATCATTTATTATCTGCTCATCATTCATTATTCATTACTTATCATTTATCATTTATTTGATACTCTAGTGCTGCCCATTGCCACTTACTATTATTTATGTTATATTACTATTGTCTTTTCTCTTTGTTTCTTTTACTTTCTGTACTTTGTATTTCTGTCACTAGTGGAAGCCCGTATTGGCTTCCCCTGTTGTTGCCTTGCGGTTCCTTTTGGGACTATGGCATAATAAACTGATATCTATCTATCTATCTATCTCTCTCGCTCCAGCTAGCTATCGGTAGAGGGATAGTTCGTGGGGGCGGTGAAATAAAAATACAGGACACAAGGAAATATATTTGAATAATTATTTATCAAGTAAAAAAGAAAAAGAAAAAGATGACATTAATTTGACCAGCCTGTCATCTGGCTTCGGCTTTATCACCGCTACCATAGATATAAGGTTAGTAGATTGGACAAGTTGAGAAAATTCGGAGTCATATAGCAGTATGTCACAAAATAATAGTGACAGCGAATGCTGCCCTCTATATTTGGTGGTAAGATAGAATATCTATCGATATAGTCAAAAAATTTACCCTTGTACTCGAATCATCTAAATATTCTGTTGGTAAAATGCTAAATTTCTTACCAACAAAAAACACCACGTGGCCTAATTCTGAATTCCGATTTTCAGACTTACGACGCGCTGACATCATACTACAGCTGTATAATTACAATGTATAGGTACCCTACAAATGCAATGCGCTCCGTTAGGCTAGCGGCTTATATCATTTTTTTCATGCTAACAGGGTGATTATCATGTGTTTTTCGAAAAATTAATTTTCTGTTTTCACTCAAAAAACATGTTGGATAATTTTTTTTTTTTTTTCCATGATACGGGCACGATAAGAATTCGAATGTAAAAGTGAACTATATCCATGGTGAACGGCTTTGGGGTCTGAAACTTGGGGGATTTTTACATCAAAGTATACAGGGTGATTCAGTTTGACTGGACCATATTAAATCGGCATATTCCTTGTCGAATTCTAAGACTAAAGTTTCTTCGTGAAAAATTGAAAAATTGAAAAATTGAGAGAAAAAAAAAAAAAAAACTTAAACGGTAGACCTAGACAACCGAAAACGAAGGAGCGGACGACCTGACTGCCAAAGATTGAAAACGGAATCGTCAAAGTGAAAATTAACACCCGATATCCGTTTTTATTGATGAAAAAGATACTTTATAGCCGGATTAAGATATTTAATCACTCGGGCACCGTTGATCTCCGGAATTTTTCGCTAAGGAACTTTAGTCTTAGAATTTGACAAGGAATATGCCCATTTAATATGGTCCGGTCAAACTGAATCACCCTGTATACTATTATATAATATTATATAAAATATCAAAATGGCAGACAAATCGAGATTTTCGCCACGAATCATTCGTAGGTGGACTCATATGGTGGACTCATATATATGGGGCATTTCATGCCAAATCGACCTGGTCCTAACCCTCTTTTTTTCAGATCTGGTCCGCGATTTTTTAAATCATTCTGCTGACTCTAAATAGCGATCGCAATTTTTTCGGATTTTTCAAAATAAATTTGAGTGCGTTATGAGTTTTCAAAGTTTTTTTTTTTTTTTTCAACACCTCGATGGCCGTGATCGAAAAATCTGAAAAAATTCTCAAGAATTCTGTGTCAGAAATGAAGATTTTTCAACCAAAAATAACAGATTGAAGCGAGAGTCCAGACATGATGAATTTTGGTTAAAAAATTTTCATTTCTGATACAGAATTTTTGATAATTTTTTCAGATTTTTTGTTCACGGCCATCGAGGTGTTGAAAAAAAAAAAAAACTTTGAAAATTCAGTACGCACTCGAATTTATTTTGAAAAATCCGAAGAATGATATAAAAAATTGCTCACCACATCTGAGAGGTCGAGGGTCAGGACCAGGTCGATTTGGCATGACCGCATATGCCGCAGCTCAACTGTTAGCTATTGTTCAGCTCATATACTATGCTACAAATCATAACATTTTACTTTGAGCAGTGACTCTATCGTTCGAAGCCTATTAATTCATACCATATGTGAATTTATCGGACCAGTCGAACCAAATTTTTAAGTCTTCTAACTGAAGCTCACCTCTATATAGAGCGCGCAATCTTCAGATAGACCGAAAAAAACGGAAGTGCATCATAATTATTTTTTCAAGTAAAAATTCCTTCAGCCCGGGTTTGAACCGGGACCTCCGCATTTGTACTGCGACGCCTTGTCCAATTAGACCACTGAAGGACTGGAGGAATCTTTACTTGAATTTCATGTTATTGTCATTGACCTTCTTAGTCCCAGGCGAGCAAGATCACGTCAAGTGGACCCCCCCATTTTCCACTTGATCATGAAAATTAAGTCTATGTATTTTTTTCTCAAGTAGTCACCATGAAGAATTAATCCCCCAAGCGATTTTTCAAAATTTTCATTTTAACAACAATTTTTTTTACAATCAAAATTTTGAGTACTTTTAATTGAAAAATAGATTTCAAATCAACCGTTAAGGGAAGACCCTGGTGAGATTTTGCCCGAAATCGTTCAAAAAATCGATTTTCTGTTTTTGCCGGAAAATTACTCCCGGGGCTTGTCCCCACCTTGTGAGAAACTTTCAAGGCCCTCCGATTTTTTTTGGTTTATTGGCAGCGAATTTTATAAATAAAATCGATAAAGATTTTTTTTTTTTTGCATTTCTTTCGTGATTATTTTCCTCTAGAATTCTAGAATTCCATCAAAATACTATTGAATGAGAGATTAGCAATATACAAGGTCAAAGTTTGAAAAACTCGGTAAATCTGACGCAAATTTGAAATTTGTGACGTCATAACTCCGTGTAGTTCGGGATCGAACCACCTGTAGCACAGGGCATGATCGACTATTGGTAACTGTATCTGAAGCGTAGCCACCTCGTGGTCAAAACCAGTACTACTCAAATTGGGTCATTCATGTATCTTTATGACGAAGACGCGTTCGCCATCTGGTATTTGAAATTTGAACTAGTGAAACAGTACCTTGCGTCCAGTTACCAATTGTTCCCGTGCTTTCCTGCATTTAGTGGTTAGTTTACTACAAACTGGCATCTTGTTGACAGCAAGTGTAAACTACTCTGCAATTTTGTGATTTTCACTCATTATGAAACAAAAAAATCTCAACGAAAAAAATGGATTCGATTACTTCACGGTGGTGCAAGTCTAGAAAACGCCTAACGTCTAAAAACAAGCAGGGTAAAAAAAATCTTGGAAATAAATTCCAATCGAAGGACTTTCCCTCTGGAAAACAAGTTGGTCATCAACAATTGCGTGACGAACCGGAGCCTGGCCCATCCAGAATACAATTCGGACCGAAAAAGATAAGTAACCCTCTAGGACCTAGTACATCATCTACTAGCAAAAGAAAAATTGAAACTTTTGTTTCATCACAGTCGTCGGAGCCAGGCGATGCTTGTAAAAATTATTTATTTGTGCATTCCAGCACCTGGCAGGAGCTTTTTAAAAATTTAGCATGCGCTGAATGTGGACAGAAGAGCCTCGCTGGGCAGATGAGAGAACGAAGAGGATTCGCAGCATGGCTGTGCGTCAAATGCGAAGACTGTGGCTTTCTTTCCGCACAAAGTTTTACGAGTCCACGAACAACAGACAACACCAAGCGGCGACCGTTCGATGTCAAAAGAAAAATGGTGGAAGTTTTCTCAGAATCTGGAGGGGGACATGCTCAAATGCAAAAGTTTGGAGCAACAATGGGCATGAGCGTGATGGCATCCCAGACATCCTCCGCACATTCAAAGCGATTGGCAGACGAAGGTGAGTCGCTAAAAGAAAAGGTGCTTGCCAAGGCTCGCGACGCTGTTCGACAGGCTCATGTGAACAGGGACGAACAGGTGATGAAAATCAGTACCAAGATTTTGAAAGAGCGCGACACTCAACGGAAAAGAAAAAGCGAGTGGCAGAATGAAGCACGACGAAAAAAGCTTCGGCGTGTTCTCAAATTGACAAAGGCGCAGCTTGAAGCTTTGAACATCAGAAAGGAAGGGACAACTTATGGAGCAGGACAGTTCTAGGCCAGGCAATGTCGAACCAACATTCAATAATCATTCAATAATAATAATAATAATAATAACAATAACAGTAACAGTAACAGTAACAGTAACAGTAACAGTAACAGTAACAGTAACAGTAACAGTAACAGTAACAGTAACAGTAACAGTAACAGTAACAGTAACAGTAACAGTAACAGTAACAGTAACAGTAACAGTAACAGTAACAGTAACAGTAACAGTAACAGTAACAGTAACAGTAACAGTAACAGTAACAGTAACAGTAACAGTAACAGTAACAGTAACAGTAACAGTAACAGTAACAGTAACAGTAACAGTAACAGTAACAGTAACAGTAACAGTAACAGTAACAGTAACAGTAACAGTAACAGTAACAGTAACAGTAACAGTAACAGTAACAGTAACAGTAACAGTAACAGTAACAGTAACAGTAACAGTAACAGTAACAGTAACAGTAACAGTAACAGTAACAGTAACAGTAACAGTAACAGTAACAGTAACAGTAACAGTAACAGTAACAGTAACAGTAACAGTAACAGTAACAGTAACAGTAACAGTAACAGTAACAGTAACAGTAACAGTAACAGTAACAGTAACAGTAACAGTAACAGTAACAGTAACAGTAACAGTAACAGTAACAGTAACAGTAACAGTAACAGTAACAGTAACAGTAACAGTAACAGTAACAGTAACAGTAACAGTAACAGTAACAGTAACAGTAACAGTAACAGTAACAGTAACAGTAACAGTAACAGTAACAGTAACAGTAACAGTAACAGTAACAGTAACAGTAACAGTAACAGTAACAGTAACAGTAACAGTAACAGTAACAGTAACAGTAACAGTAACAGTAACAGTAACAGTAACAGTAACAGTAACAGTAACAGTAACAGTAACAATAATAATCAATTATTTGACCCCCACTATTACTCTATTAGAATGCTCATTTTTGTTTTTAATTTTATTCCATGTGACGGTGAACCTGGAAATGTCATGCGAAGATAATCCGTGCTCCGAGATATGTCGGAGCAAAAGAAATCGAGGATCTAAGATGCGTTCATCAGAAAGTGTAACATTATGACCTCGGACCATATATTCTGAAGAATTTGTTTAATTTGTACCAATTTTCATTAAAACACGATTTACTCAAAACTACATTTTCAGCTACGCTCAAAACTCCTTGCGTCATTGTTTTGCTCCGATCAACTTCTCCTTCGCAGAGGAAGTTCACACCTACCTTATGCATAAATTCACTGATCAGATTTTCCAAATTGTAGAAGGAACATATTTTTCAAGTCTCAAATAACATGAGAAATGCAAAAAATTTGGAAGTGAAAATAGTAAATGCTCTTAAACAAGAACGAAAAATTAATTCGCAAATCTGATCAGCAAATCTCTTCGCCTGAGTGTCTCAAAGATGATAGTTCAAGATAAATATGATTCGATTATAGTTATGACGCAGGGGACTTTTTGAAGTTCAGTATGTTTTTACCATTAAATGTTGCGTAACTTCCACATTTATCAAGTAATCTGTGAGATCAAGGTGAGATTTTCTTAGTTCCTGAGTACACTTTCACATGATCTAAAAATAATTTCGATTATGAAAGAAATGTCGAAGTTTTGAGTTTCACCAGGGTCTTCCCTTAAAGATAAATTAATGAAATTTTCAGGATTTATTGTCAAATATCTATATTTTATTAAAATATTATTAGCTTAAAATCATTTGTTCATTATCCTATTGTTAATTAACTTTTAAGTAAACAAATGAAAATTTCATTGATTTCTCGGTCAAAAAATGAAGTTTTTTTTCATCGGTTACATGCGTTATTTATTTAAGTTCAAGATCCCGAAAGAAAATTTCACTGCTCGCGATTAGTTTAAACAATATGAATTTATTTCATTGAGTAGTGACTCTATCGTTCGAAGCCTATTAATTCATACCATATGTGAATTTATCGGACCAGTCGAACCAAATTTTTAAGTCTTCTAACTGAAGCTCACCTCTATATAGAGCGTGCAATCTTCAGATAGACCGAAAAAAACGGAAGTACATCATAATTATTTTTTCAAGTAAAAATTCCTTCAGCCATGTGCCTGAAGTTCCGAACGTTCATTTGAATGAAACTTCTGAAAAAACCTGATATCACACTTATTTGACGGCCCGAAATTTATAAATTTCGAAATCTCTATATAACTGACCTTTGATCTTCAATGTATTTCAAATTTGTAGATATTTTTAGTCGATTAACAATCGTGGTAAGATTGCCATTTTCGAATTTTCGTTCAAATGAACGTTCGGAACTTCAGGCACATCTTCAGCCCGGGTTTGAACCGTCATAACATTTTACGTTGTGAGGTATAGCACTGAATAATGCGCAGATATTAAAAATCTGTGGCTAAAATTAAAATCTATATTATCGATCAATGTGTGCAGATCGTTTACCAGAACGCAATTCTCTTGATAAAATAGCGTGCTGAAGGGAAATACACGAAAAAGATCTTTTCGACTGCCGCTCCGCCTACATTCGTATCGCGACACTGTTTCTACTGGCGAACTTGCCCAATCTACTAACCTTATATCTATGCCGCTACTTTGTGTTTGAAATACTCACCTAAAGAAAAAGATAAACTATACTAAAGAAACAAAATAACTAAATGGCTCTACTATATAATATATCAAAGACTCTACTTTAAATACTCAAGGAAAATAATAACGACTCTTAATTAAATAATTTTAATTATTTTAATTTATAATACAGCTGAAATAAAGGTACTCGTTGACTATTATCACAAGCTCGGTTGTTTAGCCTTCTACACTACCACCAGCTGGAGGTACGGCTGTCAAGTCGATTTCGAAGACTTCACGTTCTACGCGAAACCTCTAGTCTCGGACTGACAACTGTGCACTCTACGGCTGGGAGGGGAAGGGATCGGTACTCAGTAATGCGGTACTCCGCCACTAGAGTTCTCTGACACCACTGATCTCTAATATACACTGGATAGTGTATAGGCCGAAATTTCTGTGACGATTAGAAGCTGGCGCACAGTGGGGCCAAATCCCAAAATGCTGGCCAAAAGTCGAAAAATAAAATTTAATTTCCGTGAATTTTGAGTCATGGGTTAGTTTAAGTAATAGTCAGAAAGTCGAAGTCTAGACCTCAGTGGGGCCGATCCCCTATACCTGCTATTGTAATTCAGTTGAAAGGTAACCCTCAATCCAGCTAGACGTGCCGCGCGAGAACCGGAGTTTCGAGTTCTATGTTCAATGGGACGCCAAATCTTTACATATTGATGAATTTTAAATTTTCAAAATGGAATCGACAGCTGAAAGTAAGTATAATATTATCATGTATTACTAATTTATTAATAATAGTTCATGTGCACTGAAAAAAACAGCGCCGTGTTTAACCGGGGTGCAGCGGGTGCACCGCACCCGGGCGGCCACTTCCAGGGGCGGCTATGAAGTGGTTTTTTTTTTAATGGAAGGTAATTAGGTAAATATTATTACAATACAGTTGTAAACGCGGATGAAAGCCGTGGATGAACTACTTTGTAATTTCGGCGATTGACTCACAATCAGCAGTTCTATATTACTGAACTCTATAATATACGCTAGCTGTGTGGCTCGGGTGCTGCGTCCCGTCGGCAAAACTCGGTGACCGCGGGTTACAATTAGCTCAGATTAGCGTACGGGCGCCATAAGAATAAGTGACGGACGCGATGGCGAATTTGATAGATTTGTGTCATTCCAAAAGAGTGTGCAATGTTTCTAGGAGTTCGAATGGCCGAAGCACATAGAACTCCATATGAGCCATAAGCAGAATGCATAGTCATAGATATAGATGAGGTATTTCATATCAACTCGACCAATGATTTTCCCTCACCATTTTTGATTTGATTCATAATTTTTTTCTATGATTACCTGAACTCTAACACTCATTCATGAATTTTTTCAGATTTTTTTCATTAACGGTTATTTATTCATGAATTTTCGAAACTTTAAACAGAGAGACACTTTTGATTTTTTTGAAAAAAATCTCAAAAATTCTGTGTCCGAAGACGATCATTTTGACCCCCATTTGAAAGTGGAAACTATTTTTCTTCGTTGCCCTCTATGCGTCGCCGCAATTGATTTCGAACGCACACAGCTAGCGTAAACTCGTAAAATTTCCTAGTCAACATACGAGTAAGGGGGGGTACGGAGGGCGGCGGTGAAAGCTACTGCACCCGGGCGGCTATATGTGTAGAAACGGCGCTGGAAAAAAAACTTCAGTCATTCCAGCCCGAATTCTTTGTCGGTCAGCCATATTGTCTTATTAAATAGGCTACAGCGATACCTTCTTGGTAAAAGACCGGTACAAATATGGTTGAAACAGTATAGCTAGCGCAGGCTTACTGTCGTGTCGCAACAGCTATTCTCATGTATAGCTCCACACGCATGATCATCGTCTGGATGGTCAGTAATACTGTAATATAGCTGGACTAGCTATATTACCAACCATACAATATAGCTGTATTGTGCATATGTAATGCTGATTCGTAAAGAAGACTCTTCTCAGCCTAGTCGTCTTCCTGTATCCCGTAGAAATATTCCATTACTGAGTTAGACGTTTTTATGGCTGTAGTGTCATTCTTCGTATATCTGAATTAGAAATTCTGATATAAGGTTCCTGATATCGTGCCACCACCAGAATCGCACCCATTAGGTTTGGCAATTTTTTGGGAAATTATCTCCTTGATTTTGAAAATTTTAGAAATACGAATGTCTAGATCCTTGAATACTTATGGTACCCATTTCTGCAATTTTCAAAACCGAGAAGATATTTTCCTAAAATATTGCCAAACTTGAACGGTACAATTCCGGTGGCGGTACGATATCGGCATTCTCACCCCATATATAAAGTATCGAAGGCTAGTTCTCTCGTGATCCTGATTAAACTTATCCTTCTATAAAACTTCTTCACCTGCATTATAGCAGCGAGATAGAGGCTTGCTATGTGGATAAGTTCTATCTGGAGAATGTAATAACTATACGTGAAGTCATTACGGGTAAATAAATTACAATAAAATGCTTGCAGATATGTTTTATGCTGTAACGGGTGACTATCCGCCTACTAAGTAATGGGGATAGGACGTGCGTGGGGAAGAGAAATTGATTAGATGCGTGTGAATTAATATAGAAGATATAAAGGTTGATTTATTCAAAGAACTTAAAACTACATACAAGTGTGAAAGGTGTGAGTGTGACGGTGTGAGAGTGTGATTGTTCGAACGGGGTTTTTTGGTTACGTTAAAGTATGGTTGATAAAAGGTACTGACCTTACTTCGGTTGGTTTGATACGCTGGCTAAATACTCTTAACACAACTGGTCGTTAAGACGGCAGGTACTTGAGTGACGATCGGTCCTAATGACCGATCGTCCTCGGCTAGGCTCGGCTCGTTTCGGCTATTTTGAATATTGCAGGGGTTATTGTGACTAGCCATGTCACAATGCACACTGATATTTATTATATTATTTTATTTATAAAATTATAAATAATTATTATAATCGTGATATTTATTGTATATAATTTTAATTATAACGCACCAGGATCGCATGTAATGAGAATAATTTTTCTTTCATTCAATCCTACTTAATATCAACGGTTTGCCAGCAGAATCCCTAATAGTATAACTTAATTATACATGCTTGATAAATTAGAGACTTTCACACCCAGCAACGCAAGTATGTAGAAAGTAAAGTTAAAAAAGAAAAAAAATTAAATAGAGATGAAAAAGTTGCACTGTGATATGCATTCAGCCCCAAAGAATATAAGCTTACATTTCGTTTTTTCTTTTCTTTTTTAGTGTAATAATTTTACTGTTATTTCATATTATCTGCCATATCCAAAGTGACCACACAATTATTATGATTAATACTAAAAATACCCCTAAATACTGACGTTGCTGTGAAACAATAAAATACATACATTATTATACTGTTAAGGTGGTTCTCCACCTACAGTCCCACCAAACGTGGGTTTCAGAGCAGATTTTGAGTACTTCTTGATGGGGAAAAAATCCGAAAAAAATCAAGCATGTAGAAGATCTTCGGGAGATTGATTTTGCATAATAATAATTCAAAAAAGTTATTAACAAATTGATGGAAAAAAAAACTGTTCAAGAAATCAGCCGATGACCCAACTTTTTTTTTAGGTGAGAATTATTTTTTAATTTTTCTGAATATGTATGAATTTTTTCAGAATTTTGGTAAATCTTTGAAAATTGCGTTTTTTCATACTTGACAAAACGCGATTTTCAAAGATTTACCAAAATTCTGAAAAAATTCATACATATTCAGAAAAATTAAAAAATAATTCTCACCTAAAAAAAAAGTTGGGTCATCGGCTAATTTCTTGAACAGTTTTTTTTTCCATCAATTTGTTAATAACTTTTTTGAATTATTATTATGCAAAATCAATCTCCCGAAGATCTTCCACATGCTTGATTTTTTTCAGATTTTTTCCCCATCGAGAAGTACTCGAAATCTGCTCTGGAACCCACGTTTGGTGGGACTGTAGGTGGAGAACCACCTTAAAACTAGAGAAATGAAATAGCAAAATGAATAAAATAAAATAGAATCGGAGGTGTGCTTAGCTATACCTAATTTGTTAATTAGTCTCAAACTGTGGATAATATTCCTATGGATAAGTGATTTTATGAATACATAATCCAAGATATTCAAGAAAGTTGATAGCTATGTGTGACAAAGTGCAGGATGTTTTGGATATTTTTTATGTATATTAATGATTAAATCCGCTCATTTCTATTTCTTTTTCTTACAAAAAATAAGTGCATCACAGCCAGCTGCGCAATGACAAATAATTCAAACCATGTTCACTAATAATATGCAGTGGTGAAGGGCTAAGGAGGTCTTCATATTCAATAAAATTACAATATTGCGACGTTACGGGTCTTACTTGGTAAGCATATAAATGGCTATCAAATTGGATTACCTCCAAAGTTTCAAATAAAAAGGAAATTTTTCCTTGATCACTCATAATGTATTTTATGGTACCGAAGCTTGGAATACCTTCAACATCGCCAGTACATATTACCATGCCAGGTTTATATTTTGTTCCCATTAAATTAACCTATTTAACGACATGAATATAGTTCATTGCAGATATGATAGAATTAGGCTCTATATCAACAGATAATTCTTCTATATGAACTAGATCTCCAGGACCCACATCTAAAATCTGTGAAAAGCCTATCTTCGCTACGAATTGAAACGCAAGCTTTATTTGGTGTCTTGTCGTTAATGTAGAACAAGTATTTTTTGTGCATGCAGTTACATTTGCAGTGAGTTTCAATTCCTTGTGTTTTGACGCGAAACGCATGCACCATAGATGAATTAACGGGCCACAAGCCTTCATAACAGTAGGGTAGTGGATTAAATGGTGAGCTTTAGGTTTTAACGGTATTTTGAAAAGGGATGTGTACAAATTGTTGTGTTCTTTTATTAGAGACTGCAAAATAGAACAACAGTCCACCTGAATTTGTTTAGCAGTTATGAGACTGATGATTTGACGAAGAATAAGATAAAATTCCCAAACTGGATCATTTTCGGGTACAAGATCTCCAACCATGATACCAAAGTGACAAACAAATGTCAACATTTCGGATGCAGACATCCTAATTTTATTATTTTTTATATGATCCTTAGAGATTCTTGGCGGTCTATTACTTCCCAATGGTCAGTAATCGTAACTGGAAATTCGATTATTTAAATCATCTATGGTGAACAAGCATACGACGTCAGTAATAGTATATTGTGTACCAAGGGCGTAAAGTGGGCTTTTTTTAGACCGAGTGTGGAGTTTGCAGTACGAGTCAGAGACGAGGTAGCACGAGTCGAAGACGAGTGCGTCTGCGAGCCGAAGACGAGTACTGCAACCACTCAAGGTCAAAAAGCCCACTTAGCCCTGGTGCACACCATATTTTTTGTAACAGCACGATTTTCGCGTTTTTTCATCATTGTTGATAATTTTCATGAACATATTGAAATAGTATATTGTGTAGCAAGGGCGTAAAGTGGGCTTTTTTAGACCGAGTGTGGAGTTTGCAGTACTAGTCGGAGGCGAGGGAGCACGAGTCGAAGACGAGTGCATCCGCGAGCCGAAGACGAGTACTGCAACCACACGAGGTCAAAAAGCCCACTTAGCCCTTGGTACACACCATATTTTTTGTAACGCATGTATTGATTTCTGCGTTTTTTGTGCTTATAAGCGGCATATATATATATATATATATCTACTACATATATAAAAGGCTTTGTATGTTTGTATGTTTGTTACCGCTAAACTCGAGAACCAGTGGACCGATTTGGATGAACCTTACACCAAATTGTTCTTTAGGTTTTCCCGAGTAACATAGGCTATATAAGTTATGCAAAATGAATTCAATCAGTTGAAAAAATAATAAAAATATGATAAATACGTTGTGTTAAATGTTGCTTTTCCGTGTAGCCAGCGCCGTATTTAGGCACAGGCTAACTAGGCTATAGCCTGGGGCGGCAATATTTCAGAGGCAGCAGAATCGCGGGCGGCAACCGCATGGAAAGATATAAACCCGACTGGTTACGGTTCTGCACACGACTCAGTCAGGTGCTAGCGAAAAATAGCGCATACTGGTGCAGCACCACACTGAGCACTGTTTAGAATTCAAACCATTCGTGTGCGTACATGAATGAGTCGTGTGGGCACAGTAATAAGTCGTGTTCTAAACAGTACTCAGTGTGGTGCTGCACCAGGATTCGCTATTTTTCGATAGCACCTGACTGAGTCGTGTGCGGAACCGTAACCAGTCGGGTTTAAATCTTTGCGTGCGGGTCCAAAATTATATTTGCGTTTTTTTTTTCTTGCACCACTTGCACCATGTTAAAATTGTATTTCATCTGTTGGAAAATTTCACGTCTCAAAAAACTTCCACCGATGGGCGGAGGAGGAGAAGGGGCGGGGGGGTGCTACCTAGCCTACACGGAAAAGGTTTCGGGAATGCCTCAGCGCCAAGCGGCAGAACGGTGAGGACCCGTATCCAAAGACAGGCACCGTCTCTGCGACGGAACGCTGCGTTCCCTCGCGAGAACGCTGCAGTCTGCGAGACGTTGGACTCCCGTATTATTACGTCCAACGTATCGCAGCCCAATGTCTCAAAGACTGCAGAGTTCTCGCGAGAGAACGTGGCGTTCCGTCGCAGAGACGGCGCCTTTACTCAGATACGGGAAGCCCACCGTCTGCCGTTTGGCGCTGCAGCAGTCCCAAAACCTTTTCCGTGTAGGGTGATAAGTCATGTTCACACGGCACTGACTGTTCCTCGCAATTAAGTGAGGCGCGAAGCGCCGAACAGACGAGGCGCGGAGCGCCGAGTGCCCTCGGAGCGAGCGAAGCGAGCGACGAGCGGGGTTGGCGCGCGAAGCGCGCAGGGGCAGAGCCCCTAGTATATATATATATATATACAGAGATGTTCTGTGGAAACCGGTCAGTCTAATGGAGGCGCACTTACTTTTTTTTCGTCAATGACAACGCTGTCAAAGCGATCTACTGATTTTTCATATGCCAATGACTGATACCTTCAGTCGACATAGCGGAAGCTGTCACGTCGTAGGTTATGAACTGTCATATTAGAATAATGTTTAATTGAATTATTATTAATAATAATAATTGATAATAATTATTAATAATTATTAATATCAATAATTATTAATATTATTAGGTTTGATTCTTATTAATAATAATTAACAATATTATTAGGTTATAAATAATTGTCTTCGTGAAATTTAATTATTAATAATTATTAATACTTGTTATTAATATTATTAGATTTGATTATTATTAATAATAATTATCGATATTATTAGTTGCAATCGAGCATTTCTTCGGTGACTGACTGACTCGTTGCATCTCTTCGACAAGTAGGGTTACGAACATAGCGAGGTGAATATCTTCATCGAGCATACAATATTGTGTAATTAAATTGTGATATCGTTCCTAATACAACGGTTATCTATTTCTGATTGCAGATTTTAATTTCTGTTTATTTCAAACATTATTAGGTTATCGATAACTGTTTTGGTGAAATTCACACGTCTGGTAGTAATAAAGTTAATAAGGCAATAGCATACGATATTTATTCTTTATGAATTCGTTTCAGGTGTGAATTTCTCTTTATTTGATACTTTATTCACAACCGAGTATTCCTTCGGTGACTGACTGACCCGTTGCATCTCTTCGACAAGTAGGGTTACGAACATACGATGTGGATACCATTCATCGAGCAATATAATATACAATATTGTGTAATAAGTTCATTATACAACGATATACGATACTATTTCATAGATAAGTAGTGATAAATTATTATTATTGATTAGTAGTGTTAAAGTGATTGCAAATGTCAATATCTGTTTATTTCAAACATTATTAGATTACAAATAACTGTCTTGATGAAATCTACACATCTGGTAGTAATAAAGTAAATTTTCTAAAATTCCACACAATTTTTGGTTTATTCAGTTATAACAATAAAATTTAATAATTCGTAATACATGTGAAGGAAATAGGAAAAAAAAAAATAACAATTTAATAACGCTGTCGAAGAAAGGGTGAACATGGTTTTGCGAAGAATCCGGGACCACCGCGTCCAGCGATGGATACCGTGCGGAATATTGTAACAACCCATATTAGTACTATGAGTACTCGAAGAAAACGGAAGCAGGACTTATGCAGGACTGTTTTCGTACTTATCAGGCTGAGAAGACATGTAGAGTATTGTTTTATTCAGCGGAGATGCCTCGTAGGAAGAAACACTTCCACTGAATCGATACGATATTGCTCGATGAATGATATTCACATCACTTTTTTCGTAACCCTACTTGTTGAAGAGATGCAACGGGTCAGTCAGTCACCGAAGGAATACCCGGTTGTGAATAAAGTAGCAAATAAAGAGAAATTCACACCTGAAACGAATTTATAAAGAATAAATATCGTATGCTATTGCCTTAATAACTTTATTACTACCAGACGTGTGAATTTCACCAAGACAGTTATCGATAACCTAATAATGTTTGAAATAAACAGAAATTGAAATCTGCAATCAGAAATAGATAACCGTTGTATTAGGAACGATATCACAATTTAATTACACAATATTGTATGCTCGATGAAGATATTCACCTCGCTATGTTCGTAACCCTACTTGCCGAAGAGATGCAACGGGTCAGTCAGTCACCGAAGCAATGCTCGATTGCAACTAATAATATCGATAATTATTATTAATAATAATCAAATCTAATAATATTAATAACAAGTATTAATAATTATTAATAATTAAATTTCACGAAGACAATTATTTATAACCTAATAATATTGTTAATTATTATTAATAAGAATCAAACCTAATAATATTAATAATTATTGATATTAATAATTATTAATAATTATTATCAATTATTATTATTAATAATAATTCAATTAAACATTATTCTAATATGACAGTTCATAACCTACGACGTGACAGCTTCCGCTATGTCGACTGAAGGTATCAGTCATTGGCATATGAAAAATCAGTAGATCGCTTTGACAGCGTTGTCATTGACGAAAAAAAAGTAAGTGCGCCTCCATTAGACTGACCGGTTTCCACAGAACATCTCTGTATATATATATATATATATATATTATATATATATATATATATATATTAGGGTGGTCGTTAATATAGCTATTTCGGAATTAGATTCATTCATACCCTTCATTCGAAAGTAAAAAAAAAAAAAAAAATTTTGACCCCAAATTGAACCCTTTATCTCAATTAGAAAGGGTGCCTGTAAAGGCTTACTTTTTTGTATTGATTTTACATTACTTTCGGCTACTTTTTTATAAAATAAATATTTCGGCACCTCTTAAACGTCTTAAAAATCCATCGATCATACAGATAGTTCATAAAAACAACAAAGAAAAATACAAAAAAAAAAAAAAACACAAAAAAAAAATACAAAAAATACAAAAAAAAATACAAAAATACAAAAAAGTAAGCCTTTACAGGCACCCTTTCTAATTGAGATAAAGGGTTCAATTTGGGGTCAAAATTTTTTTTTTTTTTTTTACTTTCGAATGAAGGGTATGAATGAATCTAATTCAGAAATGGCTATATTAACGACCACCCTAATACATATATATATATATATATATTATTGAAGAAGCGGGCAATAAAGAATCCATTATTGCCCGCTGATTGAAGATACATTTTGCATCGATTATAGGAGGTTAAATGACATAACCAAAAAAGATTCTTACCCCTTGCCGAGGATAGAAGAAACCCTTGATTTAATAGCTGAAGCAGAATGGTTCAGCACTATAGACTTGCAGAGTGGATATTGGCAAGTAGAAATGAATGAAGATGATAAAGAAAAGACAGCCTTTGTAACCGGCTTAGGAGGATTATGGCAATTCAAGGTTATGCCTTTTGGGTTATGCAACGCTCCTGCAACTTTTGAAAGAACAATGGAAACGATACTAAGAGGAATTACGGAAAAGAAGTGTCTGGTATATCTGGACGATATAATCGTTTTTGGAAGAACATTTGAAGAACAAGTAGAAAATCTTGCTGAAGTCTTCTCTCGCCTTAGACAAGCAGGACTCAAAATGAGTCCGAAGAAATGTCATCTATTACAACGAGAGGTTCATTTCCTTGGACACATAGTCTCCGCAGAAGGAGTGAAGACGGACCCTACAAAAATAGAGAAAGTATCAGATTGGCCCCGTCCTGTAGATAAAGAAGGTGTTCAAAGTTTTATAGGGCTCTGTACTTATTATCGTCGTTTTGTTAAAGGGTTCGCCTCAATAGCTAAACCTCTCCATCATCTAACAGGGAGTAAGGTTCAATTCGAATGGTCTCAAGAATGTGAAGAAGCTTTTATCAAATTAAAGACTTATTTAACATCTTCTCCTATTCTTGCTTATCCCCAAGTAGAACAACTTTTTATTTTAGACTCAGACGCTTCTCTTTCGGGAATAGGTGGAGTTTTGTCTCGAATCCATGACGGAAATGAAAGGGTAGTCAGTTATTACAGTCGAGTCCTTAGTAAGACGGAGAGGAATTATTGTGTCACTCGTAGAGAACTTTTAGCTGTGGTAAAAACAGTAATACATTTTCATCATTATTTATATGGGAGAAAGTTTTTGATTAGGACAGATCATGCTTCTCTTAAGTGGTTGCTTTCTTTTAAATCTCCAGAAGGACAGGTAGCTAGGTGGATAGAGAGACTGGGCCAATATGATTTTGATATTCAACACCGCGCTGGATTATTACATGGAAACGCAGACGCTCTATCCAGAAGACCTTGCGAAGGACCTGTCGAATGTAAACAATGCACAAGATTAGAAAAACAACTAGACGAACCTTATAAAATCCGATCAATCACTTTTGAAGGAGATCTGAACCCATGGAGAAAGGCTCAACAAGAAGATGAAGTTCTATTACAGATTAAAACATGGAAAGAATCTGAATTACGCCCTGAGTGGCAAGATGTTTCTGCTAAGAGTCAAGAGCTAAAAATCTATTGGACTCAATGGGATTCTCTATTTTTAATGAACGGAATATTATATAGAAAATGGGAATTTCCAGATTTAAAGATAATTAGATGGCAGTTATTAGTACCAAAGAACAAAATAGAAGACATCCTCAAGCAATATCATGATTCACCGTCAGGTGGACATTTCGCTTCCAATAAAACTTTAGGTCGGATTAGGGAACGATTTTTCTGGGCTCACAGCAGAATGGATGTAGATGATTGGTGTAGATTATGTAAAGTCTGCATTGCGAAAAAGGGTCCACGCGGTAAGGGTCGCAGTCCTCTCCAAATATATAACGTCGGAGCACCCTTCGAGAGAGTGGCTATGGATGTTCTCGGGCCACTCCCTCTTTCTAGATCTGGAAATAGATATGCCTTAGTTATTGCAGATTATTTTACTAAATGGCCCGAGGTCATCCCTATCCCTAATCAGGAAGCAAAGACAGTTGCCCAAGTATTTGTTCGAGATTTTGTTTGTAGATATGGGACTCCTCTAGAATTACATACTGATCAAGGTCGTAATTTTGAATCAATTTTAATAGCAGAAATATCAACAGTTTTAGGAATCAGAAAGACTCATACAACCCCCCTTCATCCTCAGTCTGATGGAATGGTAGAACGGTTAAATCGAACTCTTCTAAGTTATTTAGCTTCTTTCATTGACAAAAGTCAACGAGATTGGGATGAGTGGATTCCTCTTTTTCTTCTATCTTATCGATCAGCTGTTCACGAGACGACTAAACAATCTCCAGCTTCTATGCTTATGGGAAGAGATCTTCGGTTACCTTCAGACTTAGATAAGGGACCTATTCCTTCACCAGATCCTCTTCAAACAGACTTCGTATCTAATTTAAGGGATAAATTAGAACAAATTCATAATTTTGCTAGGGGAAGAATTGAAATCGTTTCAGATAGGACAAAAGCTCATTATGATATTAGGGCTAAAAATCTTGAATTTAAAACTGGAGATTTAGTATGGCTCTTCCAACCTAGACGAGAAAAAGGACGTTGTCCTAAATTACAATCTAATTGGGAAGGTCCTTATTCAATAATTGACAAAATAAATAATGTAGTTTATCGAATACAAAAATCTACTCGTACGAAACCTAAGGTAGTACACTTGGACCGTCTGGCTCCTTATAATTCAGATAAACTTACTCACAATAATAAAATAAAGAATCTTCGTTCTTTAAATATAGATGAAGATCATTCTGTAAATAATAATTTCTCTCTTTTAAGAGATGATCAAACCTTTACATTGGATTCTTCCAGGTGGTCTAAGGAACTGCCTTATGGAATTAAACGAAGAGATTATAGACCTTTAACTATCCTCATTGAAGGAAACATTGGATGTGGTAAAACGACGTTTACTAAAAGATTTTTAAATGATAAAAATATTCTTACACTATTAGAACCTTTAGATGAGTACCGTAACGTAGCTGGTGAGAATCTCCTTGAAAAGATGTATAAGGATCCTAGTAAATATGCATATCATTTTCAGCATCACGCAGCTATGACAATGCGAATTAGACATTTAACTCAGACCGCGTTACGTAATAAAATTATGGAAAGGTCAATATATAGTTGCAATTGCTTCGTTGAAGCACGTAGACGAATGGGAGATTTTGAAGACCTAGAAGCTCATCTTTTATTAGAAAATGTTAAAGTTTTGGTTAGCGAGTCTCCTGCCTTCGAAGTAGATTTGATAGTTTATTTGAGGTTATCTCCTGAAGAGTCATTTTCGCGTATAAATTCCCGCGCTCGTTCGGAAGAGGATGGTATTCCATTAGATTATTTGAAGGTTCTTCACGAGGTACACGAAGATTGGTTAGTTAGAAAGAAATTTGCGACTCTTCCAGCACCAGTCTTGATCTTAGACGCCGAAGCTTCCGCAGACGACGTTTATATGAATTTTTGCGAGGTTATGAAACCATATGACTTCTAACATAGACTCAGAGTGAACTAGGAACAACTCGTAACTATTCGAAATAGCTCGGAAGAAATCGGAACTAATGATAAAACAATTCAAATCGAGCCGGTAATGAAGACTATTAAAAGCAAATGGAAGATAACGAATATTACGAATAACATAACGAATAACATAACAAAATGAGAGGAGAACTAATGGGAGAAAGATACATTTATTATAAACTAATATTGTTTATTGTTATTTATAAATTTTAACATTCCGTAACGAAATAAGTTTAATTGAAATGATATTTTATTTCTCGAATTATTTTTATTCTAACAAATTTTCTTTAAAAATGATTTAACACCTTCTTCTCGACGACGTGCTTGATTAGTATTTTGAATTTCTCACATTCTTCACACCCTTCTGGATTTCCAGATTCAATTAACAAAGGGATCTTACAAATATAACACGTGTAGAAACTCCCCAGTGTAATCAACGAACCAATGTAAGAACGATGAAGTGGAAGCAGTCTGATTATATTCTCCTTTGGCACACTGAAATATATAAAAAAAAAAAAAAAATTAATCAATATTTATTGAATTGATATCTATTAAATTAATTATCTATTAATAGGTTGAACTTATTCAACATACCTTGTTGTGTAGCAATTGATGCATGTTCTTAGTGGAGAGTTTCTTAGTGTTACTGCACCCCCTTTCGCACACTTGACTCTCCCCCATTCGTTTTCAAACCAGGTTTTAGTTTCAGGGATATCTATTCCTAATAAGGTTTCCCAATTAAACTGAGAAACCAAGATACCAAGAAGAATAGCGTCCTCGTTCAAGGGCTCCATGATTACGAATGACGCTTCTTTAGTTTTCTTCCCCTTTCTATCTTTTATTTCTTTTCTCTTGTTATAAACAATTTTGCATTTGTTTGAACAATTTTTCATTTATTTATCGACGATTTTCTTAAAAGGGTTCGTTATAGGTCGTTTAAAAGACCCTCGTTTATTTTAATCTCGAATCCCGCGAAAATATTACAAAAATATAACGCTAGGTGTCGTTACAATAGACTTATATAATAATGGCGTCTAAATGAAAAGAGATCCGAGCGGAAAATCTAAATATAGGTTATGTTTTAGTTTCCAAACATTAACCCAAGTTTTTCCAGCTCCCGATATTCCGATAGTAGGATATTGTATTAAATGACGAAATGATATTCTGAGACGAGAAGAAGGAAGCCTAATTCATCCCATCCTGACCTATTTTCCCAAGTTTCCACTTCTTTCCAGATAAGATCGTTTCAATTTATATTTATAACATTTATTTAATAGAATAATTTAATTTATCAATTTATTATATTTGAAATAATCTATCTAATATCAAAAAGTTTAATTTATCATTTGAAAGAAAATATTTAAAAAGGAATTTATAATTTTGATTTAAAAGAGATTTGAAAGGAATCTATAATTTTGAAGAGTTTTTAGAAGAGAAACTCATATTTATGACCTTATTATTTCGAGAGAATAACATTTGTCCTCCCATTTAGGTCGTTATGATTTATTTCGAAGAGGTTTGGAGTTGGATCTCCTGGAGTTCAGAATCGGACTTTCCGTTCCAGTCTTTGGTCCTTCTACCCCTCCAACCCCTTCCTGTTCCAGTATTCAGGACTTTCTTCATATTGACCAAGGAATTCTTCGCCTTGTTCCTGTTTGCTGATTCTTATTTCCTGATTCCTGTCTACTGATCCTGTATTCCTGAGTTTCTACTCTTGTTCCTGGTTCCTGTTCTTGAAGATTTTTGTAAAAACCCATGTTGTGAAATTAAGTTAGACTATCTTTTAGAGGTTTTCTGTGGTTTCCCTGCTAATAAGAGACGAATGTCAGATAGTACTTAGGAAAATTTTTAATTACTTGAGCCACAGCTCCAATTCTCCTAAATAGAGCACATAGATTTTATGATTCAAATATCGACTTGCTAATCCTTATGACGATTTTAAATAGACAATTTTTATTATACTTGCCTTACGAGTCGGGTCGACTCTTTCACTAAAGGGGGGGTAGTGTTATATTTGATGAATTCACCCCTATATATTACTTTCATACGATCTAGATCAAGTAGTCAAAATAATTTTTTGTAACACATGCACGATTTTTGCGTTTTTTTTACCCATTAGGCGGGCCTAAAGTGACGGTTTTCAGACGAGCGGGCGTTTTCAGTTTTTATTTGCCCGCTAAATCGAGCAGCGGGCGTTTTTAGTTTTTATTTGCCCGCTAAATCGAGCAGCGGGCGTTTTCAGTTTTTATTTGCCCGCTACTCGATCATAAGCGGGCAAATAAAAACTAAAAACGCCCGCTAAATTATTTTTCAATATTTTCATGAAAATTATCAACAATGATGAAAAAACGCGAAAATCGTGCTGTTACAAAAAATATGGTGTGCACCAGGGCTAAGTGGGCTTTTTGACCTTGTGTGGTTGCAGTACTCGTCTTCGGCTCGCAGACGCACTCGTCTTCGACTCGTGCAACCTCGCCTCTGACTCGTACTGCAAACTCCACACTCGGTCTAAAAAAGCCCACTTTACGCCCTTGGTACACAATATACTATAGCGGGCGTTTTTAGCGGGCAAATAAAAACTGAAAACGCCCGCTCGTCTGAAAACCGTCACTTTAGGCCCGCTTAATGGGTAAAAAAAAACGCAAAAATCGTGCATGTGTTATAAAAAGTATTTTATTATTTCAATCATATCAAAAGCGCATACTCCTTCCAGCAAATCATGCATAATATCAACAACTAAGTTATTTGTGACATGAAAACCAGACAATAAATGGAATACACATTCCTCTTTGATTCCTGTCAATGTAAAATTGTCAATAGCTAAGTCAGTGGCATATGTAGCTGGATTACGCATTAGTTGATCGTCCTGGATACTACTCCGAACCCTGTCCTCTTTTTTCATTTTACAAAGTCGACATGAAAACCGGCTATTAAAATTTTCAACGAAGCCCAACATTGAATTTAACCCTAAATTGTCTCCGATAACCAATCCAAGTTTAAAAAAAATTCTACACTTACGATGTTCAGATAGTTCAATTTCAATTCCTCCATCTTGTAGAAATTATGGTTCGTCTATAATTTGCTTGAATACTGCTTTGTTACCGAATTCTTTTCGATCATTAGCCCTGAATAATGAAGTGACTTAAATCGAAGAAAGAACCGATTGATATTCCGGAGAAAAACAAGGTATGGAAACATATGAGGTATTCCGTACCAACTCGACCAATGATTTTCCCTCACCATTTTTGATTTGGTTCATAATTTTTTCTACGGTTTCTCCAACTCTAACACCCACCCATGAATTTTTTCAGATTTTTTCCATGAACCGTTATTTATTCATGATTTTTCGAAACTTCGAACAGTGCGACACCTTCGATTTTTTTGAAAAAAATCTCAATAATTCTACTTTCGAAGACGATCATTTTGACCCCCAGTCGAAAGTGGAAACTCTTTTCCTCATGTTTATTTTGTTTATTTAAGAAAAAATTATTTCATAAACATGGTGGATAATGGCTCCCAGAATTTTTTCAATGCAAATGAATTGTTTCTTCAGGATAATGGGTTGTAACCATCAGAGATACGTTTCATTTTATTTTCGAAAATTATTATTATTATTATTATTATTTATTTTAATCGTCGTTCGTTGGAAGGATTTTATTTTGTCTCATAATAAATTATTGAAGCACTGTAAAAAAGAAAATTGTTTTTCATGTTTGAAAAATATTTAAAACCCCCCGCCAAAAAAAAAAAAAAAAATAATCCAGAAAAAAAAAAAATAATAAAAAAAAAAAAATAATAATAATAATAATAAAAAAAAAAAAACAATAATGATAATAATAATTTTCGAAAATAAAATGAAACGTATCTCTGATGGTTACAACCCATTATCCTGAAGATACAATTCATTTGCATTGAAAAAATTCTCGGAGCCATTATCCACCACGTTTACGAAATAATTTTTTCTTAAATAAACAATATAAACATGAGGAAAAGATTTTCCACTTTCGACTGGGCGTCAAAATGATCGTCTTCGCAAGTAGAATTTTTGAGATTTTTTTCAAAAAAATCGAAGGTGTCGCACTGTTCGAAGTTTCGAAAAATCATGAATAAATAACGGTTCATGGAAAAAATCTGAAAAAATTCATGAGTGGGTGTTAGAGTTGGAGTAACCGTAGAAAAAATTATGAACCAAATTAAAAATGGTGAGGGAAAATCATTGGTCGAGTTGGTATGGAATACCTCATATACACCGCCAATTTTTTGACTACCAGCATGAGATCCTAAAGCATTTCCTGTCTCGAAATCATCATAGTAAAGAAATAAAGGAAAAACTTCTTTTCCCACGCAATTTGAAATTTTTTCTTTCCACAAATCACCTTGTATGAAGTTGCTGAGAATTTCACTTTCGTTTTCTAGATCTGTCTTGTAATTTTTGACGCGTTCGTACACATTAGGCATTTCAAAAACTTTTTTTAAAACAGCTCGTAATGGAATATGTTTACCAGTTACTTCTACAGGGACCATCTCAGTGCGCCCAGTTTGTTTCGAAATCTTTGGCTTGAACTTATGACCTATGATATAATCATCAGCAGGAATAAAGTCACCGGATGTTTTCAAGTATTGCAGTCGTTGGTATTCTGTTGAACAACCAGCAAACGCAGTTTCAATTGTGTCTATCATTTCCAGTACGGTATCAGATTTATCGAATGTATTAAGTTTTTCAATTTTTGCCAGAGAGTTCTGCACTTTGTCACGTAGGGGTATAAGACTATCAGATAAGAAAGACTGAGCCGATTCCACCACAAGTTGTATGTAATTTCTTGGAACGTTACCGGAGCTATGAAGCTTGGCAATCATTCGTAAGGCGTTTTGTTTGATTAATTTTTCAAATTCAAGATGGGAAGCATCAGGACATATATTGCTGTCGGAGGGACAATCTTCTAAGTGATCACTGCATTTATTGCTTATTGTTTTAGTACTCGTATCAACATTAAATAACCATGGAGGGATATCATCTAGACCAAGTTTTCCGAAAACAGATTGTCCTCTTTTATTGTGATCTAATCTCCAGTGCCTCTTGTAAGATTGGATATTTCCGAACATTCGCAAGCAATTTGTTTCACCACATTCGAATGTACTATTAGCGTGAAGTTGGTGAATTATTTGCAAATGCGCCCACAAAGATCTAAGATCAATGTGAGTTTTCTTGCACAGAAAACAGGTCGGCATATTGAAAGACGAGTTGGAAATATTTTTCTAATATAATAATTGAGGAATTGTTAGAGGTGGGTCCGCTCGGTCTAGTAAAGTAAAGTAATATATAATGTCTCATCAACGCTTCATATTAGCTAAGAATGTGACTACGCTGGGAACAATACTATCAATTTCTCCACTTAGCCCATATATTCTGGCTTGTATCACCATCCAACTCGTCTCTGCTTCTTTCGGGTATTGGAGTTGCAGCGCGTAGAAACTTTTAAATGCTATGTCCACTGCTTCTAGGGGTGAATTAACTTTGTACCGCAAATTGTTGATACACACTTACCAGGAATCAATTTTTGTTATGGACTCTCCAACGGCAACTGGAAGAGGCTGTTCAGTCAGCCCGCATACTGCTAGTTTATCCTTGCGGCTAGTTAGCTCTGTTTCTAAATGGCTGGCACTCTAAACATTAACAAATACAAAAGTTCGTATCTTTCGGTACAACTATTTTAAAATTCTACGAAATATCTAAATTGATAACTCACCGGAACATGTAGAAAAAAGCCATTCTGAGATTCGATTCTACTGGGTCTCCACGGTAGTTTTTTCGCAATTCTTATTGACGGACACGGTAGTAATAAAGGGATGAGTCTTAAAACCATGAGTGTTGTTGCATCTTAATAGGGAATAAAAAGTAATTGTTAACACGAAACATATACATTACTTCAATTTTCAAAAGGTTACAAGCATCCTACCACTTGGAATGGTATCTACATGTTCGCTCTCTGCGGTATTTTTTGTGATATCGTCGATTTCCTCAACAAGTTTTTTAATCTGTTTGCTGACGTTTACAGACCTTCTACAGTAATTCAGTATTTCAGCAGCAAAATGTGGCCACTGGGCAAATAACTAGCGTCTTATCAGGGTACATCGATGTGAAATCAATATTCAACTGAAATTAAACCAACACTGATTAAGCATAGAGCTTTATATAAAATGAAAATATTCTTGAGGATAACAATTTACTTTTGGCCAATAGTTGCTCATAGTGTAAGCTATTTTTATGATTCGAGCAATAAATTTCGATTAAAAAAAAATGTAAGGTGTACAATGTTCTGCAGAGTACTTTCCACAAATATTATGTAGGTACCAAAATAAAACGTAACTACTATGTTCCAATCTATCACCAAAGCATCTCAAAGTAATCTTACTAAATTGTATCCAAGTGGCTGACTCAGAGGTCTGTACGTTGAAAGATACTCTACCGAAGAGACTTCATCAGAAGAAATCAGCTGGTTAATGCGAAACTTGGAAGTAGTTTTCCAGAACTGTTCTACATTTGGCCATGGTTGAATGCAATTTTTGAGCCATTGCACATGTTCCTGAATTTCTTCTTGTTTTTCTATAACATGAAATGTTTGATTTTTGAAGATATTCACACCAGAGATTGGTAGCAGTTGAAGACTTGTAATTCAATTACTCAATAATTATCCATCACAGTTCTATTGGGTAATTACTAATTCAATGTATATTGTATTATAATTAAATTTATTTAATTACATACCATTTGTTTCTAATGTGATTATCTATTAAATTCCCCAATTATCAGTATACTATCGTTGATAATAAGAGTATTCAATAAATCTGTATACAATTTACACATGTTTAATAATTTCTTGATGACTGATTAATATGAAGAATCTATTGCGCACAACGGCATATTTATATAGCCAGGATTCACTAACTCATTGCGTATTTTAATTGTCAATCGTATTTTCATCATAATAATCGGTTGATTTATTTTATGATCACACTACAAATATGAGCGGATCCACGTCACTTCACTCAAAAAAAAAACCGTCAAGTCACGGATCTTTGCGCCATTCGACATATCTTTAGTACTAAGGGAAAGAAAAATACGACTTCAGGGATTTTGAAAAATTTTCAAAAATGGCGGAGTTAGAGCTATTTGAATGTTGGTAAGTCGCTGTTGCACCGCTATGTTTGAAAATTCATATCTCCGAAAGTATTTACCGGAGCGGACTGATCCTGGAATCATTTTGTTCGTAAAAGAATGCACTTTCATAGAAAAAATTTTGTTTTCAAAAAAAAAAATTCTTTCTATTTTTTTTCGTCGTTTTTATTTTTAATTTCGCTGCCATTTCCGCGGGACCTACAGGAATCCATGGAGATCATTTTTTTCGGATAGTCGAATCCTTCCCCTTCAACCCTAAAAAAAAAATTTATGAAGAACTTACCTGGGCCGGAGAAAAAAAATAAAACGTCTTGTCGCGCGTCGCCCCGCGCCGATCTTTTGCAATATTTTGGTGGCTCTGAAAAGGGCCGATGTTTCTAGCGATGATTTGCTCGATGGCACTTAGTGTAGGACACCTCTGTTTGAAATTAATTCATAATTTTCATGGACTCAGAATTTTCTGATGCGGAAAATAATTTTGTTTTTACGAGCTTATGAGATATTGGAATGACCGCATGTAATTTCAGAGTGCCACGAACTGTCAAGGCTTTATCAAATCGATTTTGTAGAATAGATTCTTCCGGTTGATGTTCTGCAGCCGTACAGTACGCAAAAGATATGCTTCGAAAATAAGAACATGCCCAATTATATAGATCCAGCGGTGTTTGAATAGGATCAGAATTGCCAATCAGTTGTAAACTCGCACGTGAAGCTAATCTCTTAACAGTTCCACCTACCCCATCACACGGCCCTTTTCCATGTGATGTAGCAAAGAAATGCCATTCGGCGTGGCATTGAAAGTCTTCAAAGTGATGTGTTAAATTTATAAAATTCTCTGTGTTCTTATATTGGGAAGCTGTTCCATCAGAGAAATAAATTATTTTGTCTATGGGAATTGAATCTTGGAACTTCTCTTTCATAAAGTTAACTAATTTTTTTTGAAATAAATGAACCGCAACTGTATTATGTTTCAGATGCTCTGAAATTATCACAAAACTAAAATGTCTCAACTGGTCGTCACCGTAACTTTTATAGTAAACCACGATTGGATGAATAGTCGCCTGATTATTGCTCCAGTGAAACCCTTGCGTGGAATCTTGTACAACAAATGCATAATTCTCAGCGAAATCGCATACCACTAAAAATTCGCCAACTTTCAAGCTCTCTTTCATCTTCTGCGAATAACTACTTTGCTGCTTCGCAATGAAATCATGTACAACCAATTTTGACAATTGATCACAGAAGCTATCCACAAAATTGCTGAGCCTTTTATTTCAGGTCAGTTCAAAAGATGCCTTACACCAGGTGCAGGCAACTTGGTGCAATTGTTGCACTTGGTAAATGCGGCAAGAAGGGATTAAGTTGATCCTTACACGTGGGTCAAGCATAAAGGACCAATTTGACCGCGCTCGACTGTTCCGGTCCGCTTGGGCCATACGAAACAATGGATTCTTCGAAACCTATAGTGTTTCCTGTCACAGACATTGATGCTTCAATGATTCCCCTTTTCAAAACAACCCCGTAGATTGAGGGATTATATTCCGATAGAAGTAAAGGGATTAGTTACTTTCAGATATTTAACACAAAACGATCAGAGTTTGTGCAGTTGGTGACTTCGAATTTCCAGAACAGGTATACGTATATGTAACTCCGAGAAAACATGACCAGTAGACGGATAAGCGAGGACTAAGGTGGTTAAACAACTATTTTCGGAGAATGAATAGCCCGGGTAAGTAGAGAAGCATCAAATGTAATTTTTTCGGCATAGGCATTGAAAAGTCACTTTTTGACGCCTGTTTTCGATCCACAAAGTGTCACTTTATACGGTTGATTTCAGAACTGCCCTATAAAGTCTTTATACGGCAGTCTGGATGCGCAGTTCGAAGTGCGCATTCCAAAGCTGCCGTATAAAGTCTTTATACGGCAGTTTCGATGCGCGGTTCGAAGTGCGCGACAGATCGCACTGTAACCTCACTCTTTGTCTAGTGAATCTCAACAGGCATCAAAGTGACTTTTCATGCCTATTTCGAAAAAAATACAGTATGGGGCGCACCCGTAAACCGTTTTTGACTCGAATAATGATTTCAGAACTCGCTTACGGCTCGCCTTTAGCTCGTCCTGAAATCATTATTCTCGCCGAAAAACACTTGGTTTACGGGCATGCCACATAATATACTATTAACTCCACTACGCAACACAAGGAGCTCGCCGCGCGGACGTGGATTGACGCCCGCGGCGACGCGCGACAAGACGTTTTATTTTTTTTCTCCGGCCCAGGTAGGTTCTCCATAAATTTTTTTTTTAGGGTTGAAGGGGAAGGATTCGACTATCCGAAAAAAATGATCTCCATGGATTCCTGTAGGTCCCGCGGAAATGGCAGCGAAATTAAAAATAAAAACGACGAAAAAAAATAGAAAGAATTTTTTTTTTTGAAAACAAAATTTTTTCTATGAAAGTGCATTCTTTTACGAACAAAATGATTCCAGGATCAGTCCGCTCCGGTAAATACTTTCGGAGATATGAATTTTCAAACATAGCGGTGCAACAGCGACTTACCAACATTCAAATAGCTCTAACTCCGCCATTTTTGAAAATTTTTCAAAATCCCTGAAGTCGTATTTTTCTTTCCCTTAGTACTAAAGATATGTCAAATGGCGCAAAGATCCGTGACTTAACGGTTTTTTTTTGAGTGAAGTGACGTGGATCCGCTCATATGCATGCAATATAGCTTTATCTTCTGGGGACAGCTGTAGAATTTCTTCGATATTGACGATTTTTAAATTAATTGCAGCACGTATTTCAGATGAAGTAGATGTTATCGCACCAGACCCTGCGATTATACCAAATTATAGTTTTTCATGTGTTTACAGGAATCGATATCAAGTCTTCAAATTTTGCTTGACACTTTTTTTTAACATATTGTGACTGACAAGGAGAGTATCAGGCTTTCAGGTAACCGATTTGGATCAAACTGCTGGAGGTATTTACTTGGTCCCAAAGATGAGACTTACCGTCTTCCATTTCACCCACTGGGTCTTCGGTTTCTTGGCGCACCTCAAGTTATAGTATTATTCTGCGATAGCCAACTATTCAACGGGAGGCTACAATACTTCCCACTTCTTCTGGGAAATAAGTTCTCTTCACTTGAATATGGTATCATCAAATTGAAATGTGAGTCGTCATGCTGAAGAACACATATTTCATAGGCGTAGAGAACTTAAAATACATTATTATGGAGGTACACATTGATAAAATGAATGAAATTGTATGAGAATGATAAAGAAGCAAGTCGGAGCATTTAATGGAGCCTGCATGGAATCTTACTATTCAATCATGATCATTATGCTAGTTCTAATTAGTTTGACTAGCTTGTAAGCCTTTGTTGCGCCTGGAAATAGTCCTTCGGAGTCTTCCGCCACAATGAAATAGTTCTTCGTGACCCATACCGTTAACTTTACAAGGAATCTTGCATTGCTCACAAATTTTTAAATTCGCAAAGCTTGTTGGGAATTGGGTAACAAAAGTAGTGAGGAAGTGAAATGTAAAGTGTATTCTCTGATTTTTAATTTTTTCAATTTTTATTTCTTCAAGTATTGAAAAATAAAAGAAATCAAATATAATCATGTCAGAAGAAAAAATAGCTTCTACGTTGAGAAGCATTTTTCAAACTTCACTTCCTCACTACTTTTGTCAACTTATTCCCTAAAAGCTTTGTGAGATTAAAAATTTATGGTCAACATAAGAATACCTTTGAAGTTCACAGTATCTGTCTCGGAGGACTATTTCATCGTGGCGAAGGATTTCGAAGGACTATTTCCAAGCGCATCCAAGGCTTATAAGCTCGTCAAACTGATTGGAACTATAGTATAATAATCACGATTGTACATAGTAAGATTCTATTCAGGCTCCATTACATGCTCCGATTCGCTTTCTCATCTCTTTCATACAATTTCATTAATTTTATTAAAGGGGGGGGGGGGGGGGGGAGGGGGGTAGGGTATTTTACGTGAAAAAAAGGCATATTTTTGATGATTTTTCCTGGCGATATGGATAGCGATAATTGATTAAATCTTTTTCCACATAATAGTGTTATATTTCAAGAATATACAGTTAAATTTGTTTTTAAGAAAATTAATAATCCAGTGAATGGCAGGGAATCTCCGGAGGCGTCGCGGAAAAAAGTTGATTCGCCGTGCACGGGATATCTCTACGTAGGATTATCTGAAACCAAAAATCTAAACGGCATTCGTTAGAGGATAAGTTTTTCGAGGTAACGCTGTGGATTTTTTTTTTTATTTTTTTATTTTTCAATTTTTGCCGTCACTTTGAAGTCAAAAATGCGATTTTCGCTGAAAAAATCAGCCTAGTTGTTATTGTAAAATTGATAATTTTCAAAAAAACGAAAAAAAGCTCACAGCGTTACCTGATGAATTATATGAAGAAGCACTGTGAAAAATTTCAGAACGATCGGTCAATTAGTTTTCGAGTAATCGTGTGCACCGACTTTGAAAATGATGTTTTTCAGGAGAGCGCTTTCAAGTTTTGGACAGTAAATAGTGCGGAATGAAATACTATAATTCTTTTATACTCACATTGAATCGTCTATCCCAAGTCCATATAGCAAATCGGTTTCATCTAAATGGTCGAGAGCATCCTTTTGACCTTGTCTACGCAATTTGGGGTTATAGATACAATACAGGAGATAGGCGATAGGAGGTGCTGCGGGCAGCCGAGCGGCAGCTGTGCAAGTCGGGCGGTGCAACGTACTACGCTAACGCTCATAACTTCGTCAATTTTGCTCAGATTTACTTGAAATTTCGACACAATATTCTTCAAATGTTATACATTCATTTAAAAAAATTATAAATAAATGGAAAAAAAAAATTAAAATACCCCCCCCCCTTAAGAACAGTATTCAGGTAATTTGGACTTCCTCTTTTGACTCAACTTGCCCAGCTCTTATCTCATCAACCATCAACTTGAGAAAATATCTAGTCAAGTGTTTTTGATGCAGAATCTGATGCTTTTTCAGATTCTGTAAAGAAAACTTTACCATTCTATTCGAAAAAACCAAGTTGACCTTCACCATAGCTCAGCGCCTCCACCTACAAAAGATATGATTGCAACATATCCCTTCCCCCTCGATATCCTATAAGTTTTGTCTGAGGTGTTTTCCCGTATCTTGCTTAGTTTCGGAGTTATCAGCCTGGGGCGATTAAAAAAAATCACCCTGTATATGATGATTAGGGCCGGAAATTTGGTTTTTTTAAAAGAGAGAGACAAAAGATGGGAGGAGCTAAAACTTTTGATTGGTTGAATTTTGATAGATTTGTATTTGTTTATTTGAATCGAGTGAAGCGAGCAATGAAGCAAACATAAGTTTTATCAATCCAAAACGAATATACGATTCACATAACTAATATATACAGTGAATATTCGTATCTACGGGGTTGTTTGAGATTCTAAAATATGCACTTAATAATATTTTGAATGAATTCAAATTAAGGATATTATTTGAGAATATTTTAGGTAATATTTCTAATTTTGATAATTAGGGAAATTTAGAATTACGAATTGTTGAAAAACATTTAGCGCGTGAAGAAATTATTATTATATCACGTTTCCGATGTAATTCTCCGGAAAACCCAAAAGTACCTCGATTTTACGAAATACATATGTACATACATCTGCATAATAATATAAAATATACATAGTAGAATGGAATTGATCACTCGACATTGTGTAGATTAAAAAAAAGGAAGAAATCGATCAAATCGAGTCAGAGGAGTTAAGAAAAATATTCCTTTATATTTTTAACGTTTCGGCGACACGTTCGTCGCCCTCTTCAGAACGAAAAAAAGTAGAATAATTTAGGTAATATTTCTAATTTTGATAATTAGGGAAATTTAGAATTACGAATTGTTGAAAAACATTTAGCGCGTGAAGAAATTATTATTATATCACGTTTCCGGAGAATTACATCGGAACATTAGAATCACACCCGAGACGCGAAGTGGAAATCACATGATAGAACAAGGTTGGCGAGGGGTGAAGCCTGATGTATTTTCTTTTTATTAATCATGATCACGGTCCAAGTCAGGTATGGCGGAGGTCAGTCCAAAAAAAGTAAAACGTAAGAAGTCCAGAATAAAAGCGTGAAAAATTAAAAGGAACGGACCAGGCACTGACGACAGTTAGTGAACAGATGAAACGTTAAAAATATAAAGGAATATTTTTCTTAACTCCTCTGACTCGATTTGATCGATTTCTTCCTTTTTTTAAATAAAATATATATTTTTCATTAATTCACGACTATCTATATACACCCAGATAAAAAGTTTTTATATAATTACATAAAATTATATATAGTTATATATAATTTTATATATAACGTAATGTAAGAATGTAAGATTGATTTGTGTGTCATATATAGTCATATATAGTCATATATATATATATATATATATATATATATATATATATATATATATATATATGGCTTTATATAATTATATATAATTTAGGGATGTGCCGGATAGCGATTTGGCCGGATAACCGGATACCGGATATCTGGCCGAATTCATTTGCCGGATACCGGATATCCGGCCACACAATATCCGGCCGGATATCCGGTATCCGGCACAAGAAAATCGCCTAATGTTGGGTTTCCATTGCAACTAAACACTTTGAACTACACAGTAAAAAAGAATAACTTGGGCCAAGCATTTTTTTTTGGGCCAAGCATTTTTTTTTGAACAACCTACAATCTCTCGAGCGAAGTGAAATTGTCTGAGACCAAGTAAAATCTTTCTTGAATCATGAAAATTTTCTTGGTTCCAGAGAATTTTACTTCGCTCGAGAGATTGTCGGTTGTTCATCGGTTGTTCAAAAAAAAATGCTTGGCCGAAGTTATTCTTTTTTACTGTGTAAGAATTTGTATTTCCTGCTTATTTTATATTTGACCACTTTGATTTTTTTTTTCCATTTCTTTCATCTTTACTCATAGTACAATCATCTTCTGGGCAGTACATTAAAGATTATTGCTATCCGGTTATCCGGCCGGATAGTAAAAAACAGGCCGGCTAGGCCGGATACCGGATACTTACCGGATATCCGGCTCATCCCTAATATAATTATATATAATATTATATATAAATATATATGGCTTTATTTGACTGTGCGTAGATATTTAAATGGTTATATATAATCATATATTGTCATATATGATTATATAACCATTAGGGATGTGCCGGATATCCGGTAAGTATCCGGTATCCGGCCTATCCGGCCTGTTTTTTACTATCCGGCCGGATAACCGGATAGCACCGCTATCCGGCCGGATAACCGGATAGCAATAATCTTTCATGTACTGCCCAGAAGATTATTGTACTATTAGTAAAGATGAAAGAAATGGAAAAAAAATCAAAGTGGTCAAATATAAAATAAGCAGGAAATACAAATTCTTACACAGTAAAAAAGAATAACTTCGGCCAAGCATTTTTTTTGAACAACCGATGAACAACCGACAATCTCTCGAGCGAAGTAAAATTCTCTGGAATCAAGAAAATTTTCATGATTCAAGAAAGATTTTACTTGGTCTCAGAGAATTTCACTTGTTGTTCAAAAAAAAATGCTTGGCCCAAGTTATTCTTTTTTACTGTGTAGTTCAAAGTGTTTAGTTGCAATGGAAACCCAACATTAGGCGATTTTCTTGTGCCGGATACCGGATATCCGGTATCCGGCAAATGAATTAGGCCAGATATCCGGTATCCGGTTATCCGGCCAAATCGCTATCCGGCACATCCCTAATAACCATATAAACCTATGTATGGTTTTAGTTTTTTGTCAGATATAATTATATATGAATATATATATGTATATATGCAACTATATATAATCATATAAAATTCTATCTAAACTGATATGATTTTATAAAATTTTATCTGTCGTCATATAAAATTTTATAAAATTTTATAAGATTTTGTAAAATTATACATCATTTTATATGATTATATAGAAACTTTTTTTCCCGGGTAATTATATAGAATTATATAGAATTATATAAAAGTTATATAGAATTGTATAGAATTATATAGAATTATATATGAAAATCCATGTAAGTTTTATAGAACTCTATATAATTAAATATTACTTTATAGAGTTAAGGTAAACGGCCCGGTTTCCGACCCCGGACCTGTTTCCGACCCCCCCTACTCGTTCTTCGCTTTATTCTATAATATCTCGCTTGGCTGACGAAGGAGAGGTGTCACCGAATAAAATTTAGCCAAACTTTCGTTGGTGACACCTCAAAACAAGCTTATATGTGGGTTTTATAGAACTCTATATAATTATATACAACTTTATAGAGTTATATATAGAATTATGTAGAGTTCTATACAGGATCCAAAATAAGCTTATATGTAAGTTTTATAGAATTCTATACAATTACATATAACTTTATATAATTATACATAACTTTATAGAGTTATATAGAATCATATAGAGTTCTATATAGAATCCAAAATAAGCTTATATGAGCCGGTCGCTCAAAGAACGACCTAACCCGTCTTAAGTCGTTTTTCGGACGAACAGTTAAATAGATAGAGATTGCCCCCAAGAATATGTGTTCCAAATTTCATAACTTTTCATTCATTTTTGAGAGACTTAGGAGTGTTTAGAGCCACACGCGTAGCATATTTTTCCATCCTACACGCAGTCTATCGCTCTGCTCCCGCCCGACTGCTACTCTCATTCATCAGCTGTGCGCTTCAGTCGTTGAGTTTAGCGCTATAAAGGTTTTATTATTTATTCTTTGAGATATACATTATCAATTGAAAAAAATGGATATATCTGTAACAGCATCTACGACAATGTCTACATCAACTACTAGTAATAATGGTTTGAAAAGAAAATCGAGAAGAGAGAGATGGGAAGGCAATAAAAGGAAAAGAAATCGTGATCGCGGGAGAGGTTATGTTTCAACTAGCAAAAGTGTAGTTTCTCGTAAAAAGTTTAAGCATAATACGAATTGTTGTGATACTAATTGTTGTTTGAAGTTTGATAGAGACTTCCAAAAAGAACTTTTTCAAAACTTTTATTCATTTGGAGATAAAGAAGAGCAAGATACTTTTCTTATGAGTTGTGTTCGTCGACTGCAAATAAAGCAAGTTAGAAAAAATGTAAAAACAAAAAATCGAGAATATAGCTGGCAATACATTTTGAAAAAAAACGGTGTTAATATAATTATCTGCAAAAAGTTTATAGAATACTTGTTTCAAATAGGCGATGGCCGAATGAAAACTATACTTGGATTTTGTAAAAGAGGTATATTCTTCTGATTTTATTATTTTTTACTTATTTAAACTTATAATCAAGTAAGATAACGACGTAATTATTAATTAAAGGTGTCTTGCATGCTGTTGAGAACCGTGAAAAGCAGCCGAATCCTAGAAAAATTTCAACCGAGGTCTGGAATTTAGTAAAAGAGCATTGGTCTTCCATTCAACACAAAAAATCACACTACGACGGACAAAAAACGGAGAGAAATGTTTTTGTTCATGCTGATCTGACTGTCAAAAAGTTACACTCTCTGTTTTTAGATTTTTACAAAGAAAAAATTGGACAAAACTGTACATTAAAATACAAAGCTTATCACAAACACTTTCGTACTAATAGTGAGTATTCCATTCGGCAACGAAAAACCGATGTTTGCGATTACTGCACAGAGTGTGAGGTAAAACGTTCAGCTGATCCGCACGACCCGTGCGCTGAAATGTATCGTATTCACAAAGCTAACTACGAGGAACATTCAAATCTAAGAAATAAGTATGTGTCGGAGATTGCTAAACAAGATAGCAATAAAACGTTAGTTGTAGAATTTGATTATGCGCAAAATCTAGCACTTCCAAAGTTAAACGTCAATTCGCAATATTACAAAAGGCAATTGAATCTCTATGTCTTTAATGCGCATTATTTTAATGACGGGAGTAGTAAATTTTACTGTTTTTTGGAGTGTGAAGGAAGTAAAAATGCGAACTCTGTATGCAGCTTTTTGTACGATTCCATTACTTCACGATTAATGGAAAAACCTGATACAAAAGAAGTTGTCCTTTTGTCAGATTCATGCGGAGGACAAAACAAAAATAAAACAGTCGTAAAATTTTGTTCCTGGCTATCAGTTACTCTGAATATTACTATTATACACATTTTTCCAATCAGAGGGCATACAGTAAAACCTCCCTTTAGTCCAAGTCCGTGTTTCGGAACCTCTCTTATAGTCCACAAGAGGCGTAACATGAGCTACGCTCAACAGCCAATCAGCGAATAGCACTCAGGGACGTGATATATAAGGATGGGGCCCTATGCGAATTTCTTAGCTCAGGGCCGTAGCATGTACCTACAAATTTTCACCTTTGCTACGTACAGTACATTATTCATCTTTGTCTGGTTATTATGAAAAATATTAAGGTACACTTTTACATTACGTATTAATCAGAAGTCTATTGACGACTTAAATCTGTAAAAGGTTTTTCGATCAAGTGTGTAGCCTTAGGAAGCCTGATTATTAAATAATTTAGTAGTAGCAAATGAAAAATGATGAGCTACTTTTCTTGTGGTACATACTTTCTAAAAAAAACTAGGAATGTTATATTAAAAAATGAGAATTTGGATTTTCCTTTGGATTCTGAGCTATCCTAAGTGCCAAAGGATGCGTACAGATATCACTAAAGGTGAGGGAAAATAAAGAACAGACAAATTTTTTTATTCCTTGTTTACGTATCGGTATATTTATTGCCAAAATTTATCATCTGCCCAGCAGCTTCTGTCAATGGTTAGACTCTCATATTATTTCAGCTGTTATTTGCCGCATCTCTTCTAACTGCATTGCATGATGTGCTTCGCATTCCCAACGTGCTTGGAACTACCTCTGAAATGTTGAAATAGCAGCAAGTGCCTCTATTGCTGAAGGCTCGATAGCTGTTGACATATCATGATCTGCTTCTTCGTTCGATTTGTAATCGTCGTCTATGTCAGAATCGGGTGAATTCTCTTCGTTACCTTGGGCCCTGAAAACAAAAATCTATGAAATACTAAATAAAGAGGAAAAATTTCATGACCAGATGTCTATTTGTTGAGTGATTGTTGGAAAGATTGGGTATGCTCTGACTTGGCTGACTTTTTTTCACAATGGACCATATACCTTTGGATTATGTCATTGTCAGTCAATATTTGCCATCCGCTGTTGGCATCGGTATTCAGCCACTCTGATGCTTGGTCAGCGGTGCAGTCCTGAAAGCCCGGAACTCTATTTAATACGTTTAAGATGTCTTGAACTTGGCTACGATTCTCCGGTTGAACTTCATTGAAAGTTGCAGGTCGGTTTCGGAGTAGCTTATGCCATGCGTTTTTCAAATTCTGCTGTGTCAGGGAAGCCCAAGCACTTGCGATTTTCAGACAACAATCAGTCATATTCAAACCTCTCATAAAATTTCTAACTGATTCTTCGTCTTCCTTTAAAAGTAGTTCCCTCAAAATCTTTCCTCTGTAAAACCTTTTCATTTTTTCGATGACCCCTTGATCCATCGGTTGGATTATCGCAGTCACATTCGGTGGCAAATACATGACCTGTAACATGAAACAAATATAAGTCAACAACAATATACCCTATTTCTAATATTTCAATACACCTACTTATAGTGATCTTAAGGGGGGACAGTACTGAAACTTTGTAAAAAAAACCATTTTTTTTTTTCAACTACTCAAAATGGTTCAATCAAAAATCGCCTCCAGCAGTTTTTAGATATTAGTAGTATGTGTGTTGGAAAAAAATATCAACCTCCTGCGATGAAAGTGTATGCGCAGGAGACCTTTCGCAGTGGTTCGAAGGAGACCTTTCTCAGTGGTTCGAAGAGAATCTTCTGCGAAAGGTCTCCTCTGCGCATACACTTTCATCGCAGGAGGTTGATATTTTTTTCCAACACTAGTAATATCTAAAAACTGCTGGAGGTGATTTTTGATTGAACCATTTTGAATAGTGGAAAAAAAAACAAATGGTTTTTTTTTACAAAGTTTCAGAACTATCCCCCCTTAATAATAACTCTGTATTCGTTTAGTTATGATCATCACACTAATTTATGATAGATTGATGTACCTCAAACATCTCGTTGACAGCATTTAGTATTGTGAGTGCAGGATGCGAAGGGGCATTATCGAGCAGGAGTAGTATTTTCTTCGGCTCTCCATACTTAGCCAACATTTCTTTGCTGACCTCGGGAACAAAAACTGTTGTGTACCACAACATGAATAGTTTTTGGTCCATCCATGCGCTCTTCTGACCAGCGTACACAACAGGAAGATTAGCAATATTTTTAAAACATCGTGGATTCTGTGATTTGCCAATCACAAACAATGGCAGTTCATGCGTACCGTCTGCATTAGAACAGACCATCACTGTAACTCTATCTTTTGCTTCTTTTCTTCCTGGTGCTGCTCTTTCTACTCTCGCTGCTAGGGTCTTCCTTGGCAGCGACTTCCAGTTCAGGCCAGTCTCGTCAGCGTTATAAATTTGTCCTAGTTCATAACCACCTTCCTCGATGATTTCTTCCAGGCGAGAAGAAAAATTAGCACCTGCTGCTGCATCAGAGGAAAGTCTTTCGCCTTGTACAGATAAAGCATGTATTCCGTATCTTTTTTTGAATTTCTCAAGCCAGCCATTACTGGCTTTAAAGTTCGGGGGTCCACCCATCATATCGTTTAGAACAACAGCTTTTTCTTGTACACGGAAAGAAAAATATAGTACTGGTTACCAAGCCGGATAGTACTCAGTGGTATCTGAAATGTAGAAAAATTTCAGCTTACACTATCTGGATAGTACTGGCTACTATCGAGCTACTACTCAGTACTATCTTAGATGTCACTCAGTAACATCTTAGATTATACAGCGTCAGATGGCACTGAGTACCATCCAGATAGTCACCAGTTACATGCCAGATAGTATACGTTTCTATATTACGATGTTACAGTGTCGTATCTAGCGATATAGTGTCTAACCTAGCATCTTGGTAACATCTGAGATATAACCTACAACTGCTTTTTTCACACGCATGCGCAGACAGCATTGTTATTTTGATTTCGCGATTTACATATGTGCAGTGATTAATATATTATTTCGTATAATTATTACAAAAATTAAAATATTTAACGTATACTTTTATACATGACTTTTTCGCTAAATTTAAGTTTGAGGATTATTTTCCTTTATTCGCTCAAACTTTTGAACTCATAAACTTAGTGTCGCGTATTATAATAAAAAATTCCCATTGAAAAAATGCACGAAAAACGTAAAATTTTACAATTGTAAGAAATTTTTACCACCGGCAAATTTGTTGAACTTATTTTTGTATAAATTTGAACATGCTTTTAGAACTACAATCAATCAACTGCAATTATATTTATCTGAAAAAGACGAGTACATCGAGAAATAATTTTAGAAAATTATAATTTTTGAACAAGAAGTTAAAAACTCCTGTCTTAGAATGAATCAGCAATTTATCAAGTAACTTGAACGATAAAATTGAAAGAAGGGATTCACAATAAATATTTTCACGCCAAATTCAAATAATATTAACTTTATTTTTGTAACGTAAAGAATAATTATCATAATTGGCATAATAACAATAACATACATATGAATAAAAATAATAATATGAACAGTATTATTGAAAATAACAATTACAGTTTTCTTATACCCATCGTTTTGGAATATATTTTTTTTTATTTCCACCTTTAGTGATATGAGAAGTAGAACATGATTCTAAATCATCAAAGCTCATTAATTTCCAATCTGGCGAATCATTGAAAGCAGACGGGTAAATTTCATAAGCCTGATAATGGTCATCGTAAATACAGTAATTTGTGATGTCTTCCGTAATTATAAATAATTCATCAGTAAAATCTTTAAATATAATAAATACCAAAAAGAAATTTGGTCCAGTATCTGTTGCAACCATCAGGATTGTATTGTTTTTTATCGTACGTGCTTTGGATTTTAATAATTTAATTTCGTAAACTTCTGCTGTTACTTTGTCTGGTAAATACTGGCAATAAGAAGAATATTGAGATAAATCTCGTATAGGGATAACATTATTTAGCTCACAGTCCAATTCGAATTCATTCCGACGACTTAATGTAAATCTGTAGCTCAAATGTAATTGATGTCTAACAGCGACGGTCTTAGAAATATTTCGTCGACTTATTGCTGTGCGTGCTGCTATTTTAGCTTCTTTGTTTTTGCTCTCAGCTCTCATTGTATTTAGATTCCAAAGTGGGCCCATAAGTTTCATAACACGCGAATAATGGACCAGGAAATGGTGTTTGGGTTTAAGAGAATTAGGGAATAGTGAAGCTAACAATCTTAAATATTCACTCACCAGTCGTTCCAAATAATCACATAAATCATTATATATTACAGGCGATGTGACTATATCTATTATTTCTTTTAAATAAATACATAATTTCCAATGTAAGTCACCAACCGGAATGAAATGACCTATTAATACACCAATATTGCGTAGTATACATAATGCTTCTGTAGCAGAGAGTTTCAAATATTTTTCATTTATCTGGTTCCTTTTTATATCTCGTGGTTTATTTCTAATTTCATCAGGCCCATAATATAAACTTTCAATGCGGTCATTTAAATTGTCGAGTGAGAAAAATTTCGCTTCTTTAATAAAATAGTTCAAAAGTAAGCCCAAATCATACTCTACGATTCCTTCTAAGACATCATGCATGACATCAACTGTTAAAAGGTCAATTGTAGTGGATGATTTGATGTCACTCAAGACTGACGGCTTAGAAACACCAGTTCTACTGGGATCATTTTGTAATAAATCGTTCTCATAATTTTCATCTGTTCGAAGTATGCATTTTGATTCATCAAATGTATTATTTATCTCTGTTCGATTGACTAAACAAAATCTACAAGGATGATGTGATGAAAAACTACCAACAAAACCTAATATCGAGTCCCTGACGGCTTTTGACCAACGTATAACGTTGGTATATCAACCGTGAACACGTGGTATTGGTATAAACAGAGTAACCGCACCGTAGTAAAACTGTGTATTGTAGGAATAAATACCGTATTCTTGAGCTCGGATGCATACCGTCTATACACCGTAGGTAATCACTAATAATACGGTATTGAAGCGGAATGTTCACAGTCGTAATGGCAGATGAAGTACGCATGAACAGAGTATGAGTCACGTATGTAAATCGTATGTAAACGGTGTATTTTCTCGAAACATACGGTATGTATCGAGTTGTATGACGGTATTTTTACTCCAAAAATACGGTACTATGTAGTTTAGTTATATGACGGTATTTCTGCTTACAAGTTATTTTTCCAAAGGATCCAGATATTTTTCGGATAATTCATAAACGTATAACACACCTAAGCGTATAAAGCGTATAATGCTGTACACGCCTTGGAATGAAATCCTGAACAATGTTGTAAAAAAAAATGTGGAAAACATTTTGGGTATATTGGGATTCTGTACTGCAATAATTTCAAACAGCAATTTGATTATCAGTATGAAAATAATATTTATTATGTGAAAATAACGTAAATGAAAATGAAAATAAATTTATATCATATTATTTATATATTATTTATATAAAAATCCTACTAATTCAGCGAAACAAAAGTATAATAAATTTATGACTCATGAAATACGTTAAAACCTTTATGGTAGTTCTCCAGCAGGACGATAAGCGTCGCGGCGTTCGCTCCGCCATGCGTTGATCTGTCAAAGCGGTATACTCATTCGCACGTATCGGCATAGTCACTCAGCTTTGTGTTGAAATCAGTCGTCAAAAAAATTGGTCAAACTTCCTTGACTCTCGTGTGTATGTAGCATTCATCTCTGACGTTACGTAAAGCCGTTGTACAATGCCTCGATATACCCGCGTTGGAATACGATGAAAAGTTAGAGACATAACCTAGAAAATAGTAGGTACATTCCGCAGTGTGTTAATAATTTTCAGAAGGTTGGTGACAACATCGAAGGAGTGTGTGCTGGAGACGAGCGATACAACGGGACATGTGGTGATCCCGGAAGAAAGCGTCAAAGTACCGAGCTCGTTCCAGTCACCACGGAAGGTCTTATAACGTGTTCCGATGGATTATTAAATCTTAATATTATTGAAAATTGGGTGAAATCGTTTATTGAAATTAAGCAGGTACCATGGATGATGCGAGAGGGCAAATGTACTCGAAACGCACCGAGTATGCGACTGCTGAATTATCGAGGCCGCCTTCGACGATATTACTTCGTCATGCGAGGCATGGAAGACCGTGATACTACGGACGGGAAAATGCAGTTGTTCCCAACTAGTGTTGCAAGTCACCAATTACATTTTTAATTAAATTACTCATTTAATTACACATTAGCAAAGAAAGTGAATTATTGTAATTTCCTGTCATCAATAAATACCATGTACAGAATAGTCCGATATGTCTTGCTCAGAAAAGAGCGACGCTTTGGTACGAAGGCATACAGGGAATTTTCTTTAGAAATCATGCTATCCCGGTGTTGGTTGAAATCTGCTGAAGAGCTCTATTTCTAAATGAAATTCGCTACATGTCTTCTGCCGCCAAGGCGTCGCTGTCTCACACTTCCCGATTTTTTTTATTGAATTTTTTTTCAGGTATGGATGCGGTTCGAATAGGGTATTCATGTGGTGTGAATGTGGTGAGAATACGGTATGAATGTGGTAAGAATACGGAATGAATGTGGTGAAAATACGGCATGGATGTGGTGAGAATACGGTATGAATGTGGTGAGAATACGATATCAAAACTGTCGAACTACGGTACACATACTGCAGTCAAACCTAATTTTTCAAAGGGACCAGGAAATTTGTCGGTTCATCCAGGGTACGGTAACGGTGTTCGTACCGTATGAAAACTGTGTTTAGTACCCGTGAATACGGTAGAAGTGCCGGTAAAATACGGTATGCAGAAAGGCGCAAATATACTGTATTTCTGAAGTGATTACCCATGGTAAATCCGGAAATATACCGTTTAATATCGGTATATGAACCTTCTCACAACCTAGCGCAAAAGTCGTTAGGGGTGTACTGCCAGATTATCTCCTATCACTCCAGCCAATGAAAAGTAAATTTGTTTTTGACCTGATGATGTTGTTATTGTAATACCAGTAGATTCTAAAAATTGTAGCTCACTTATTGCTCTGGACAACATTGATTTTAAGGTGACATATTGTAAGTCTTCGCATTTGTATAAAGATAACAGAAAAATATTTTCAACTTTTGATCTCAAAGATGGAGGTAAGCAAGGTATAATGATATATACTGTACCTAGTTTTCCTAACCCTTTGCGACTACCCAGAGGATTATTTGTTTCGTAATCGTCTTGATAAAATAATACAGGAAAAACAATTTTTTCACCAAATTTACTTTTTTTCCCACTCCATTTCAAGCCTTGAATTATGTTACTCTGAAGAGTATGCTCATTTTCTAAAGTTTTTATATATGACATAGTATCTTCGAAAATATTTGGCAACTCAAAAAATTTTTGAAAAACTATGCGTAATGGAATTACTTGAACAGTAATATCCTCACTGGTCGAAATAATTTCATCTTTGACATGTTTATAACGTTTTCGTGTTGCTACTTTTACTTCAATCGGCGGTATATAGGTTTGAGTGTTCTGAAAATGCTGTAAAATTTGATATTCTGTATTAAATCCGTCAAAAGGATTTAATATCAATGAGAGCATAGTCTTCATTGCTAGTAAATTATTTTGTGATTCATTTAAATATTCTAATCTGTTTAATAAATGCATAAATAAAGTCTTAATTAAACTATCATTCAAAAACTGAGTAAAACCCTTTGTGATATCGTTTATTCTATTTCGAGGTAAATCAGGTGAATCAAATAACTTAGCAACATAGAGAGCAGCTTGATTTTTTAAGCTCTGAGCAAACAATTGAGGATCCATAGCAAAAATATAATTTAGTTATTATTCAAGGGTAGTGTTCAATTTTTTTTCGAATAATGATATTGCTTTTTGCAGCTGAACTGAAGATTTACCAGATGATGATATTTTGTAGACTGCTTTTTTTAGAAGTAAATATGTATTGCTCGCAAACTTTGGAATTTGACACGATGTTATAAAAAAAATTTTGAATGTAACATCTAAAGCATCGAGCGCTGTCTTCACTTTTAATTTAGTATTGTCGACTACTACATAAAAATCGACAGGTTCTGAGAGTGGCCCAAACAAAAACCATAAATGGATAAAAGGTTTCTTTATTGGTTATAAGTTTTCGTCGCCTGGCTTCAATTTTCGCTTCTAGCTCGTCTGATTTCTGCGAAAATTTTCAAAATATTCTACTGTTATCATATTCATCTGAAAGACGATATTTATTACAAATAATTACTTACTTCCACCTTTACAATATATGAATGTAACAACTCTCTCGTTTTTTCATCGACTGTCGACGATGCTGTCTCTACTTTTCTACGTTTAGTTGCACTAGAAATGTTTGATTTGATTGCTTGTGGAAATAGAGATATTATCACAGCATCTTTTCCATCTGAAGATCAACATGACAAATATTTAGATTGGAATTTAATCGACTGTTATATTTACATTATATTTACAGACCATCAACTAATTCGGTCAATTTCGTGACTTGACGAGCTGAATCAGCATCATCAATGCGTTTGGATAGTATAAAATCTTCAAACACAGAACGTAGATTTGGCCAGGAAGTTTGCAAGCACTCAGCTTGTTCAAACTTGATCTTAAAATCCGACGTTATCTATAAGAAAGAAGTTTCTGTTCAAAACATTGACTGTTTCATTTAATTTTTTTATAATGAATTTTTTACTCAATAATTAAAATATATGCTTACTCAATCCACTCCTTTGTCACCTGACAGGCAGGGATATAAACTAAACTCAATTAATTTGTCAACACTTTCAGCTACTAGCTGCTGTCGAGTTGAGTGTGTATCAGTCCAATTTTGTTCTATTTTTTTACAATCTTCAGTTTTAGTTTTGAGGAAATTCAATTTACTCATCGGTGAATCTGGCTCTATGTAAGATTGCCATGTGATTATACTATCCACAAATCAAATTTAATTCATTACAATTTAAATACTTACCGGCGCCCTCATCTAAAAGTGGGTTACGACGAGTGATAACTAATAATCCACATTCAATCAAGAGTCTCCGGGCATAACCTAATTGGCTCTGTAATTTGCCACTCGGATTAATTTTGTTTTTTCCATCAGTGGCTCCAGGACTGTAGTAAATACCGGGCCTTTCACTAAATAACAAACCAATTTCCTCTGCCAAATTTTTTAGGATTTTGGTTGAAACTCTGCAAGAAAAAAATTAAAAATAAATGATTGTTTTTCATTGAAACACATTTTCAATATACGCTCAACATACATGCAAAATAATGAATGATAAAATATAAGTTAGATTATGCAGTGCTTAATAAAGAAAATGCTTACTCTAGTTTCTTGAAAGGGTTATCAATGGTGACTTTTTCTCGAATTAAAATAATATGAATTTCTGGACTCAGTACGATTTCAGCTAAATTATTACTTAACGCATCGGTAAAATTTTTGTTACGCTTGTAGTAATTTAGAATCACTTGACCTTTGAAACTTTGCTTTAAGTACGATGACAAATCTTGGCGATCAGGTAGATAATTTACCGAATTAGAATCTAATGCAGTTTGACATTTTTCACACAAAACTCGAAAAGTATTGTGCACTGGTATTGTGAAAAGAGGTGCTTGTGGATCAATATTTTCTTTTGATTGAGAAGCGTGGGATAAAACCGGTGACAGCATATTTTCTGGTTCAATTTCAATAATTGCATCTTCTGATACTGAATAGCTCAATGAAGTCATATTGTTAGTGATAGTGTTACACATGCCTACAAAATAAGGAATTGTAATGCAACTCAAAATCAATAATAGAAAATCATTGCATGCAACAGTAAGACCCTACCTTTACATGCAATATACCAGTCGATAGAATTATATCAATTAAAAATATTATCAAACACAATGAAAAAGATTTTTAAATTTATACTTAAAAAATGATAACTAATAATATAATGTTTGATATTATATTAAAATGACAACACAAATACAGCAATGGAAAGGTTAAGCGTGACTTTAGCGAGGTTAGGTCTTATTGACACAAATGAAAGCAACGACATAAGTTTGAAAAAATAATTTTTACGTACCTTCGAATATTACAATTATAATTACCATAGAATATCACTGTCACAAAATATAAAATCAACGCAATAGTAGTGGAAAGATATAAAAATTACATTTTTAACATTCTATCGCGGCATTGCATCTGAATCACAGTATATCAACAGTACGGATGCGCATGCGCGTGAAGAAAACCAACGGGATACGACACTGTACCATCGTAATATAGAAACGTATACTATCTGGCATGTAACTGGTGACTATCTGGATGGTACTCAGTGCCATCTGACGCTGTATAATCTAAGATGTTACTGAGTGACATCTAAGATAGTACTGAGTAGTAGCTGGATAGTAGCCAGTACTATCCAGATAATACTGAGTGTAAGCTGAAATTTTTCTACATTTCAGATAGCACTGAGTACTATCCGGCTTGGTAACCAGTACTATATTTTTCTTTCCGTGTAGGATTGGACCCGAGACCGGCTCATTCAAGCTGCGTTTTTGTAAGAACCAAGTCAATATGGCTTTCTCTATTGGCTTATTGTCAATTCCAGTCATTCGTTTTTGAGAGTCATCTCCGTATGCAGCTTTTGTGTTGATAATATGTGTAGTTACGTTTTCTTTCTTTGAATTGAGCCGGCAGATTGTTCTTTTGCAAACACTGTACTCGATGGCTAGATCATTTACGTCTTCACCTGCTGTCAATCTTCGAATTATGTCCGCCTTTTGTTTGAAAGATAAGCTTATTCTTTTTTTTCGCACCTCCATATTCTTCTTCTTCTACGAAAAAACTTTTAATCAATGTACCACAATAAATCGTACAAAAATAACACTCGTCTGTACTAATTAACGGCAACACGGTATTTGAGGTTATGGTCGTTGCTATAGTCATGACGCGCGTGACTTCATGAAACGTGCATGGGCCCCAAGCTCACCGACGCTCGAGTCTGTGTAGATGTATTGGTGCACAGTGGGCGGAGCTTATGGACTATACGAGAGGATGTCCTTGGACTATATCAGAGGTTAGACTAAACGAGAGGGGACTATAAGGGAGGTTTTACTGTAGTTATTGTCAATGCGACCGAAATTTTGGTTGTTACGGCACGATATTGAAAAGAAAAGAAGTTATTGAGACGCCAGCTGAATATCTTGACATTATGAAATCAGCAAGGACTAATCCCAGCCCTTTTAAAGCTGAAATGGCTTCATCTCTTTTGGAAAATTGGGATTCTGCACTTGATAAATTATTTTCAAAAGTACCCAAATTAAAAGGATCCACTTTTACAATACAGAAGTACGTTAAGCTGGTTTTTAAACCAACTAAAGTTATAATTGCTCATAAAAACTACAGCGATAATGGTCAATGTTTCACATATTTTGAAAGTAATGTAGAAGTTTTGAGCAAAGAGGATTTAAATATTCAAAAATTGCCTATCATTGGTATGAATGAAGCTAAAAAAAAATATTTACAATTTTTGTTGCGCTTCCTTAGTCAAAACAGCAGACAGTTCTACCTCGAAACATTCGAAGCTTGTGAAAACGCAGCAAACGATACAATAAACTCAGAATCTGATTCTGAAAATGAATAAGTTCAATGCTTTTACTTATTGCATATTACTTATGCAATTACTTATAAATTATTTTAACCTCATAAATATTATTTTTTCGGCATAGGCATTGAAAAGTCACTTTTTGACGCCTGTTTTCGATCCACAAAGTGTCACTTTATACGGATGGTTTCAGAACTGCCCTATAAAGTTGTTACGTGCGCAACTTTCTGTATACCTAAATCTCTAAAAATCTTTTTCATTAATTCACTAATTTCATTAATTCTCTCTTTCTGTTATAATTAATTCTTTCATTCTCCTATCATATTTTTGAAACCGAATAAATATTAATTTCATTTCTAAACAGCGAGCAGTAGAGCTCTCGTTTACTTCAAAACGTGATTTAGAGCCCAAGAGCGAGTCGCAGTAGAAACATAATATTAAATTGTAACTAATATTTATTCCTTCTTGAAATGGCTTATAAGTCACGTAGGTGTCGATGAGAGCGAAGCAGCGCTGGAGCACCCAGTATTGCTGACCCCTCATCATCACACTACCTTATTAGTACGTAAATTAGTTTCTATCTCTCTCTCTCCTTTTAGAAGAATAGGGAGAACTAAGTTAATATGAGTGAGACTATATGTGAGGCATGGAGTAACATGGGACCGCATAACGTCACCAGGCCCCCGCTCCTGCGCCTAACTGCAAGTACATTGTTGCAACCGCGTGCACCTCGTCGCCTTTGAACTTGAACTAGTGTCTTTCATCTGGTAAATCGCGAAGTGCGTGGATGTAAGGATCCGTGTGCAATAATCGAGCCACGAGTTGTGTTCAATCTTTTCTTTCTTTAAAGTAAAGTGGTAGCACAAAGGACTCTGTACCCGTTAACAAAATTTAAATAACTAACTTCATTATTCCGAACTATTTACTTCAATATACTTATTTAGTGGTCTTTCATCTGGTAAATCGCGAAGTGCGTGGACGCATCGACCCGTGTGCAAATATCGAGCCGCGAGTTATACTCAATCTTTTCTTTGTCTTAAATTAAAGTGGTAGTATAAAGGACTCTGTACCCGTTAATCAATTCATACAAACGTGATATAATCTAGAAGTCTAGTGATCCGTTTAGACTTATATTAAATCTCTTCAAGATTTAAGTATTTTAGAACATCGTTCAATACTTTGAAATATATTACTTGAATATATTCGATTTAGTGATCTTTCTTCCGTCAAATCGCGAGGCGCGTGGCTGTAAAGATCCGTGTGCTAATTAGAGCCAAGAGTTGGTGTTCAATCTTTTATAAGTGTCGACCCAAAGGACTCAGTACTCGTCAATAAATTCAGTTAAAACGCGATTTAACCTAATAACTTAGTGATTCGTTTTCGTCAATCTAACATCTCTACTTAAGGTATAGATTCAGTGCAGAGACACAATCAGACTATAATAAACTTTGCCTCACGCCTTATATCCTCCTGGATATAAGTAGTTCTAGGAACAATCATTCAATTGAAATCCAAACCGTTTCCTTCTATTATATCTTAGAATCAGTGTAAAGACTATTCCAAATTCCGGGTTAATATATTCGTTTAATTCAAGTTTTATCAATCATTAGAGTCAGTTTCGAACAATTAACATTCATTGTGCAATAGAACATTTAATACGATTTTAAACAACTCTAAATTCTTCCGTTAAATAAAATCAACCTTCGAATCAAAGGCTACGAGGTTCCTATGAAGGTGAGGGTGGCTAATTATCCAATATCCAAAGATTAGTCCCATGCTACATCAGGTCAACCAAAGATAAGTCTCTACGAATAGTTCACATGCAATAGCTCATTCTATTATATTTTATATTATATTACTCGTTGTTCTCCAGAATTCTTTAATTTTATAATAGTAATTATTCATTCGTCCAACTACAATTTTTCTTAAATGTGTAAATTAACAATGGGAATATCGTCAGGCCAATACTAACGGTATTTCGGGTAAAACCCTAACCAAGTACGAGACCACCCATTGAGCAGTATTATTCTTTATAACCATAGTTGGGCGACAATATACCACATACTAAATTAGTAACTGCATGTATAACATACTACCTAAAGTTCGTATTATTTAGAACTATACCATAATAGATATAAATTCGATATCATATAATCAGATAGAGAGAGAGAGAGCTCCAATACTTATTATTCTTTATTATTATTTCAAATTAACTCGTTATATTACACCTTAGACCAAATATTATTTCTTATCATTAACGTGAGAATCGTGAACAGGCTTTTCTTCATTTACAAGAACAGTTTAATAACAGTTCTTTTCTAAAGTAACAAGCCTCTACGATCCCCACGTCGGTGACCGATATTGTATCTTTATATTTTATTTCATTGTTTTGATATTTTATTATTTTATGTTATTCATTTCCTTCAAGCGACGGTTGATGTTAGTCGCCTGAACATATATCATTCATTTACCAATCGTTCAAGAATATATTATCGATTTTACCAGTCAATTCTCATTATTATTTGAATCACCCTTAGCATTCATTATCCTCATTATTATTATTATTTTATTATTATTATTATTCTATATTATTTAGCCTCTATAACTATTTAAACAATTCAATTGAGACCTGTATAGGACTAAACGGCAACGAATCCTATTTACCGGTCTATCGAAAGGTAGATCTTTTTCTTAGTATTTTTTATTTACTATTATTATTGTGTATGCGACGGACGGCCGAATTCTAATAGTTGACGGGTGCTCGCTTGTCGATCAAACCGTTAGGGCTCAAACCACACTACCTATACCGACCGTCACAAAGTCTTTATACGGCAGTCTGGATGCGCAGTTCGAATTGCGCATTCCAAAGCTGCCGTATAAAGTCTTTATATGGCAGTTTCGATGCGCGGTTCGAAGTGCGCGACAGATCGCACTATAACCTCACTCTTCGTCTAGTGAATCTCAACAGGCGTCAAAGTGACTTTTCATGCCTATTTCGAAAAAAATACAGTATGGGGCGCACCCGTAAACCGTTTTTGACTCGAATAATGATTTCAGAACTCGCTTCCGGCTCGCCTTCGGCTCGCCTTTAGCTCGTCCTGAAATCATTATTCTCGCCGAAAAACACTTGGTTTACGGGCATGCCACATAATATACTATTAATACTTTATATTTTATTTTTTAGCTTTCAGATTTAACAAAATAATAAAGGAATAAGTTTCGTATCAAAACTATATAATTTTGATTTTTTTGTATAATTATAATATAACCACCCAAACAACTTTTTTTCACACTTTTCACTGTTATAAGTGAAATTATAAGTGTAACTAATGATTATAATAAATTTGTTTCGTTTATTCTGAGTTATAATGCATTTTTTAGTAGTTCGCCGTAAAAACGACCTAATTCATTTTATATAAATTATCGATTTAAATATTGTTGAAATATTTTAATTGTTGATTTTATGCTTAATATCTATTATTTAATAGTATATCTTCATAATAAAGCCATTTAAATATAGTTACTTGTGTTTGGTGATTAATAGTGCAAAGTTGAACTTTCAAATCGCTTTTTCTCGAAACGACCAAAAGTGAATTAGGTCGTTCTTTGAGCGACCGGCTCATATGTAAGTTTTATAGAATTCTATATAATTACATATAACTTTATATAATTATATAATAACTTTATAGAGTTATATATAACTATGTAGAGTTCTATAAGACCCACATATGAGCTTGTTTTGGATCCTATATAGAACTCCATATGATTCTATATAACTCTACAAAGTTATATAAGAATTATATAAAATTCTATAAAACTTACATATAAGCTTATTTTGGATCCTAATATAGAACTCTATATAATTATATATAACTTTATAGAGTTATAAAACCCACTTCTGAGCTTGTTTTGGATCCTCTATAGAACTCTATATGATTCTATATAACTCTATAAAGTTATATATAATTATATAAAGTTCTAAGAAACTTACATGGATTTTTATATATAATTCTATACAATTCTATATAACTTTTGTATAATTCTATAATCTTCTCTAATTATATATAATTATATAAAATCATTTTTACTCGATTCTTAAAAAATCTACCCATGCTTTGTTATTCTTTTCGTTTCAAATTAGGGAAAGAGTCCGGCTTCAGTATAATTTTATAGAATTATATAGAATTTCATAGAATTTTATAGAATTTTATAAAATTACATAGAATTCTATATATTTCTATCCGGCCAATATTTCTATAGAATTATATAGAACAATTCTATATAATTCTACATAATTCTATAAAATCATTTTTACTCGGGGAACTACTGTCAATATAAGTTGCTCAGCTTTAGTTTCTTTAGCTTTAGCTAATTCCATTAATATCTCATCCTCATCAATATCGGTGAAATCGTCTGTATATATCTGTTCGAATAATAAAAGACACGAGTTTCACACAGGTACAGAAAAAGTTGTTGGGGTCAAATAGTTATTTGTGTGGCAAGGACGCATAAACAGTGACTTTTCGACGAGTGTGAAGTGTGTGCCACACACACGAGTCTAAAAGTCTCTATATACGTCCGCGCCACACATCCTATTTTCTGCGCGACCTTCGTCAAAAACGAGACACATACCTAACCACTGATGGCGTCCAGGGGCGAAGCCCCGGTGGAAGGTGTGGGGGGCGAAGCCCCCCACAAGAAAAAAAAAAAACAATTTCATTTGAAAAAAAATCAGCGGAATTAAAAGAGACTAGGTCACAACTTTCTTTATTTTTTGTTCAATCAGGTTTTTTTAAGAGTAATACAGAACTGAAAACTATATCTAATCATATTATCACACATTCTTTCATAATTATTTCTTCTATTCAATATTTTTCACTATTATGATAACACATTGAAGCCTATTATTATACTTGAATATAATGAAATATCAAAATATATTTGAACGAAAACAAACATAAAACTAATTATATACTATAAAGGAACATCATTTCTTCAAAACAATAGGCTTTGATAAAGAAAAACAATGAATAGAATATATTCGCGTTAACTTAATTTTTTTTCTGATTTAATATTTATTTTTGGGTTTCATTGAACTTTGGTCTCGTTGAGCAAAACTATTTTTTAGCCTCACTGTAAATGTTGATTGTGACTTGTTGACAATTCGTCATGTGTACGACATCTGTCGAAGGGATCTCTGTCGTTGTTTGAAAATATACATTTTCTTGGTTTGATGTGGACACACTATTAATGACTGCGTGGTCATTCTTTGGTCGTTCCAACGGTGGTGATGCAACATTACAATAGGTGCTAGTTGAGGATTTCAGAATAGATTCTGAAATAAGTTTACTTATTTTTCTTTTGTCCTCCACTGATTCTTCTATATAGCCTTCGGGTACTTGGTTGGACTTCCACCCTCCGTGACGTTTTAGTGTTGTCAGGTCCGCCCCCGAGTCAGCGAGAACCGTCGCTGACGTTCTGCGGAAGCAATGTCCGGTATACAGTTCTGGTGAAGCCAATTGCAAATATTCAGCAATTTTCCTCGGCGTGTTACCAAACTTATGCAATCCAATAACTTGTTTTGTGCATTTTCCGTTTTGCCAATTTAGAAAAAAATCTGTTAGTTTCTACGTTTGTTGGACGTAGAAGTGCATATTTTTTAACAATATTGTAAAGCTTTCCTTCAACTACGAAATTTCGTGTTATATTAGTTTTAGTCTTTGGAAGTTTGATCTCGTAGAAGATTTCACGGTCCTGAATATCTTGTGTTGTGATATTGCATAATTCCTCTCTTCGGCATGCGCCTTGAACTCCAACGATGAGAATGACCTGTGAATCAAATTGTAAAAAGTTTGTAAGTTTAAGGGGGTTTCCCAGTCTGGAGCTCCAGAAAGCGTGTGTGTTTTTTGAAGCTTTGTGCCGTTAAGGGTTGTAGAAGGAGAATAAATGGAAAAATATGTTTTGAAAGTGCTCAACTTAAGCTTCAATTTGAAAAAAAAAAGTTGATAATATCATCAAAATTACGACCTCTCTGGCCGTTGAAGTCATGGTCTGCAAAAAGCAGCGTCGAAAACGGTAAACAACATTGTAACCGAACGGAGCATCTGAAACCCAAAAACAAGGAGTCATTTGATTGGTCAAGGCACCATCTAAGCTTCTATGGAACGGATTTGTCGTCCGTCTTTTGGTTTATTGATAACTTGCAAAAACAGTTGTCAAAATCGAGGAAATCTAAGTTTTTTGATTAAAAAATTCGCAACTCACCCAAATTTAGGTTTATCAAAAATCGGTTTCATAGAAGCTTAAATGGTACTTTGACCATCAAAATGACTCCTTGTTCTTGGGTTTCAGATACTCCGTTCGGTTACAATTTTGTTTACCGTTTTCGGCGCTGCTTTTTGCAGACCATGACTTCAACGGCCATAGAGGTCGTAATTTTGATGATATTGTCAACTTTTTTTTTTCAAATTGAAACTTAAGTTTCGCTCTTTCAAAACATATTCCTTCATTTTTTTTTCCTTCTACAACTCTCAACGGCACAACGCTTTGAAAAACATGCACGCCTTCTGGAGCTCCAGACTGGGAAACCCCCTTAAATTGTCTGTGAAGATTTCTTTGATAATTGTCAAATTACTTTGATTATTTATTATTATTATTTTTTTTATTATTTTTTACTTTTTTTTTTTACTTTGATTTTATATTTCATATATTCACCTTCATGGCCAGATATTGTTCATCTGGGGCTTCGCTCAAAAATTTGTCTATCTCAGCCGGAGTCAGGACTTTTGCTTTTTTGCTCTCGTATCCTTTTGCCAGCACTTTCAGAAGATCTATCAAGTTTTTATATTCACTGATGTCAACATTGTCATTTTGCCTGACGGTTTTTTTCAGCATGGAGTAGATGGACCACAAACTTGATGGTGCTTTACTGTGTGATAAATCTTGAAAATATGCCATGAACGTTTGTTCTGACATGGCCGTGACTGTCTTGCTTCGTTTCCAGGTTAAGAAATTCCGATACGCCGCTTCGTACTCACTTCTGGATTTCTCCGGAATGAGTTTAGCTTTCGCAGATTCGTAAAGATTTTCCACTTCGTTGAGATCGTCGCCTACACCGTCACTTACCGACAATTTTTGCACGCTTGCCATTACTGCGAATGAATAATAGTTCAATCACAATGATAACAGTTTCAACAAGTATCGAGAACGAGAGCTAACTGTTTTGCAGGTTAGGTGAAAATATGGCGGATCAGTCTGACGTTGCCTGCGTGACTGGCTAGTGACTTAAAACTGAGGTTGGTAGGGACTGCTCGTGGGCCGTGGTGGTGGGGCGAGCAGTCCGTGAAAAGTGGTTTTCAAGTACTAGTCCGTGCAAAACTCCTTTACCAGTCGAGTTTTTGACGAGGGTAGCGCAGAAATAATATTGCTTTCTTTTCCGTAAAGTGCGTACTTTACGGACACGTGTATACGAAAAAATATTTTTCTGCCCTTCTTAGTATTAAAAAATGTTTTCATGACATCTGCTCTGAAACTGCAAGTTTCGTTGCCAGTTTTGTCAGTTGAAAGAGACTGATTTCAGGATGATGCCGTGAAAAGTTGTCAAATCGCGAATTCAATGAATCAGCGGTGTGAATTGGTGTTTTTCAATCCCTTGGGATTGAAAAATGGGTCTATTACAATCCCTTGGGATTGCAAAGAGAAATAACTGCCCTGTTGCAGATTTCAAATTATTGAAATTGACAGTTGAAGTTCCAGAGCAAATGTCATGAAAAACATAGTGTGTGACACGGGATGAAACATGAATGCAGGCACGGGTGATGTCTGCCCTCGCCTTCCGCTTCGGGCAGACAACTTCACCCTGGCCTGCATTCACCTTGTTTCATCCCTTGTTACACAATATACTATTAATATGAAGAAATAATACCTTGTATTTTTCGTGTGTTAGTTGTAATTTAATTTTTACAGTAGAAATAAGCTCATCTATTGTTGCAGCTCGGATGATTTTTCGTTCCGTGGGCTTGTCATGCCGAGCAACTTTGAATAACGCAGTCATGACTTCGTTGCTGTTGTCAATCAGTTTCAAAAAATTGTTTATTTTCGTATTTTTGATTTTATTTATACTATGTAGTATAGATAAAATTTTGTTTGTTTATTTTATTATTCCAATTGTGTGATTTGTATCTGTATTAATTTTCAATTTTTAGTCTCATAAACTGAAATTTTCAAACGAATTAGGCTGAATCCATCTCAAATCATGCAGGGCCAGCGGACGTCATGTTGCAGAATTGCTCGTCACTGAAGTATGTTCTTCCTCGCTCAAAATGAGCGGACAAATTTTTTACGCCCGATAACGATTTTTTAAGATTATAAGGTAAAGATGGTTTTCTTCTGATATTTGACGTATAATTTCCGAAAAATCACCGCCAATTTCGCAGTTTTCGAGCTTTTCTGAAGATCCTTATTCTGAAATACGTGGAATCTCACACTCCGTCGAATCAGATGTTAAAATCCAAAAAAATTTGAAAATTGCAAAGAACATAGCGATTTGAAAAAAAAAACCAAAAGTCGTTTTTCTCGAAAAGCCCAATCTCGATTTTTCTGAAAATTTAGTATGTTTTGGTAGGTAGTATACACTATATACCCTATGAACGGCAACATCGATTTATTACTATTTTTCGAGATATTGATTTTTTAATTAATTTTATTTGGCAGCCGTATTTACATGGTCAGATGTGCTCCTAAGTGAAAACGAAACAAAATGTTACGTAGCTCGGACGGCCAATCACGAATGGAAACAGTTAGACGTTAAAGATAGGAGAAAAAAATAAATCACCCCATTACCGCTACAAGCCCGAAGTAGCAGCTTAACTAATATCAGATGAATCTTAATGGTAAGATAATAATGAATCAATTCGATGTGAAAAGTACTAATCAAAACATAAAGAAGAGAATAAAAACCAATGTTTCATTTTGCAGTATTGGAAAAAATGATGAAATAATAGTACATTATGTCACTAGGCCGATTAAGTATTTTCCGACGAATTTGAGTTTATAATCCGAGCCGAAGGCGAGGATTATGATGAAATTCGTCAGAAAATACTTTTTGGGCCGTGTGGCATACAGAATTTTATGTGTCCAGGCCAAAAACCGCGTTTTAACCGAGCGAAGCGAGGTTAAAAACGCAGTTTTACGGCCTATGACACATAAAATAATTGTACCAATCAAATGTAGGCCTCTCGTGTTTGCACAAAAATCGATTGAAAAAAGCTCTCGCGAAATTCAAAAACTGATATAATATTTTCGCAGGAATTTTCATATGCAGGGAAATGGAAAATTGAATTATATTCAAGGAAGGAGGCCCTCCTATTTCGTATAGTATACGGCGCGTACTACTCAGGAGCGTATTTGACCATGTAAATACGGCTGCCAAATGAAATTAATTAAAAAAATCAATATCTCGAAAAATAGTAATAAATCGATGTCGCCGTTCATAGGGTATATAGTGTATACTCCCTACCAAAACATCCTAAATTTTCAGAAAAATCGAGACTGGGCTTTGTTGTATCACAACAGATATTGGAGGAAGGAGATCGGTGGAAGATGAAGTGGCTTAGTAACAATATATATATATTGACCCGTGTTTGGTTGATTTAACTATTGTTTTATTGTATGTATCAACTTAATAACGAAAGAAGTGGTTGGATAATAGATATCCGGAGTTGGTAAGTGATCGGTTGTGCAGTAGTTGGTGATAAGTGAATAGGTCGGAATTAGTCTGAGAAGTGATTTGAGTGAGAGTGAGAACTGGAGAAGGTAGGCTCGGTTTTAGGAGGGGTTTTTGGGCGAGTTGCATTCTAGCGGAAACGGAGGATCAGGTAAAGCGTGCGGTGGAAAGGAAGTGACGGATCGGATGGTTGCTGGGAAAGAGACGGGTCATGACGTAACACCCCCCCCATTAGAGGGAACATAGGGGTGCATTACCTATGTTACCATATGCGTGGCATAAGGCAATATGTGTGATTATACATAGTTATGAATGTAATAGGCTTAGTACTAGGTATGATTATGTGAAAATTCAGTATGGCATAATATATAGCGTTCGATGTGCTTTATAATGATTATTGTTTACTGTGAATGTATGTGTGTATGGTAAATGGACCAAGCAGTGTGGTATAAACCTTTATTCAGTCCGATGGTACATATGATAATGTGTAGAATATGATGGGTTATGCATTATTCCTATATGTTTAGGGCTCCCTGACGACTTTTGCGCAAGGTTGTGAGAAGGTTTATATACCGATATTAAACGGTATATTTCCGGATTTACCACGGGTAATCACTTCAGAAATACAGTATATTTGCGCCTTTCTGCATACTGTATTTTACCGGCACTTCTACCGTATTCACGGGTACTGAACACAGTTTTCATACGGTATGAACACCGTTACCGTACCCTGTGTGAACCGACAAATTTCCTGGTCCCTTCAAAAAATTAGGTTTGATCGCAGTATGTGTACCGTAGTTCGACGGTTTCGATACCGTATTCTCACCACATTCATAGCGTATTCTCACCATATCCATACCGTATTCTCACCACATCCATACCGTATTTTCACCACATTCATACCGTATTCTTACCACATTCATACCGTACTCTCACCACATTCACACCACATCAATACCCTATTCGATCCGCATCCATACCTGAAAAAAAAATTCAATAAAAAAAATCGGGAAGTGCGAGACAGCGACGCCTTGGCGGCAGAAGACATGTAGCGAATTTCATTGAGAAATAGAGCTCTTCAGCAGATCTCAACCAACGTCGGGATAGCATGATTTCTAAAGGAGATTCCCTGTTTGCCTTCGTACCAAAGCGTCGCTCTTTTCTGAGCAAGACATATATCGGACTATTCTGTACATGGTATTTATTGATGACAGGAAATTACAATAATTCACTTTCTTCGCTAATGAGTAATTTAATTAAAAATGTAATTGGTGAGTTGCAACACTAGTCGGGAACAACTGCATTTTCCCGTCCGTAGTATCACGGTCTTCCATGACTCGCATGACGAAGTAATATCGTCGGAGGCGGCCTCGATAATTCAGCAGCCGCATACTCGGTGCGTTTCGAGTACATTTGCCCTCTCACATCATCCATGGTACCTGCTTAATTTCAATAAACGATTTCACCCAATTTTCAATAATATTAAGATTTAATAATCCATCAGAACACGTTATAAGACCTTCCGTGGTGACTGGAACGAGCTCGTTACTTTGACGCTTTCTTCCGGGATCACCACATGTCCCGTTGTATCGCTCGTCTCCAGCACACACTCCTTCGATGTAGTCACCAACCTTCTGAAAATTATTAACACGCTGCGGAATGTACCTACTATTTTCTAGGTTATGTCTCTAACTTTTCATCGTATTCCAACGCGGGTATATCGAGGCATTGTACAACGGCTTTACGTAACGTCAGAGATGAACGCTACATACACACGAGAGTCAAGGAAGTTTCACCAATTTTTTTGACGACTGATTTCAACACAAAGCTGAGTAACTATGCCAATACGTGCGAACGAGTATACCGCTTTGACAGGTCAACGCATGGCGGAGCGAACGCCACGACGCTTATCGTCCTGCTGGAGAATTACCATAACGGTTTTAACGTATTTCATGAGTCATAAATTTCATATACTTTTGTTTCGCTGAATTAGTAGGATTTTTATATAAATAATATATATAAATAATATGATATAAATTTATTATTATTTATTCATTTTCATTCACGTTATTTTCACATAATAAATATTATTTTTATACTGATAATCAAATTGCTGTTTGAAATTATTGCAGTACAGAATCCCAATATACCCAAAATATTTTCCACATTTTTTATTACAACATTGTTCAGGATTTCATTCCAAGGCGTGTACAGTGTTATACGCTTTATACGCTTAGGTGTGTTATACGTTTGTGAATTATCCGAAAAATATCTAGATCCTTTGGAAAAATAACTTGTGAGCAGAAATACCGTCATATAACTAAGGTACATAGTACCGTATTTTTGGTAAAAAAATACCGTCGTACAACTGGATACATACGGTATTTTTGGAGTGAAAATACCGTCATGGAACTTGATACATACCGTATGTTTCGAGAAAAAACACCGTTTATATATGATTTACATACGTGACTCATACTCTGTTCGTGCGTACCTCATCTGCCATTACGACTGTGAACATTCCGCTTCAATACCGTATTATTAGTGATTACCTACGGTGTATAGACGGTATGCATCCGAGCTCAAAAATACGGTATTTATTCCTACAACACACAGTTTTACTACGGTGCGGTTACTCTGTTTATACCAATACCACGTGTTCACGGTTGATATACCGACGTTATACGTTGGTCAAAAGCCGTCAGGGCTGCCCTTGGTAATTTTGGCAGTGAGCTAGAGTAAGCTTATGATCTAGGAGAAATATAATATAACGTTTAAGGCTGTAATTCTAATAATTCTATTCCCTTTTTACTACATGATTGTGCTACATACATTTATGTTTTTTTTTTTTTTTTTTTTTTTTTTTTTACATTCCAATTCTTATCTACTTTTTGTTTATTACTATCATTCTTTTAATTTTCTAACTTATCGTCAGGAGATCTGTTTCTTAACAGTAAATAATGCTGACATGTGTCGCTTATTTGTTGTATCTAGGTCATACCATCGACTTATTTGTATTTATTTAAAAGAAATCTGTGATTTCCCTGGTTTCCAGAGGGTGTTTTTCGGTGTAGTCCATAGGTAGGATTCGGGGTTTAGGTGTTTTTATGTTAGAGCTGTTCTTACTTATTTTAGGTTCTTCTGTGGGAACGGGTGGCGGCAATGGTTTCAAAGGAATGTTATGTATTGTATCATTAGTTCCACGAGTTCCGGTATTGAAATGTGGGTGTACAATCTCAAGTTCTACCGGTGCCTCACGAAAGGTGCGTTTGGCATATCTACTATGTTTCCGTTTTTTACACGGGCAGAGTTTAATGAGTTTGAAAATCGCGGAGAATGCTGAAAATCTATACATAAGATATATTATTCCTATTGAGCCTAACCCTACTCCCGCGAATGTTAAGGCACTTTTTAAGCTACCTGTTTCCTGCCTATCGCGATGGTGCGTGGTTATTTCCGTCGCTTGTTTAATGATTTCCTTCAGCGCAACACTATTGGCTCTCAGATCGTCCGTATTTAAGTGTAATGGTTTAAACGCATGAAACATTGGTATTGATGACAGATTTGTTGAATAATTCTTGTTAAGATCGTCATATATTTCTGAAAGGTTTAGCGTGAAGTCTGGCACGTAAGCACGGTGTTCGAGAGATACGTAGGTATTTGTTGTTGTTAGTGTTAGGGATTGTGAAAATGCTTTACACTGGCTATCTAGATGTAATATTCCAGTTTTGTACAGTGTGATGCGGTCAGAGTTTGCTTTTGCGCATGTTATGTGTAAAACTTCAGGTTTCGATAAAGAATAGATCCATGTATTTGGGGTTTGCAGTGTGGACCAATATGGTCCGTCGAAGGACGTCATTCTGATATTGCAAGTTTTTAGGTCAATAGGTGGGTTATTTAGGAATAATGCGATCTCACATATTTGATGGTTGTTGGTACGGTATAACGGTTGGTGTTGTTCGCATATGTATACACCTTGTGAAACCTTACAATGTGTAAATTCTGTTTCTGCTATCTGGAAATATGAGCTACGGTCCGAGCTTATCGCGAGGTAGTCTAGGCTTGGAATTATATATGCAAACTTATTCTGTGAGCGATCATAGTTTTGTTGGACTGGTATTGGAAGTAAATGATAAAAATGGAATCTGTCTTCGTTCAGTAATGGTATAGAAAGTACATATATGATGTTCGGTTCACTGTACATTACACTTAATTCTGATAATCTAACCAACTCTTCTGCGTACCCATTTCTTATAGGAGTAGGGAATTGCGGGAGTGGCTCCAGAGATTGTATGTATTGTAAACTAGCTATGATTTGTCCCGGTGTTAGCAGCTTCGGGTGCATTATACCTTGCTTTGCGAACAGAATTGCGTCTATTATATTGTTCAGGTCTAGCTCATATTCGTTCATCATTTTGTCTAATCTATTGAGACTTTTCAATAGTCTTATCGTTAACGAGTTCTGGTTTATTTGTGCTTCTAGTGTTGTTGTTGCTTGCGAGAAAAATACTATTTGGTGGTCAATCTCTTCGATGTGTTTATCTATTAGGTCTATTTCTTTCTGTTCTGTGCCTATCATCGACTGGATGATGTGTGTTTGGTTGACCAGTAGTGTCGCTACGTGTCCTGTATCGTTGAATAGTCTGTCTATCTGGCTGTTGTAGTATTTTCCGTCTGCGTCTGTTAGCGTCCCGTAAAGGGTTTTTTGTATGAATCCGGTAAAATCGTACCAGCCTCGTTTGACGCGCGTGTGTGTGAATTCTGCTAGTTTGGTGTGCGTCTGGTCTGTTTCTTGGTATCCTAGTAGATTTTCGATCTGGTCCTCGTATTTTGTTATGGTTAATAACCGGTTTTTTGTTAGATTAATAACGTCCTGTACGTCACATGCTTCCCCTGCCTCGTTACAGCGTTGACTAATTATGTCGCAGTATTTTCGTAACTTGTCTGACTCATCCGTGAACTTCCGTATGCTCAAGAAATTTACTAACTTCCACTTGTTGGTGAACGTCCGCAAGTCTTCCCATTGTTCGTAGTAAATTCCCGGGTTTTCTTTGAATACCGAGACTTCATATGGTTTATTGGTTGTGTTCGGTTTAGTTAGCCCGACCCTGGAATTTATAAATTTTCACTTTCAGAACGTGCTTTCGTATGACTTCAAGATTTTGTTGGTGTTGTTCTTATTTATAGATTGTATTTCTTACATGTCTATTCGGCGTTAATTACTTTCGTCACGTATGTGTGCTAGTTTCAGTTTGTTTAGATGAACAATTTTAGTTTTATTCGGTGTCAAGCAGACTTCCGCGTTTATTCCGTCAATTATTCTCTTAATTATGTATGGGCCTTTATATTGGTCCTCGAATTTTGTGCGGTTTTCATTTATTAAAAATACTCTCTGTCCGGCTTCAAAGAGGTGTTCATTGATTTTTCTATCATAGTATGCTTTCGATTTCAATTTTGCGTCCTTTAAATTTTGTGCTGCTCTTTTACGAATTTCGGTTAAGTTTGTTAGTAGATCGAGGGTAAATGTGTTGTATGAGTTTGTCGTCGCGACGGTTGTTCGTAGGTCCGATGGTAGTCGAGCCTCTTTACCAAAGATCAATTGGTGCGGTGTGAAATTCGTACCTTCGTGTACCGCGGTGTTGTAACAGAAAATTGCGAAACGTACATACTTGTCCCAGTCTTTACCGGTTCTTGTGTAATGTTTAATGTGTTCAATAAGTACAAGATGGCTACGCTCTAAGGAGCCATTTGATTGCGGCCGATACGCGGTGGTTCTTACTTGTTTAATTTTAAATAACTTGCAAATCTGTTTAATCGTTGTACTCATAAAATTTTGGCCTTGATCTGTTAGTATTATTCGCGGTGCTCCGAAACGTGTAATGTACTCTTTCGTAAATGCCGTGCCTATTGTCTGGGCCGTCGCGTTGGGGAGAGGTATGGCATCTAGAAATTTTGTTAGATTGCATTGAATTGTCAATAAGTATTGGTTGTTTGATTCCGTCGTGGGAAGCGGTCCTACTATGTCTAGTGCAACTTTATCGAAAGCATCTGCTGGGGTGTCTGTAATCAGCATGGGCAGTCGTGTTTTGACCCGGACTAACTTTTTCCTCTGGCAACTGTCGCAGGATTTAATAAAATTTTGAATTTGGTTTTTTAGATTCGGCCAATAGTACTTTTCTCTAATTCTGTTGTAGATTTTTGTTACACCTTGATGACCACCTAGCAGCGATTCGTGATATTCCTTAATGATCCCTGCGCGTAACGCTACGTCGGGTGTAATAGTTTCATTTGTACAAAGTGTGATTCTTACATTCGCATCTCTGAAAATGTAATAAAATAGTTTCTTGACAATGTTCCATTGGAGGACTTCTAACCCTGGGTTTGTTTTGAGAAAGGAAAATGCTTCAATTTTATACATGTGTAATAATTGTTTTAGTCTAATTAAAGTACTATAAAGGTCTTCTAAATCTATTCCGCCTGAGTGCTGGCCTTTGACTACGAGGGTTACAATATATTTGTTTCCGGATTTTGATACGGCTATTCCACGTTTGCTGAGTTTATCGATAGTGAACGTCTCTTTTCGTAACATGCCTTTGTCTAATAATTGTTTTGTTAGTTCGTCGTTCCACATGCACCCGGCTGGTACGCAATGAGCAATATTTGCGCTTTTCACGAATATTCCGTCTTTGGACTCCGTCACGTTAGTCGTTGGCATTATATTATTTATGTTGTCTATAAATTCTTTGAAGCTAAGCGTGTCTGTGCCTTGTTGTTGTGGAGGACCCTGGGCGCACTGCGGTCTTTGGTGTGTATTTTCTTCATCAGTAGTGCTGATATTATCTGCACTGTCCGAGACCGTTGAGTCATCTGCTGATGATAACATTGGTTCACTTTCAGAGTCTGAGATTGCATTAGAACCGGTAAAGTTTTCGGTGTTTAGTTTCTGTGTAGGGTTACGTCTGTCCGAATCGTTATCCGTTGGTGTGGGGATAGTTGGGGGAGTGTCCGATATCGGAGGAATCAGGAGTCCCCCAGGAGATCGGGTAAAGTTTTTCGTCGCAGGCTTAGATGACCTATTTTTTATTCGTCCGTAAGGTAATTCGGGTCCCGTTGGATTTTCAAATCTGCATATGTTGATTTTGATATCCGAATCTTTGAATATATAGTGAATCATGCGGCTTACCCTGTCCCATTCAAGTTTGTCTAAACCGCAACCGAGTTTTGGTATCGAGAGTGACTTCTTTTTATCCCTAATTAACGCTGTCTTCAACTTCACTAATGTGTTGTACATTATTTCGTTTGTTGGTTTGTCGAAGTGTCGTTCTTTCGTGACTAAATTGTAAATTGTGCGTCGGGGATACTGAACTATAATAATATCTGTTACTCGCGGGTTCATTGATTGTAATCTTTTGCGCTGTATGAGTCCGTTCTTTACCATCTGTTTCGCGATGCTCCGCGATGTTTTACAATCAGCTGAGATACAATGGGCTAAATTGTCTTTTTGCTTTAGTAAGTCTCCGTCTATTTCTGTGATATTTCTATTCTGTGTCAGGGGAAGGAAATCTAAGTCTACAAGAAACTGTGTATACGATGGTGTGGAATCTGGGGATTTGTTTGTAGATGTACTGGGTTGTGGCTCATGAGCTATATCTTGTAACCCGACTCCGCGTTTCTTGTGTATTCTTGAGTTGTGTGGGTCTTGCGTAGAGCCTGTAGGAGACTCATTAGTCGGTATGGACAATTTCCTATATATTATTTTACGTTTATGTACTGAGGTTGTTGTAGTCTTATTTGAGTGTGTTTCAGTCTGATTGTCACCACAACTTTCTTGTTCGGTAAAATCGGTTTCCAATCGGTTCTTTTTCTGTATTCGGCTAGTACTAGACGATTCTGTATGTCTTTTTCTTTTAGGTAATGTCACTCTGAATGGAATGGTTTCTACGTCCGACTCGTCTGTCGAGTCAAGGTAGCCTAGTTGTTTCGTCAATTTCTTTCGCGGTGTTGGATTACCTGAGGATTCAGTCATTCGGGGTCGTCTGGACGGTCCTCTTGTTTTATACTGTCTATCGTAATTTACTTCGGTATCTGAGTTTTCTGATGTTAGGGTTTCCCGTGCTTTTCGTAGTTTGGTTGGTGCGGGGTTTGCCGAATTGTCGGTATCTTGTCTAGGACGCTTCGGAAATTGATATGCTATTTTTTTGCGTTTATTTATTTCGGTTTCCGCGGTACCCGACTCTGACCGAAAGCGTTTGCCGTCCATGGGTAAGGCCTGGGTTACTTCGGGAGGGGGATTCCTTGACAGTGCGTCTGCGTTTGCATTAGCTCTTCCTTTTTTGTAAACTACAGTGTACGTGTATTCGTCAAGTATTAATCTCCATCGTAATAGACGTGATGTCGGGTCTTTGGCGCTGTTTAGCCAGAGCAGTGGCTTATGGTCCGTTACGAGTGTAAATTGTCTTCCGTATAAATATGGTCTGAAATGTTTTACAGCGTCAATGATGGCTAATAGTTCTTTGTCAGTTGTCGAGTAATTAATCTCTGCTTTTTGGAGTGCTCTTGATGCATAGGCTATTGGTAGGTCTTCACCAACTTTACCTTGGCTAAGGACTGCACCGATGGCAAGGTTCGATGCGTCCGTTGTCAGCACGAAAGGTTTTGTGAAATTAGGATACTGTAAAATAGGTTCATTGCAAAGACTGTCCCGTAAGGTTTCAAATGCCGATTGGTGTTCGGATGTCCAAATATAGGAAGTATTTTTCTTTAATAGATTATTTATAGGTTTCGCAATTCTAGCTAGGTTAGGAATAAATCTACGATAGTATCCAATTAGCCCCAAGAACTGCTTTATTTGTTTAGCATTTTTAGGGACCGGATAATTCTTGACAGCTGTTATTTTATCAGGGTTCGGTTTTACTCCGTCCTGAGTGATGATATGCCCTAGGTATGCTACTTCTGTCCGTAGGAACTCGCATTTTTCGGGTTGAAGGGTCAGTCTCGCGCTCGATAGTCTTTCCATTAACTTTCTGAATCTTATTGCATGCTCCTCCAATGACCTTGCGTAAATAACAATGTCGTCTAAGTATACAAAAATTTCGTTGCCTTGTAATCCCGTGAGTACCTGATCCATAAGGCGTTGGAAAGTGGAAGGCGCGTTTTTCTGACCAAAAGGCATTCGGGCGTACTCAAAGTGACCACGTGGTGTTGAAAAGGCTGTTTTAAGTTTGTGGTCGGGGTGCATAGGTATTTGATGAAACCCCGAGGCTAGGTCGAGTGTTGTGAAATATTTCGCGGATCCTAGCTGGTCTAGAATGTCTATGATGTTTGGTAGGGGGTATGCGTCCCCTATGGTTTTCTCATTCAATTTACGAAAATCGACTACCATACGCCATTTTTTATTACCCTGTGCGTCTGCTTTTTTTGGTACGACCCAGACGGGGGAATTGTAAGGGGACGTGGAATGTTGAATAATGCCCTGATCGAGGAGCTTAGTGACTTGTTTTTCAATTTCATCTTTGTGAGCTTGTGGGTGTCGATATTGCTTTGTGTGTATCGGTATGTCGTCTGTAGTTGGTATAGTATGGCTAACCACTTGGGTGTGCCCTAGTTTGTCACCTGGTAAGAAAAATAGGTGGTTATATTCAATTGCGAGATTAATTATTGACTGCCTTTCTTCTTCATTTAGGTGATTTAGTCTGAGGTTTTCCCGCAGGGTTTCAATGCGTCCCGCATCGTGATTAGTTGAGGTTTGGAGTGTCTGTTGTTTTTTATCAATGTTAATGCCGCGACGGTCACAAGTAACTCGACTTGCTTCGCTGTAAGCTATGTGTGAGTCTGTGTTTGTCGCGGGTTCGTCTACCTCTTCTAGAGTTACCACAGGTCGTCTTATCTCTACAGCTGTTTCACCGCTGTTGATGGCATAAGCGTACGCCAGACCTTGTCTATTCGTCACGAGGGCATTGCCTAATAAGATATTCGGGCCTAAGTCTAATTTGTTAATTATTCCCGTTTTTGGTGACAGTTTTGTTACTTCTAATGCTATTACTACTCTAGTTCGGGCAGGAATTGATATGATGTCTTCATTAAAAATGTTTAGTGTTTCGTTGTTATTGGAGGTCACTGTGTTCATTGGGAAGGAAATCGTAGCGCCTTCGTTACGTAAAAATGTCATGCTTAAGATGCCTGCTTCCTTAATGGGGAATGAATCATCTACTATATGGAACTCGTGAGTATTGTACCCGATTTGGATGTCTATCGTTCCTGAAGTCTCCGCAGTATCTTCTGTAATGCCTATTATTTTGATCTTGTCGGGTCGCGTATACGCGTCATCCTTTACCGCGCCGCGCTTTATTATGTTTATATCAGCTCCAGTGTCAAGAAGAAACGTAGTGGTTTCATTCGCGAGTTGCGGAGTTGATACCCGAGTCTTGGACGCGTGGAGAGACGACGTTGTTAATACACGACAAGTATTGATATTAGCACCGTGATTTCGATAAGATAGTGGAATTGTGCCTGTGTTTCGCGAGAAAACCTGATTCGTTCTAAAACATATAGTCATATTTTCAGATCGCAAAAAGCCTATACTTAGAATTCCGTCTTCTTTAATCGGGAATGAATTATCTACCAGGTGGAACTCGTGCCGGGTCCCGCAGAATTCCATATCGATACTTCCTAGAGTTTTTACAAATCCTTCGCCTATTCCTCTGATGTTACGCGTGTCCGTTGGTGTAAAACGAGTTTTTAATGAAATGACTCCGACTTTAATTACATTAATATTCGCGCCCGTATCCACTAAAAGTGAGGCAGTTTTTCCCAGGATTTGTTCCGATTTTATTACAATTATTGGTGACCCGGGAAGTAATTCTCCATCATGACCGGACGCTCTTCGTCGGCTCGGGATATCGCGGCGTCCGTACGAAATTCCCGTTGCTCGTTTAAATCCTCATTAGCTTGTTCTGCGTTATCGTCTACCGCAACATTTACCCGTCCGTTGTTTCTCTGTTGATAAGATGGATACTGTCCGTAATTTCGGTTGCTAAAATGGTTCGGTCGTCCACGTGGACTATTATTCCCTTGGTGGCTATGTGATTGTGCATTACCCGGTCCGTGGCTACTTTGTTCGCGTTGGTTGTACTGAGTGTTCTGAGGATTGGTACTGGGAATGTTAGGTTGGGGGTTTCTTTGATTATGTGATTTCCGCGCGCGGCATTCATCAAATGTGTGACCAATGACTTTACAAAATGTGCAGTGTTTTCCAGCACGTTCTCTCGGTCCACAGATATCGATGGTATGGCCTGGTTTTTTACAATAACTACAGTAAGGTCTAACTTGAGATTCTGGTCTCAAATTCTGTTTTGCATAATATTTGTTTACATAGTCTGGCATCAGGATGGTGTCGTGAGACGGTTTTAAGGTTTTTCTTTCGTCCAAGAACTTTTCAAATCGTATTGCTAAATCTATAGCTTCCCGTAATGTTCCCGGCTTCTCATAAGTTACTCTTATTTCAACCTCGTCCTTCAAACCTTTTATGAACGATCGACCAGCTAAATCTCTTATAAATTTATTTGTCATAACGACTTGGTCTGAGTTTTCTGAATTTCCGGATATTTCTAATGCCGTCTCGACGAGTTTTTCCATCCGCATGCCGTACTCTAATGCACTCTCGCCCCGGTTCTGCACTGCTCGTGTGATTTGCGCCTGCACATCCGGTAACAACTCTTTTGATTTGTATGCCCGTTTTAAATCTTTTAGTAGGTCATCCAATGACGTTAAACTCGTTTTTTGTATATACTTTTCTGCGGCGCCCTCGACTTTTAAAAATACGAGGTTTGTAAATAAAGGCAAGTCTCGCGCATGAATTGATTGCTTGATACTTTCTATTTTCCGAATAAACGAACTTATTGGTATGTTTGCACCATTGAAACTTGGTATCAATGGTATCACTGCTTGCAGTGGCAGATACGGGCTGGGAGTGGTTCCGATGTTAGGATTCTCATCGTGAGACATCTTCTTATATATTTTACGCTTAAATGATAAACTATCTAAGACTTACAGAATGGTGAGCACTACAAACGTTGATCTGGTCAGCTGCATCCCCAGGTTGTAGCCCGTAGTTCCTAATCGCGTTGGCGATACCCGTGAAGCGTTGTAGTTCAGGAGTACGACGAATCCAGATGGGCCTCCGCAAAATGGGACGTGTTCAGGGGTCGGAGACTCGACACCTTGCTGATCCTTCAGTGGTATTGGATTCGTCTAATCCGTAGTTTTTTTTCTTTTTTTTTGCACTTCGTAGCGAGGGTCTTTGTCGTTGCCTTATTTTACGATTGTGATCGTAGGTTCGTTGAGTACGTGCCTCTCTCTCTCTCTCCTCCTTTGTTTGGATATCTGCTTCTTGGATTCGTGCCTCGTTTTTACATCCAAGGATAACCGGTTTTAAGTGGTGGATAATTCACTAATTTTAGCACTATATAGTCCGGTAAACGAGGGGTACCGCTGCCACCAGTTGTTGTATCACAACAGATATTGGAGGAAGGAGATCGGTGGAAGATGAAGTGGCTTAGTAACAATATATATATATTGACCCGTGTTTGGTTGATTTAACTATTGTTTTATTGTATGTATCAACTTAATAACGAAAGAAGTGGTTGGATAATAGATATCCGGAGTTGGTAAGTGATCGGTTGTGCAGTAGTTGGTGATAAGTGAATAGGTCGGAATTAGTCTGAGAAGTGATTTGAGTGAGAGTGAGAACTGGAGAAGGTAGGCTCGGTTTTAGGAGGGGTTTTTGGGCGAGTTGCATTCTAGCGGAAACGGAGGATCAGGTAAAGCGTGCGGTGGAAAGGAAGTGACGGATCGGATGGTTGCTGGGAAAGAGACGGGTCATGACGTAACAGCTTTTTGAGAAAAACGACTTTTTGTTTTTTTTTTCAAATCGCTTTATTTTTTGCAATTTTCAAATTTTTTTGGATTTTAACACCTGATTCGACGGAGTGTGAGATTCCACGTATTTCAGAACAAGGATCTTCAGAAAAGCTCGAAAACTGCGAAATTGGCGATGATTTTTCGGAAATTATACGTTAAATATCAGAAGAAAACCATATTTACCTTATAATCTTAAGGGCCGATTCACACTATAGATCCGCTCACTGTCCGTTCTAGCCTCGCTCTCGGTTCGATCACGAGCCTAATGCATTCACACTTGTCGATCAAGCTTCGTTCCTGAGACAATCAGTTTACATCAGATAATAATATAATAATATATAATATAATTCATAATTTTTGCCGTGAAAAAATGTCGAAATATTTAAAAGTAAAGGAATTAATGATGATTGCCTTAGCGCTAGATGACAAAAAAACGAAAACTGGAAAGCAAAAAAAAAAAAAAAAAAATAATATCGCGAAGGAAAGATAAGAAAAGAGGACTCTGGGCTTATCCGAGTCCAATTGATAGGGAATTAGAAGGGAAGACACTGTATTTTGCTGCGGTTCATTACAATGTTATTACGGCTAGATGAAAATTAGAACTGCTTTGAAGATCGTGCCTGGACCTTTACCGCAATGCCAGTGATTCATACTATGGGTCAGGTATCGGAACAGTACAGGCTTGATTTGGTCAAATATTGTCTCGACTTGATTTTGCCTGACCGAAACTGGAACGAGACGGGAACGCTACCCATAGTGTGTATACCACCATTAAAAACAACGAAACAATATTTTACTGGACCGAGGCGGGAGCTAGAGCGGACCGTGAGCGGACCTATAGTGTGAATCGGCCCTAAAAAATCGTTATTGGGCGTAAAAAATTTATTTGGGAGATAATGAGATATACGTGTCCGCTCATTTTGAGCGAGGAAGAACATACTTCAGTGACGAGCAATTCTGCAACATGACGTCCGCTGGCCCAGCATGATTTGAGATGGATTCAGCCATTACATAAAATATTATCATATTATAGTTGATAATTATTATGAATTTATATAATCTACTTATGTTAATTTTCATCTTGAATTCTATAACTGTTACTATTGGAGGTAGGAGAGGGGATGGAGTCAGTCAACAACTTGAATTCTATAATATAAAATATAATTCTCATCACATTTTATAAACGCAGAAACAAAATATTTTATTTAAAAATTAATCTGTATCATCTTTAGGAGCAATATTATATAGAATTTATACAGAATTATTTAGAATTTATATAGAATTATATAGAATTTATATAAAATTGTATTATATAATTATATGAAATTATCCACGGCTTTGAAAGACTTTTTGATTGGTTAAGGATTTTGATTCATAAAAAGTTAAGAATATTTAATCTTATGTAGGTGATAAGGATTTATTTTTGATGAAGAGTCGCGATTAGAATTTTAAATTTGTTTTGTGGAGTTTTATTATTCTGATTAATTTATAAAAATGATTATAACAAATCATTATTGTACAGAGCAGAGTTGTAAATAATGCATTAAATTTTTTAATGCATTGACCTTTTCATTAACCATTAAATTTAATTTTTTAATGGAAAATATTTCCATTAACCATTAAATTTAATTTTTTAATGGAAAATATTTCCATTAACCATTAAATTCAATTTTTTAATGGAAAATATTTCCATTAACCATTAAATTTAATTTTTTTAATGGAAAATATTTCCATTAACCATTAAATTTAATTTTTTAATGGAAAATATTTCCATTAACCATTAAATTTAATTTTTTAATGGAAAATATTTCCATGAACCATTAAATTTAATTATTCAATGGAAAACATTTCCATTAAAAAATTAAATTTCATCATTTGATGAGAAAAATTTTCATCAATTTTTGAATATTTTTTTCTATTCGGAAAAATTCTCATCAACTGCTGGAATTTTCTGAAATTACTTTGGATCACTTTTAATTTTTAAATAGACTTGGCGGGAAAGTAGAAAGCCATTCGCTGTGTGCATGACCGTGAGCGGCTCAGGATTGTAAAATTTTTAATGGAAAATATTTTCATTAACTCATTGAATTTAATTTTTTAATGAAAACATTTTCCAATAAAAAAATGAATTTAATGGTGAGTGAAAATATTTTCCATTAAAAAATTAAATTTAATGGTTAATGGAAATATTTTCCATTAAAAAATTAAATTTAATGGTTAATGGAAATATTTTCCATTAAAAAATTAAATTTAATGGTTAATGGAAATATTTTCCATTAAAAAAATTAAATTTAATGGTTAATGGAAATATTTTCCATTAAAAAATTAAATTTAATGGTTAATGGAAATATTTCCCATTAAAAAATTAAATTTAATGGTTAATGGAAATATTTTCCATTAAAAAATTAAATTCAATGAGTTAATGGAAATATTTTCCATTAAAAATTTTACAACCCTGGTACAGAGTCAATTATTATATTATTGTTGAACAAAAAATGTATTCAATTAAATCTCTATTAGCTCTGAATTCGACAGCATGATCATAGGTTTCGACAAATACCAAAATATGAAGATCAATACGAAAGGGTAGTTTGGCGTAGTCGGTAGAGCGTGCGGGTAGTGACATCAGGTATGCGAGCGGACTTGGGTTCAAATCCCGGTAAGGTTGAAAAAATTGGATGACATTAGTAGATACTCTAGGAGGGTTCTGGATCAACGCGTGTTAGTGCACACATACACGCACGCACACACATGCACCCTCCCATGTCCGTGTGAGGGTGTTGGAGGGGGAGTCTGAGTCACGCTCTCGGACCCCTGACGTCACCCACCCTCAAAATGGCGTCGCCCACCCTCAAAATGGCGTCATACACCTCAAATTGACGTCACACACCCTTAAATTGACGTCACACACCCTTGAATTGACGTCACACGCCCTTGAATTGACGTCACACTTCCTTGAATTAACGTCACATACCCTTAAATCGACGTCACACACCCTCGAATTAACGTCACACATCCCGATATAAAATTCCAACCCTGTGTCAGTGCCTTCTAGAAGCTTCTCCAAGGTCATTCTTGAGGGCAGACAAACAGTTCCTGGAATTATTCGGCACCCTGTGTGAATTTGATACCCCTGTACGAAGAACATGCGAGTCTATTTTTTGATAACTAATAATTCCTGGAATGACCATTCTTGGAATTTCGGGCAGTCAAACAGTTCTCAGAATTATTATCGACACCCTGTTCTCTTCGGATCGAGTTACTTAGCCTAATGATTCTCAGAAGAATAGTTCTCGGAATCGACTCTGGAAAGATCTTTTAGAACATTCTAGAAAATTAGTGGAGGGGTGTCAGCTATAAAATAGCGAAAAATTCAGGGATGAAAATTAGTATTCAACCGGTCTTCGAGTAATGCAGAATAACCTCCAAGAGCAGCGAATAGAATTGAGAATAAGATTACATATACTGCTGAGAAATATTGAAGAGATCTAATCGCGAAGCCAAGTCTAAACTCAATCACATCACAAGCAAACTGAGGAATATCAAGCTACAACATGGACTTCACGAAGCTCAACAAAATCGCTCGGCTGGAGGAGTTTCTTCCCACGAAGAAAGTGATGGATTTGGAAGTGTTCAGAGATTACCAAATCAGCAACATCCGCAAAGTTCAGACCAAATTTGGTGCCAGATTCATGGTTGATGTGGATGACAGTTTCTCGATATTTCTACCAGCTCGGATGACGAAAATACTGACCGACGATGCGGATCTTCTCCAGAAAATGACGGTAGCATGTGAAGAGGATAAACTTCTGATGCGTTACCTCGGCGGACAATACAATCAAATTGAATTCAACCATGTGTAGTTCACTTTGTATACTGAATTTACTTTTTCACTCTCATATATTCCTGTCATAAGCCTTTCATGAAAAACGAATGATTTTTAACCTATTTCTATGCACAAATATAATATTTCGATGTATCTGTGTGAGTAGGTGTAATAATCACGAAGGTAATAAATTCATGCAGTTATATCAAATTATTGAATATTACCAAACGTTGACCATCATCTGTATGTAAATCACACTTGAATTAAAAATAAGAATAATAAACGTATTATATGAATCCCTACAAAATCTGTCTAACATCATTTCAGTACAGACCCTTCACCTATATATATATATATATATTGTTATATTTGATGAATTCACCCCTATATATTACTTCTATATGATCTAGATCAAGTAGTCTATATGATAAAAGACATCTTTCAAAATATATGAACTTCGGTTGCCGTATCAATAAGTATTATTGTAAAACAAATCAGTCTGTCTTTAGCCTCGTACTGAAGCAGACCTGTATTTTCTGAATACATAAACCTTGTGCCCAATTGATTATATTTTATCTGATTCACTTTATTTCCCTCGGGAATCCATAAATATTAACTTATTATTACAACAAATATTAAAAATATTACATTGGTGTCAGAATCGGGATCTTACCGAGATCGATAAAGTGAATTTTTGAAAGAGAGTTCGTGATTGTGAAAGGATTAAAAAAAAAAAGAATTTGAAAAAGAAAAAGAAATGTCTTCTCGTCGACGAGCTATCATCGACGAACCTCAACAAGCTCCAGCACCTCAACCCCAGGTTGATATGATGGAACGACTATTCCAAGTCATGGCTGCACAACAACAAGCAAGTCTAGCTGCACAGACAGCCCAACAACAAGCCAGTCTAGCTGCCCAAACCGCCCAACTTGAAGCTAATTTAGCAGCACAAACAGCCCGTGAAGAACGCGAAATTATAACAAAACGCGAAGAAAGAGAGGCTAAACGAGAGGAAAGAGAAGCTGAATTACTAGCAAAAAGAGAAGAAAGAGAAGCTGAACTATTGGCTAAAAGAGAAGAAAGAGAAGCTATTTTATCAGCACAGAAAGAGGAGAGAGAAGAACGCCGAGCTGAACGCGAGGCAAATTTGACAGCTCAACGAGAACGCGAAGAACGCGAAACTGTTCGATTGAGAGAGGAAAGGGAAGCTAATATGGCAGCCCAACAAACCACCATGTCCCTCCTTACGAGACGTCTCGAACCGCAAGACGTAATCTCACAAACTTCGACTCCCCGACGATCCCCAGTGAGAATCGAGGAAATAATTGAACCCACAAATATACGGTCTGTACAAAACTATGGGGAAGAAGAACCTTCCCCAACAATATGTAGACCTCGTACGGGTGGAGCGGCAACTTTTACGCCACACACCCGTACTGTAGCTCAAAGCGACCGAATTGGAGGTACAATTCGGGATGCACGAGGCGTAGAACATACTAATTACATGGCTGGTGACCAAAACATAGATAATACAACCAATAATCTTCCTCTCAATTTATCTCGCGCCGGGAGTAGTCGCGATAAACAGATCAACGATACAATTATTACTCGTAATGAAGGTTGTACTGAGTCAACGAAAAAATCGTCAAACCTTAAAGTAAATTTCTTCGACGGATCAATTCCTTGGGCTGATTATGAGCGGCAATTTCAGATCATTGCAAAAGTAAATTCTTGGTCTTCTATTACTAAGGCCGGACAACTTGCAGGAAGCTTAAGAGGTCCTGCCTTAGCTGTTCTATCAGCTCTGGCTGATTCAGACATTGAAAATTATGATAAACTCAGTGCAGCCTTACGATTGAGATTCGGAAATCAACTTATATCGAAATTATCTTTAACTCAATTAGACCTTAAAAGACAAGCTAAAGAAGAAGGTCTTGCTTCACTCGGAGTAGAAATAGAAAGATTAGCTAGAATAGCTTTACCTAATTGTGATGAACCAACTAGAGATATGTTAGCTTGTAATAAATTTATAAATGCTATAACGGATCCAGAATTGAGACATACTCTTAGTCTGACGGGACCTTCTTTCGTCCAAGAAGCGGTAATTAAGGGTATGGAAATAGAAGCATTAACAAAACACCATCTAGGAGTAGGAAAAGTTAGACGTATTGAAACAGATAAAACTCCTACTTTTCCTAGTAAAACCAATGATTCCGAGAAAACTACTCCCAGGCAGCAAAATAATTATAATAACGGATATAATAATAATAATTATAATAGAAATAATAGTAATAATAATTACAAAAGACCAAATTACGGAGACAGACCCCCGTTAAAATGTAAATATTGTCAAAAGATTGGACATGACGCCAATCGTTGTTTCTCATTAGAAAAATTAAATCAAGCCAATAACGAAAATTCTTCAGATAAGAAAATGTCTTGGAGGAAAGATAGCGAAAATAATACAGACAACTCGCATAAAACTTCAGAAAAACCTCAAGGTTCTTCTAACCAAAAAAACTAGTTATTGATGATTTAGAAGGGCGAAAGTCATCAAGTGTTCGATCCAACGAAAGCCCTATTTTAAAACAATTTTTATTAAGAAGCCTAAGACAAACAGGCTTATATGCGCGAGGGACTGTCAACGGAATTAACTGCCTCTGGGTGATAGACACTGGGGCAGAGGTCACAGTAGTCCGTTCGGATCTCTTAAAATCTATTAATCATTCTCAAAATTCTGCTTCCCTTCGAACTGCTACAGGAGAAATAACTCCGGTTTTAAAAGAAGTTTTAGTTCAGATTAACATGATAGGGTGTATCGATTCTTCACATAAAGTTTACGTAGCAGATATTGAGGATGAAGGGATCTTAGGGATTGACTTTCTTACAGCGCATAATTGTGTTATTTCTACAGAAGGGAATTTATTAACGTCAGGTCGACACGAGATCGCTCTTTCAACTAATAGGAATAAAACATCTGATTTTCCTCATATTCAAGTAATAGATCTTTCTAGAGAAGAATTAATCCCTTTTCCAGTTCATTTAGAAAATCTCTTAGAAAAGTCATCTGTTGGTTTAAATCCCATTCAAAAAGAGAAATTCAAGACATTAATTAAAGAATATCAAGATGCTTTTGCTAAAAATAGCAACGATAAAGGAAGAAGTACCATAACGACTCATACCATCGATGTAGGAAATAACGCACCTATAAAACAAGCTGCCCGAAGACTTCCATTAAATGGTCGAGAAGAAGTAGAGAAGATGGTCAACGAAATGCTAGCCATCAACGTAATAGAACCATCTTCAAGTCCTTGGGCTTCAGCAATTGTTCTTGTTTCAAAGAAAGATGGAACGAAGAGATTTTGCATCGATTATAGGAGGTTAAATGACATAACCAAAAAAGATTCTTACCCCTTGCCGAGGATAGAAGAAACCCTTGATTTAATAGCTGGAGCAGAATGGTTCAGCACTATAGACTTGCAAAGTGGATATTGGCAAGTAGAAATGAATGAAGATGATAAAGAAAAGACAGCCTTTGTAACCGGCTTAGGAGGATTATGGCAATTCAAGGTTATGCCTTTTGGGTTATGCAACGCTCCTGCAACTTTTGAAAAAACAATGGAAACAATACTAAAAGGAATTACAGAAAAGAAGTGTCTGGTATATCTGGACGATGTAATCGTTTTTGGAAGAACATTCGAAGAACAAGTAGAAAATCTTACTGAAGTCTTCTCTCGTCTTAGACAAGCAGGACTCAAAATGAGTCCGAAGAAATGTCATCTATTACAACGAGAGGTTCATTTTCTTGGACATATAGTCTCCGCAGAAGGAGTGAAGACGGACCCTACAAAAATAGAAAAAGTATCAGATTGGCCCCGTCCTGTAGATAAAGAAGGTGTTCAAAGTTTTATAGGGCTCTGTACTTATTATCGTCGTTTTGTTAAAGGGTTCGCCTCAATAGCTAAACCTCTTCATCATCTAACAGGGAGTAAGGTTCAATTGGAATGGTCTCAAGAATGTGAAGAAGCTTTTATCAAATTAAAGACTTATTTAACATCTTCTCCTATCCTTGCTTATCCCCAAGTAGAACAACCTTTTATTTTAGACTCAGACGCTTCTCTTTTGGGAATAGGTGGAGTTTTGTCTCAAATCCATGACGGAAATGAAAGGGTAGTTAGTTATTACAGTCGAGTCCTTAGTAAGACGGAGAGGAATTATTGTGTCACTCGTAGAGAACTTTTAGCTGTGGTAAAAACAGTAATACATTTTCATCATTATTTATATGGAAGAAAGTTTTTGATTAGGACAGATCATGCTTCTCTTAAGTGGTTGCTTTCTTTTAAATCCCCAGAAGGACAGGTAGCTAGGTGGATAGAGAGACTGGGCCAATATGATTTTGATATTCAACACCGCGCTGGATTATTACACGGAAACGCAGACGCTTTATCCAGAAGACCTTGCGAAGGACCTGTCGAATGTAAACAATGCACAAGATTAGAAAAACAACTAGACGAACCTTATAAAATCCGATCAATCACTTTTGAAGGAGATCTGAACCCATGGAAAAAGGCTCAACAAGAAGATAAAGTTCTATTACAGATTAAAATATGGAAAGAATCTGAATTACGCCCTGAATGGCTAGATGTTTCTGCTAAGAGTCAAGATCTAAAAATCTATTGGACTCAATGGGATTCTCTGTTTTTAATGAACGGAATATTATATAGAAAATGGGAATCTCCAGATTTGAAGATAATTAGATGGCAGTTATTAGTACCAAAGAACAAAATAGAAGACATCCTCAAGCAATATCATGATTCACCGTCGGGTGGACATTTCGCTTCCAATAAAACTTTAGGTCGGATTAGGGAACGATTTTTCTGGGCTCGCAGCAGAATGGATGTAGATGATTGGTGTAGGTTATGTAAAGTCTGCATTGCGAAAAAGGGTCCACGCGGTAAGGGTCGCAGTCCTCTCCAAATATATAACGTCGGAGCACCCTTCGAAAGAGTGGCTATGGATGCTCTCGGGCCACTCCCTCTTTCTAGATCTGGAAATAGATATGCCTTAGTTATTGCAGATTATTTTACTAAATGGCCCGAGGTCATCCCTATCCCTAATCAGGAAGCAAAGACAGTTGCTCAAGTATTTGTTCGAGATTTTGTTTGTAGATATGGGACTCCTCTAGAATTACATACTGATCAAGGTCGTAATTTTGAATCAATTTTAATAGAAGAAATATCAACAGTTTTAGGAATCAGAAAGACTCATACAACCCCCCTTCATCCTCAGTCTGATGGAATGGTAGAACGGCTAAATCGAACTCTTCTAAGTTATTTAGCTTCTTTCATTGACAAAAGTCAACGAGATTGGGATGAGTGGATTCCTCTTTTTCTTCTATCTTATCGTTCAGCTGTTCACGAGACGACTAAACAATCTCCAGCTTCTATGCTTATGGGAAGAGATCTTCGGTTACCTTCAGACTTAGATAAGGGACCTATTCCTTCGCCAGATCCTCTTCAAACGGACTTCGTATCTAATTTAAGAGATAAATTAGAACAAATTCATGATTTTGCTAGGGGAAGAATTGAAATCGTTTCAGATAGGACAAAAGCTCATTATGATATTAGGGCTAGAGATCTTGAATTTAAAACTGGAAATTTGGTATGGCTTTTTCAGCCTAGACGAGAAAAAGGACGTAGTCCTAAATTACAATCTAATTGGGAGGGTCCTTATTCAATAATTGACAAAATAAATAATGTAGTTTATCGAATACAAAGATCTACTCGTACAAAACCAAAGGTGGTACACTTAGACCGCCTGGCTCCTTATAATTCAGATAAACTTACTCACAATAATAAAATAAAGAATCTTCGTTCTTTAAATATAGATAAAGATCATTCTGTAAATAATAATTTCTCTCTTTTAAGAGATGATCAAACCTTTACATTAAATTCTTCCAGGTGGTCTGAGGAACTGCCTTATGGAATTAAACGAAGAGATTATAGACCTTTAACTATCCTCATTGAAGGAAACATTGGATGTGGTAAAACGACGTTTACTAAAAGATTTTTAAATGATAAAAATATTCTTACACTATTAGAACCTTTAGATGAGTACCGTAACGTAGCTGGTGAGAATCTCCTAGAGAAAATGTATAAGGATCCTAGTAAATATGCATATCATTTTCAGCATCACGCAGCTATGACAATGCGAATTAGACACTTAACTCAAACCGCGTTACCTAATAAGATCATGGAAAGATCAATTTACAGTTGCAATTGCATATATCTTATAGTATTACTGTATAGTATAGTAAAACTGTTCATAGGATGCAAACATGATTAGGTTACGATAAGATGCTGGGTACAGTTCTTGGAATTTGTCGGCGGGGCTGACATATAAAATGATCCTCCGTCGGTACTCACGAACCATTAACGCTCAGACTTTTGCAGTGTACAATTGTTGTTAGTAATCACGAAAATGGATGCGGTCAAATGTCTTAAACTGATGAGCATTATGCAGAATGCTTATGATATTCTGAAAGAGAAATCGTCAACTACGGAAACACAGAAATGGATTAGATTTGGAACTCAAAACATTAGGCTTTTAAACAAAATTCTACGAAAATCCGCTTCAACGGTCGGAGAAAAAACGAGAATTTTGACAACAATCGGAATCTTGAAATCGTTGAAAGCGCGGTTTGAGCAGTCTCGAAAAACAGGGGAAGGTGTGAGGAGACCGAGGAGAAGTGACAGAGTAAAGTGGGAGGACTTGGAGTCAGCTTTCAAAGGAAGATTAAGAACTGGTATCATAGCGAATCTACAGCACAAAGATGTGAAAGATTTTCTGGATGATTCGAAAAAGCTAATAATCTCCAGATTAAAGAATGTTCTTCGAAAAGACTGAATCTTGAAAGTAAATGTAGTATTATCCTGCAAATTCGAAACTGTGAAAGGTGGTGAAATTATCGAAGAAATGAAGTTTTTTAATACCAAAAATGAAGCTATTCTCCCAGCGACGAACATTAATGAATGGTTTGACGAGAACGTGAAGGAAAAATTGTTGGTCAAGATCGAAGACTTCCAGGAAAAGGATTCGGGATGGCCGTTGACTGAAATTATAAATATGGCTGTGAACATCAACAAATATGTACCACTGCGAGGAGGTATATCTACTTACACACAGTTACCGAAGTATATACAAGATAAAAAAGCAGTGGTGAATATTATGAACGACGATCCGTACTGTTTTCTCTGGTCAGTCACAGCAGCCCTTTTCCCAGCAGGTAATAACGCAAACAGAACGACTTCTTATCCACATTTCAGCACAGCGTTAAGGTATGAAGGTTTGAATTTTCCCATGAGTCTCGATAAAATTTCAAAATTTGAAAAATTAAATGATCTAACGATCAATGTTTACGGTATAGATGAACATGAAATAGTACCTCTTTATTTGAGTAAAGTAAAATCAGACAAGTCTACCATACATCTTCTTATGATAGAAACTGACATTGAATCAAATGAAATCGATGACGTCGAAAATGTAATATGTCACTTTGCATGGATAAAAAATTTGTCTCGACTGTTGAGTTCACAGATTTCGAAGCACAAAGGTCATACCTGGTTTTGTGATAGATGTTTGAGTCATTTTCAAGATGAAAATTGTTTGGCCAAACACGAGATTGATTGTGCGAATTTAAATAAATGTAGAGTGATATTACCAGACGAAAAAGATAAGATCTTGAAATTCAAAAACTTCAAATATAAAGAAAATGTTCCGTTTTGTATTTACGCTGATCTGGAATGTCTCTTACAACCGGTTAACGATACATCTGAGTCTGAGAATAGAAGAGTGTATGAAAATTATGTCCCATACAGTATTGCCTATTATTTACATTGTACCTTCGACGATTCAGTTTCCAAATTTAGAATCAATCGTGGCCAGGATTGTATAGAATGGTTCGTAAACGAGTTGGAAGGATTGGCTCAAACTTTGCAACCTTATTTCAAGCGCGTCGTGCCTATGGAATCGTTGAGTCATGATCAGAAACAAGCATTTCATACAGCTAAAATTTGTCACATTTGTGAAAAACCATTCAGACCTCAAGAGGTGAAACATCGTGATCATTGCCATTTCACAGGCAAATATCGTGGTGCAGCACACGAAGGTTGTAATTTAAATTACAAAGATTCGCACGTCATTCCGGTGGTCTTTCATAACTTATCAGGTTACGACTCACATTTCTTGATTAAAACGTTAGCAACATCTTTTGAAGGCAGGGCCGGATTTAAAGGTGTGGAGGCCCTGGGGCAACGAAGATGTGGGGGCCCCTAATTATTTTTTATACAAGATAAACAATTCTCTTTTTCACAGTATTTTAATAATTTATTGCGAGACAAATGAAGTCTTTCAAACATATCGCTGCCCCCTAGCAAGAAGATCCTTATTCAGAAAAGTTGGGAATTAGATCCTAATTCAGAAACGCTGGGAATTAGATCCTTATTCAGAAAAGCTGGGAATTAGATCCTTATTCGCGACGAAAACCAATAAGATCCTTATTCAGATTAATTTTCAACATGATCCTTATTCGAGCGCGGCTGAAAAAGTTAGGTTTGCACCACTGCTTCGAATTCGAAAATCGCGGGTTCCGAACCGGGATAAAGCCCTGCACCTTCTCTATTATCTAAAAACTAATCGTACTTAACCCTTCGTAGTCACACTTCTGTAGAATCACACGGTAGTCACACTTGGGTGAAATTCACCCAGTCAATTTTCAAATGGTTGCTGTGTGAAAACTATCGGTTCGATCGGGATCAAAAAAATACTAGAAAATACTTAAAACATTCTAGAACATGCATCAAGAGTCGGTATGTCAGAATTCAAATAACAACATATTTAAAAAAAAAATCGTAAATAGGTCAATTTGTTCATACCTGACAAAACGCAATTTTCAAAGATTTAACAAAATTCTTGAAAAATTCATACATACTTAGAAAAATTAACAAATCAAAAAAAAAAAGTTGGGTCATCGGCTAATTTCTTGAACAGTTTTTTTTTTTTCCATCAATTTGTTGATAACTTTTTTGAATTATCATTATGCAAAATCAATCTCCCGAGGATTTTCTACCTACATGCTTGATTTTTTTCAGATTTTTCGCACATCGAGGAGTATTCAAAATCTTCTCTGAAACCCACGTTTAGTGGGAAGTAGGTAAAGAACCACCTTAAGTACGATTAGTTTTTAAATAATAGAGAAGGTGCAGGGCTTTATCCCGGTTCGGAACCCGCGTTTTTCGAATTCGAAGCAGTGGTGCAAACCTAACTTTTTCAGCCGCGCTCGAATAAGGATCTTGTTGAAAATTAATCTGAATAAGGATCTTATTGGTTTTCGTCGCGAATAAGGATCAAATTCCCAGCTTTTCTGAATAAGGATCTAATTCCCAGCGTTTCTGAATTAGGATCTAATTCCCAACTTTTCTGAATAAGGATCTTCTTGCTAGGGGGCAGCGATATGTGGATATTCTAAAATATAAAGAAACAAAATTAAATTATAATGTTGAGCAAATGGAACTTTGCGAGTTATCTGTTGCTTGTCACTTTTTTTTTTTTTGGTTTCGGGTTCTCACCCCCTCAGTATCTCATACTATATGCCATAATGATGTACATAGTATGAATTTGAGATGGGTCGGATTCTTTTTAGAGGTTCCTCATCGAGTTTTTCTGGTTTCCACTCTTAACAAAGGAAATTTTGCCACCTTGGACATAATGCCATATATCTTTTGAGTTTTTCTTGTTAATTGCGACCACTATGCGGGGGATTATATATCTACACGATTTTTCGCACCATCATTTATTTATTTATTTATTCATTTTTTTCAATTTTTGTTTGTTCAAAGTCATTATAGTCATTTATTACAGAGCATAAATGAAGAAAAAAAAAAATTAATGATGGTGCGAAAAATCGTGTAGATATATCTGAACGATTCCCCGCATACTGGTCGCAATTAAAATGAAAAACTCGAAAGATATATGGCATTATGTCCAAGGTCGCAAAATTTCCTATGTTAAATGAATGGAAAACAGAAAAACTCGATGAGGAACCTCTAAAAAAAAATCCGACATAGCTCAAATTCATACCACATTATTATGGCATATAGTATGAAGTACTGAGGGGGTGAGATCCCGAAACCAAGAAAAAAGGAAAAAAGTGACACACCCTAATGCACATGCAACGGAGAATACATCGTGGTTGGCGGTTTTCATCAATTTTGACAGAAATACGCTTTGAAATATTTTAAATACAATATGCCTCATTAAAGTGTAAGAACTTTTTTTTCTTTGTCAGAACTCTAGAGTGATTTTTTTCTTCAAATTTTGCATATCATTCGTTAGCAAATTTTATCTCAACATTGATGTTGTGGAGGCCCCTCTCGTGTGGAGGCCCCGGGGCTTCAGCCCCTGTTGCCCTCCCCTAAATCCGGCCCTGTTTGAATGTCACATGAGTCTCTTACCAATCAACAAGGACAGATATATTTCCTTTACAAAGATTGTGAAAGGAACATCTATACATTTCAGGTTCATCGATTCGTTCAGATTCATGCCGGGCAGTCTAGAAAAATTAGCGTCTTATCTAAACGATGAGCAGAAATTAATCACGCGTAAGCATTGCGGAAGCGTCGAAGAATTTCAGTTATTGACGAGAAAAGGGGTATTGCCGTACGAGTATGTAGACAGTTGGGAGAGCCTTGAAGAGACACAGTTGCCTCTCATAGAAAAATTTTATTCAAAATTAAATGATGATATAGGTATTTCGGAGAATAATTATTCGCACGCGTGTGATGTTTGGGAAACTTTTCAAGTCAAAACTTTGGGCCAATATTCGGACTTGTATCTGCAAACGGATGTGCTTCTTTTAGCGGATATTTTTCAAAATTTCAGAAGTAATTGTTGGTCCACCTATAAATTAGATCCGTTACATTATTATACGGCGCCAGGTCTCTCGTTTGACGCGATGCTAAAGTGCACGGGTGTTGAACTCGAGCTCCTCGTCGACATTGATATGTTATTGTTTATAGAAAGAGGAATTCGCGGCGGAGTAGCCCAATGCTCGAATAGATACGCTAAAGCCAACAACAGATATATGGGATCAGCATTCGATTCACGCCAAGAAGAATCTTACCTCATGTATTTCGATGTTAATGATTTATATGGTTTATATGGTGCAGCTATGAGTCACTTCTTACCGTATGGTTCCTTCGAATGGGAGTCAAATTTTGAAAATTTCGATGTTTCAACCGTTTCAAATGAATCTCCCGTAGGTTACATACTTGAAGTAGATTTAAAATATCCGCGAGAACTTCAGGACTCTCAGAAAGATCTACCATTATGTCCGGAGCATTACATCCCACCTCTTTCTAAAAATTCTAAATTAACAACAACTCTTTTCTCGAAAAAGCGGTATGTCATTCACTATCAAGTTTTGAAACAGTGTTTGAGCTTAGGTATGAAGTTGGAGAAAATTCACCGGATTTTAAAATTCAAACAAGCACCGTGGCTTAAAAAATATATAGATTTAAATACCGAATTGAGAAAAAAGTCAAACAACGATTTTGAGAAGAATTTTTATAAACTTATGAATAACGCTGTTTTCGGGAAAACTATGGAAAATGTTAGAAAACACAGAGACGTGCGGCTAATTACAATGTGGGATGGTAGACATGGAGCAAGAGCGCTTATCGCTAAACCAAATTTTCATAGCCGTACTGTATTTGGTGAAGACATGACAATAATCGAATTGAATCGAACGAAAATAAAATTCAATAAACCTATATACGCGGGATTTTCTATTATGGATCTCGCTAAAACCTACATTTATGATTTTCATTATAATTACATAAAAAGCAGATTCGGTGACCAAGCAAAGCTTATGTATACCGATACGGATAGTCTCATATACTACTTCACGGTACCCGATATATATGAGCTCATGAAACGCGACTTGGACCGATTCGATACTTCCGACTATCCTTTAGAAAATATTTACAAGATGCCTCTAGTCAACAAAAAAGCGTTGGGATTAATGAAAGACGAAAATAACGGGAAGATAATGACTGAGTTTATAGGCTTAAGAGCGGAATTATATGCCTTCAAAGTTTTAGGTGAAAATAGAGAGCAGAAACGTGCCAAGGGAATCAAAGGGGCAACACTGAAAACCATAACGTTCGATGACTACATACAATGTGCTCTGCAGCATCGAAATCTGACAAAAAGTCAAAATTTAATTCAAAGTAAGAATCATCAGGTTCATACGGTAATGCAGAGGAAGATAGCGCTGAGCTGGAACGACGACAAGAGGATCATATTTCCTGACACGACGGACACGCTTCCGTGGGGTTACGATAAGACTGTGTAGAATGAAATAAACATACTTGTCAAACATTATCTTTCTTTATTAATAAACCTTACAAGTCAGACTTATTTATCCAACTATTGTGTGTATTATTGAAACCTAACCTTTTTACAAATAGCTTGTTTCCACGTCTCTTGAGCACCTTCTCCACCAGGTAGATGTCGGAATTCTTGACTTTGAGAAGTTCCTGTTCGTAGAAGCCACCCGCTATCGGCTGATCCTGATAGTCATTAAGCTTGTATGTTACTGGATCAGTATTTACTACTTGGATGATTGTGAATATTTCAGTCGTCCAATTTGGTGTACATCCTTTCTCAAAAACATTCTTATATTTGCTGATTCGGACTTTATCTCCAACTTTGAACTTTGCCGGCTTAACCGATCTGACTCGAACTTTTTGGTATACAGTCTGCAATAATGTCCGCTCGTTTCTAGGGGATACGTCCTTTGGCTTCATGCGAATAGTCCGATGTTTAGAGTTGTTGTAAGCCGAAACCAAATCAGATAAAATGTCCGTCCACTTGTAATTTCCTTGCAGACTGAACTGCATCCACATTTTGTGTTTCAGCGTACGATTAAAGCGTTCACAGATCGATGCCTTCAAGTTACTAAAGGTTGAATATAGTTGAATATTATATCGTCTCATGAGAGAATCGAAATTTGAATTATAAAATTCTCCGCCTCTGTCAACGTGTAATTTCTTCGGGGTACGTCCCTGTACGAGTACAGATTCCATAGCACTCGTCGTATCTTTACCCGTCTTGCTCTTCATTGGCACGACCCAGGCATACTTTGAGAATATATCGATGACCGTGAGCATGTATTTGTAACCTTTGTTTTCTCCCGCGTACAGTGTCATATCAACGAGATCCGCTTGCCAAGTTTCATCCAAACCGCGAACATCTACACGACGACGCGGATAGTTCTTTCGAGCTGGTCTATGCAGCTCCGTCACGAGCGTTAGCTTTTTCTCGTTCATTTTCCAAGACCGTTAGTCTAGTGTCCAGCTTGAGAATGATTTCGGCGGTGCGAGTCGATAAGTCTTGTACTGCTTCGATAACAACACCTAGGTTCCGCAGAGCATTCGTCATGCGAGAGTCCAAGACATGTATCATTGCGAGGATTTCGTTTCTCACAACGTCGATCTCATGACGCATGAGGTTCATAGTAACAACGTCGCCTTGCTGCAGAGGATTGGCAACGTTGCACAGTCACTTGTTATCTATATCGTAATGCCCGTCGGTGGTGAATTCAAACCCAATACCGGGAGGACCGCGACTGCTTGGGGCGGCGCTCTTGTCCAACTGTCGTCCAAACACATCGATGCTCATTTTGGAAATGACTGTGGAAACGACGGGCGGTTGATTAATAAATGATGTCAGCTTCACGCAATTCTTCGATTATCGATACGATTTCGTTGGTGTGACTCGAGTTTCCAGCTGCTTGGGATGCCAGGAGTAAACGAAGACGGTCCACCAGCTCGTTGGGGTCGTCCCAGTGAACGTAATCCGTTCCTTTCCCCTCTTGGGCAACCATGAGCTGTGGAAGCACACCTTCACCCGTGTGTGATCCGGTGGCGATGAACTTCTTAAACTTGGGATTATCCACTGCTCGAATAGCTTGATCACTTCTATAGTATTTCCGATGTGCGTTGGTAGCAATTACGATTTCTTTATAATTTTTTATATCATTTGAAGTCACGTAGGTCTCATCGGGTATCTTTTTGAATAGTAGTTCCAACAAACCTTCGGTCTTTGTATAACGCTTGTCGCCCGCATGAATAAAGTCACTCCCAAAACTTATCGGTGAGTCACCCATCATCAACCTGTCGTCAGCAAATACGCGTACACCGTACACGTTATCCAGATCTTTTTTTCTATTCACATCTCGTAACATTTCGAGATACTCGTTGCTACCCTGTTCAAGAAACTCATCTGTCGGTTGTATAGTTATATCTTCATCTACTGTTAAAAAGGAATCATCGTCTTCTCGAGGTTCTTCTTTGATCGGCTCTTCTCTGATGGACTTGGCGCTAGCTTGAGAAACCTTCACCAGTTGTCGCAGCGGAGTTACTACCGGTTTGAAAACATTGCTCATTGTCTGCTCAGCGGTCTCCCTACCCGACTTTATCATTCTGTGTTTACGTCGAATCGCCGCGCTGGCTTTAGCGATATGACGCAACACTTCTTTTTGTTGATGAATTTTCGTATCTTGCATGTTGACGCAGCTGTATCTGAGAGGCTACTGATTCTACTTTCCGGAATATTCTCAATTTATGCTCACAAAACAGTCAAACCCCTGTTTATATCTACCGTCATTCAACTCACTGTCCTTGTCTATTACAACGAATCCATACTTGCCGCTGTTCCAACACACAGAGCACAAGTCTTTGAACTGCGTGTAAGTCATGTCGGTATTCACATGATCATCGTACACATGCCTCAAGTTCATCTCATCTTGCTTGAACAGTACCCAAAGATTGGTGTTGTCGCGCACGAGATGCTTGGGGATGCGGGCGTAGGTCTGACAGAGATAAAAGCAATCCACGTGTTTATGTCTTCCCATACAGAAGAAAGCTCGGATGTTATCCTGCTTCTCACAAGCCACGTCATCAAAAACGATGATCGAATTGGGTAATGCCTCGTCTGGCACGACTACTTGTTCATGCTCGTCGAATGGAAAGTATTCAACGCCATCTACTTCCTCGAGTAACTGTTGCAGCAACTTGTACTTGGGCTGATTCAATGATTTCGAGTAGATATAGACGTTTTCGAACCTCAATCCGTTGGGGTGTGTTATGAGGGTGAGCAGCGCGTTGGTCTTGCCGCAGTTGGACGGACCGCAAAATACCGCGCGCACGCTGTTCGGCAGCAAATCACTGTGCCGTTTTTCAGTTGCAACATTTTGTTGCACAAATTTATCGAAATTCATTACAGGTAGCTTGACAGGCTGCGTCTCGAACCTTATCTCGACTCTGACTAACGGTGAACGGTATAAATAGCATGTTTATAAAGAAGATTTCTCAGTCAGAGCGTAGCCATGATCGTGCACAAAGCCTGTCGTAAGCGAACTAAACGTTGTGGGAAAGGTCTGGTCAACAGAATCATTAACAGTCTTCCTGTAGAGTTACATCTGCCTGGTTATCAATACTGCGGACCTGGTACCAAATTAGCGAAGAGACTCGCGCGCGGTGACCCAGGTATCAACCCGCTTGACGCAGCCTGCAAGGAACACGATATCGCCTACTCGAAGAATCGGGAAAATCTGGCAGCTAGAAGTGCGGCAGATAAGATTTTGGCTGAGAGAGCCTGGAAACGGGTTTTGGCTTCAGACGCAAATATCGGTGAGAAAGCAGCCGCCTGGGCAGTGACAAACGCGATTAAAGCGAAAACTAAGCTCGGTATGGATATGCAGAAACCGGTGGTATTGAGAACGGTTATCGATGCCGCCAAACGGTCTATGGTTCCAGGAAAGACTGCGCAAGTCGCCATCAAATCTGCATTGAAGGGTGCACGAGGCGCTGTTAGAAAAGCTGGTGGTAAATGCAATGTACTTTCTCCACGGATTCTACCTGTCCCAGCTAAAGTTGGTGGTTTCTTACCATTCCTTATACCCCTCTTTGCCGGGCTCAGTGCTACGGGCGCGTTGGCTGGTGGGGCAGCAGGTATTGTAAAAGCGGTGAATGACGCAAGCTCCGCCAAGAGACAACTGGAAGAAAGTCAACGGCACAACAAGACCATGGAAGCTATCGCTCTAGGTAAGGGGCTCCATCTGAAACCGTATGGAAAAGGCTTAGGTCTCCACCTGAAGCCAAAGAACTAAAAGTGACGCTGCCACAACGAGCGCTAACTGACGCGGACCTGTTAAAGTATGCGACTACCCTGGACATTCCACATTTTCGCGGCGTCTTCATGCGAAACGATTTGCCCAAAGATGGACCGCGTAGGTTTGAATCGGGCATCGTCAATCTAGATGATAAAGATGGTCCTGGAACACATTGGGTCGCGTACCGAAAGATCGGTAACGAAGTAGTTTACTTTGACAGTTTCGGTAATCTTCGTCCACCGTCGGACCTCGTCAGATACCTTGGTGTTGGTAGCGTCAAATATAACCATAAAAGATATCAAGACTACGATACGTTCAACTGTGGTCACTTGTGTCTCGAGTTTCTATATAAACATGCAGCGTAATTCCTCGAAGTCAGTTTGATTTTCGCAGTAGTCATGGATGATTCGTTCACACTAACCGTATCGGGAAACTCCTCGGTTCTTGAGACTCAATACTTTCCCCCTATCGAACTTTCCCATCTCAAGAATTACTTCCTCGGTCTCGTTGCATTACTGACTTTTAATTCGATTCCGAATGTAGATGTTGGTCACAACAAGATTTACGTAGGTGAAGAAATAGTCACTATACCCACCGGTAGCTATGAAATAGAGGATATAGAGAGTTATGCACAGGGTGTCTTGTTGAATAAGGGTATCACCATCAACATCAAACCGAATAATAATACACTGTGTAGCGAAATCAAATGCAGTCACCTTGTAAATTTTGTGCCCGGCAATTCTATAGGCAGCCTATTGGGTTTCACTCCACGTATTTTGCAAGCTGATCGAGTTCATGAGTCTGACCTTCCTGTAACTATTCTTAAAGTCAACGCACTACGAGTCGAGTGTAACATTACAACGGGTGCCTACGTCAATGAGCGTAAAGTACACACCATTCATGAGTTTTTTCCCGTTGTTTCACCTGGATATAAGATCATTGAAGTACCGTCTCACGTCATTTACCTTCCAGTCACCGTAAGGATCATAGATCACATCCAACTCCGCATAGTCGATCAGGACGGTGATTTGGTTAATTTCCGCGGAGAGGTTATAACTATCAGGTTGCATATCAAGACTCAATAATGGGAATAGTTTATAGCAGAAGTGGTTATAATACTAAGGTAAGATGCCCCGAACACGTCAGTCGTCAACCGGTTCTCAAAGAGCTGACACCTCAGAACGTGCTGCTTCTGAAAAGCTTGGGTCTCAAGATCACACCTTTAGGAAGAGGAATTTTCGCAAAATAAGATTCGTTTGCATCTGTGTCATCTGCTGTATACCATGGAGGAGGAACTTAGACATTCGCACACTACGAGGTTCACACACACAAACCCTATGCCTCTAGACCAACCAATAGAGAAAAAAGAGAGGCTATTCTCACACTTAAATATAGCAGCAAATGACCTTTACCACCTTTTAAAATATAGCACGTAGATGAGAACCCCGGTGTTGGCCCCAGCAAAATCGCTTTGTGGAATTTTTTAAGCAACAAAAACTGTCGAAAATTGTCATTTTTCTGGTTTTTTACAAATATCTCAAAAAGTGATAGAGGAATCGTTATACTCTCAATAGGACTTTTGTAGGGAATTGAAAAACCTACAAAATGGTTTTGTGTGCAGCTGGATCAGTGCATTTCCCACTGAGAAAATCCGGAAAAACCTCTAAAAATAGACCATTTTTCGAAAATTCATAACTTTTACAAATTTAAAGCTGGACAAACGACCTTGCGGGAAATTATAGATAATAACATGTAGTTTAACTGTACGCAAGATGGTTTCTGTCCGATGTGTAGTTTTTGCACAATCGCGTTATAAACAATTTAAGGGCTTATCTTGTAAAATGCGCGAATTTAAGGGAAATTGTCGTATTCGAATTTTACAAACGGCATTTGAAAGTAGAGATCAAAATCTTCAATCTGTATATTTTGGATTTTCATCTGGGATGTGGGAAATGTGTCTAAAACGTCCCTGAAAGTTCCTCCAAACGCTCGAAAGTGCGTTCGAGGCAAAGTCGGGTACCGGTAGTGGGGGAACGAGCCCCTAGCGCGGCGGGCTGCTAAAGCCTGGAGCACAGGCTTTTCGTTTCGGCTCACCTACAGGGATCGTGACCAGTGTACAGTCACTCACACGCAGCGCCGACCAATCACAGCTATGTGTGAACGATCGTGGCGCCTGTGGGTGAGGCGAACACGGAACACGAAAAGTCTGTGCTCCAGGCTTAACATACTCTACTCCGCTGGCTCGTTCCCCCACTACCGGTACCCGACTCTGCCTCGAACGCACTTTCGAGCGTTTGGAGGAACTTTCAGGGACGTTTTAGACACATTTCCCACATCCCAGGTGAAAATCCAAAATATACAAATTGAAGATTTTGATCCCTACTTTCAAATGCCGTTTGTAAAATTCGAATACGACAATTTCCCTTAAATTTGCGCATTTTACAAGATAAGCCCTTAAATTGTTTATAACGCGATTGTGCAAAAACTACACATTGGACAGAAACCATCTTGCGTACAGTTAAACTACACGTTATTATCTATAATTTCCCGTAAGGTCGTTTGTCCAGCTTTAAATTTGTAAAAGTTATGAATTTTCGAAAAATGGTCTATTTTTAGAGGTTTTTCCGGATTTTCTCAGTGGGAAATGCACTGATCCAGCTGCACAAAAAACCATTTTGTAGGTTTTTCAATTCCCTATAAAAGTCCTATTGAGAGTATAACGATTCCTCTATCACTTTTTGAGATATTTGTAAAAAACCAGAAAAATGACAATTTTCGACAGTTTTTGTTGTTTAGAAAATTCCACAAAGCGATTTTGCTGGGGCCAACACCGGGGTTTTCATCTACGTGCTATATTTCAAAAGGTGGTAAAGGTCATTTGCTGCTATATTTAAGTGTGAGAAGAAATCTCTATTGGTTGGTCTACTCATCGAATTTCAATAACAGTGACGAGATTCGTACCGCTGTTCAACACCAAGACCTGTGCGTATTGCCGTGCAAGAGTTCATTGCATGTGTATGGAAAGATAGTCAAGGCCGATGGAACTCCGTCGACTACCGCAACACTGGTCAACAACGGTGTTTGTCATCTGTTTGAAGAAATGCGTTACGAGATAAATGCTATTGAGATCGATAGGAGCAAAAACGTCGGTCTCACCAGTCTTATGAAAGGTTACCCTTCTCTGAGACCTGGACAGAATTGGATGATGGGGAATGCCGGTTGGCTTAATATGAACGCGACCCATGTGGATGCCGCTGGTAATTTCGAAGTATGCGTACCGCTGAAGATGATGTTAGGGTTCTCCGAAGACTATCGCAAGATAATCGTGAACGCCAAACACGAGTTGATCTTGACCCGTTCGAAGACCGATACGAATGCGGTTCTACAAGCTCAAGATGAGGAATTCAAAATCCTGATCGATAAGGTCGAATGGTTGTTACCATATGTGAAGCTCGCGGATCAACGGAAAATACAGCTGTTGAATTTCATCGAGAAAGATCCGGCGATCTCCATGAGTTTTCGCAATTGGGAATTGTACGAGTATCCTGTACTTCCCACTACTTCGAAGCACGTTTGGACGGTGAAGACATCGACTCAGCTGGAGAAACCTCGCTACGTTATACTGGGTTTCCAAACAAGTCGGAAGAATAAGCTGAATCGAAACGCTAGCCATTTCGATCACTGCAACATCACCGACGTTAAACTCTTCTTGAATTCTCAATGCTATCCCTATGGGAACCTTAATCTCGATATGAGTCATAATCAGTATGCTCTGTTATATGAAATGTACGCCAATTTCCAAACCTCCTATTACGGCAATGAACCTGAACCGTTGCTGAAAAAGAGTGAATTCCTACAGTACGCTCCCCTATTCGTCATCGACTGCTCGAAACAAAACGAGTCGCTCAAGTTTGGACCTGTAGATGTTCGTCTCGAGTTTGAAGCTAAAGATAACTTCCCTACCGATACGTCGGCATATTGCTTGATTTTACACGATCGGGTAGTTGAATACAATCCCATAAGTGGCGGAGTGAAGAAATTGGTATAATTATATGTATTTCTGCAAATAAAGATTTTAAGTATATGTGACGCTTGAATCATTTCCATCCCGCCGCTCAGCGGTATCTTATTACTCTAGATTAAGCTTAGAAAGGAAGGAGAGAGTTAGTATTAATACTGTTGTAAAATATTTCATCATTTATTTTACTGTTGGAAATTTACAAATTCATTTGTCATAGGTCCATCGAATTCGTCGTAACAGATATGTTTGCTTCTTTGCTTCCGACAGTTTATGATGTCCTCGTCCCTCTTCATATCCTCTGATAGTTTCTCCCACACCTCGTCAATGATATCCGATGCGTAAATGAGGATAAATTGTTTCGTTAAAAATGCTATATCCTCCTTCCTCATCCGTTTCAAACTTCCCACTTGAAGATATGTTTGCAAAGATTTATGTAAAGACTCGGTACAGTCCTTCAAGAACCAAGATTTCAATCGCTGAACGTTTTCCCAGGCACACCGGTATCCGACGATGTTCCCATGATAGTCCTTATGCCAACCACCCACTTTGACGTATTGCAAGAATCCAAGACTCGGACACCCCAATTCTTCCAGATCGATCACTGGCTTTGAATCGTCGTTGATCATCTTCTCGAGCCACTGTTTCTTCTCATTTCTCTTGACATATATATAACTTGCTTGCTCAACAATTCTCTTCAATGCTGTCTGCAGATTATCGTAAGACATGTCACCGTCATTCCACTCTAATCCATGATAATTTTGCGTCAACCAGGAATTGGTAGCTCTGCATTTGGGTGGTAAGGTTTGCCAAGAACAGGGTGGTTTGAACAGGATGCGAGTTATACCATGTCTACCTGCGTCATCCGGTTGAACACTGATTGCAGCCAGCTCCTTTACAACAAATTGGTCGTAAAAGTTTTCGAAACCTTGCATATCCAAAATCATCTCCATTGTGATATTTTTTAGATTCTTTACTACTTGAAGATCGGTTGAATACTAATTTTCATTCCTGAAATTTTCGCTCTTTTATAGCTGACAACCCCTCCACTAATTTTCTAGAACGTTCCAAAAGATCTTTCCGGAGTCAAAATGTTTCCCTCCACCAAATTTCTAGAACGTTCGAAAAGATCTTTCCAGAGTCGATTCCGAGAACTATTCTTCTGAGAATCATTAGGCTAAGTAACTCGATCCGAAGAGAACAGCGTGTCGAATAATCAGACTCAAAAACTTCTCAGGGTGTCAGTAATAATTCTGAGAACTGTTTGACTGCCCGAAATTCCAACAATGGTCATTCCAGGGATTATTAGTTATCAAAGAATAGACTTGCATGTTCTTCGTACAGGGGTATGAAATTCACACAGGGTGCCGAATAATTCCAGGAACTGTTTGTCTGCCCTCCAAAATGACATTGGGAAAGCTTCTGGAAGGTTCTGACGCAGGGGTTCGGAATTTTATATCGGGATGTGTGACGTTAATTCAAGGGTGTGTGACGTCAATTTAAGGGAGTGTGACGTCATATTAAGGGAGTGTGACGTCATATTAAGGGAGTGTGACGTCAATTCAAGGGTGTGTGACGTCAATTCAAGGGAGTGTGACGTCAATTCGAGGTGTATGACTCCATTTTGAGGGTGGGCGACGCCATTTTGAGGGTGGGTGACGCCATTTTGAGGGTGACGTCAGGGGTCCGAGAGCGTGACTCAGACTCCCCCTCCAACACCCTCACACGGACACGGGAGGGTGCGTGTGTGTGCGTGCGTGTACGTGTGCACTAACACGCGTTGGTCCAGAACCGGCCTAGGGTATCTACTGACATTTTTTTTAGCGAACTGGTGCTGCTTGTTGATGGATACATACATATGAATGGATTTATGAAATGTAGATCTGAATATTCACAGTTGCGTAAGTTTTTTTGTTTTCGTGCCATTATGCGTGCGACCCGCACGACGTGCGATACACATGTAAACCATATGCGGACACAGCTGTGTGATCACCTGATGACACGTCGTGCGGAGAGATCGGCACGTGTGCCTTCCCCATGCGCGCATCCTGCGGAAACTTTGCTATCTGGATAGTAACGCGCCTAAAAGGTAGGCAAAGGGGAAACGCCTGCAGCGAGCAGATCAAACATCGACGCTTCGTTTTTATTTGACACATAATAAAGAAAACCCAATCGTCAATCTTTGTTCTGCTCAATGTAGGCATTTCTCGTTTGCCCACCTTTTAGGCGCGTTACTATCCACAAAATCGCTCTGTATATAAATGAAAGATAATCAATATTTCTAGAGGCTATACTCAACTAACCCGAATTTGGGTTTGACGATTGCAAAAGAATTTACGTGATAAATATGTAATTTTTCGAAACTAACTAGTTGATTAAATGACAAACATTTGTACCCTGAAATTTTTCCCAACTTATACGCGCCTAAATAAGGTATGAATTCAGTTTCTAAAACCTCCAGTACGAAGTACACCTTAATTTCATCATATAGTATTATACGAGGGGTGACGCACTCTAAAATCTCTAAAATCATAAAGACAACGTAACACGTTTCGCCCTATACGACATTGTACTGTGATTTTTCCTCATTTCTCGTTATTTTCCTTATTCACACCGCTATAGTATTACACTATAGTGCGTTAAGCGGTTTTGGCCATCAAGAGCTGAGCTTATTCTACCTTATTTTAACGAAGAAAATCATGATTTCCGAGTGCGTCACCCCTCGGTATTATACAAATTTTGCCCACAACTATTTTATATAGATATCCTCCTCTTGAAACAAATAATCCATCTCCATGACGATACGAAATACCATTCTTAACTATTTCACTACACTCTACAGTTTCTTGGCATAATTCTTTGTTTGATAGAGCTTGTTGAATTGCTTCATTATATGGCTCAAAATCACCAAGGTGGTAAATTCCAAGTTTGGAATTTCTCAAAAAAATTTATCATATTTTTGTTCTGCAAACCAGTTCTAATCATTGACCAACTTATCTTTAATTGATATCCGAACGGGGCAAGCTGGAAATTAAAAATTACGTGAATAAAAAGTATTTATGGAAAACAAGTCATGAGCTGCCGTCATTTCGGGAACGCTTGAAAAAGTAATAATTACTAATGCATAAATACGGAAAATGATTTGTTTATTATAGTAGATACATAGCTGAGATATGTCATCAATCTTTAAAAATGATAAACATGTCAATTACTGTGTGAATGTGAAGTTTTTTGAAAAATAAGTCATGAGAAACATAAATTTACATGTTTTCATAGTTATAGTTCCTTTAAAAGTAATATTCATATAATTTTGGACATTTAATTTAGTATAAAAGCAAAGAAATAAATTTATATTTGCAATTGATCATTGATTTGATGAGAAAAAAATGATTTTTGCTTATTAATTCGTTATTAATTGACTTTTAGTAGCGTTCCCGGAAATGACGAATCGTTCCCGAAATGACGAATCATTCCCGAAATGACAAATCGTTCCCGAAATGACGATATGCATGCAATCCTGGAATCTTCAAAAACAAATTCATAAGTAATCCTAAAAAAAAAAAATAAAAATAAAAAAAAAATAAATAAATAAAAATTAAAAAATTAAAAATTAAAAAAAAAAAATCAATATTTTAAATTTTAAACCATCATTAACAATACAATCATAATTCCGGGAACCCAATGATCATTCCGGGAACGCATGTCATATGCGGGACCGTTCCCGGAATGACCGTTCCCGGAATGACGTTTCTACATAAAGATGCGTGTAAAATAAGTATTAGTCACTTAAACGGGATTATTTGAGATTAATATAAAGCGAGTCACATTCATCTTTAAGAAATATCGTATCAAAAAGCATTTGCTTGTTTTTTTCCTACAATTATTGGCGTTCCCGGAATGACACTGAATTGATGTACGGTGCCAAAAATTCAAACAAAACTATGCTTAGCTCTTAAATTTTTCACATTTTCACAAAAAACAGGCTGGTCAACCGATTGTACTTGAGTGTTTTATATGATTACCCACTAGCGCTATTTGTTGCGTTGTGCTGAAAATTAATATATATAAAAATGTCTGCGTTCCCGGAAATGATGCACAAATTGTCAGACAAACTGTATTAAATTTTCGGACAAAATAATATTGTGTCGATTCGGGAACTTATAAATATCATTTTATAACAAAATTAACTAAGTTAACAAGTACCGTCGAAACATTAAAAAATTTTTTTACTATGTGTTTTAGCTGTTGTTGTCCGTGGATTACTACTTAGGGACGCGTTCCCGGAATGACTTTTCGGGGGTATTTCATAGAAAAAAATATATTCTATGAATAAATTCCAGCAAATTTTTCTGATGCATTGCTTAAATGAGTTGATGTGAATAATTTGTGCTACATTATTTTAATAAAAACAAATAAATTTAATGATTTAAATGTCTCAGACACGAATTTACCACCTTGGTGATTTTGAGCCATATACATTCAAGTTGAATTTCACACTACTTTTTGATTCTATATCAGAAATAATATCTCCTCTTGAACGTACAAAACATTGATAAAGCTCGTGTTTAATGCTAAGGGATTTCGTAACGATTATGAAATTCCGTGAAAATCGTATAGCGCGTTTCATGAAGCAATGTTTACTTTCACAACGCAGTGTCCATGATTTCATCAACGGTCCAAACTGACGAATAAGTGCCGGATAGTGCATTAAATGGTGATGTTTTGGACGAAGAGGCTGTGTAAATAATGACTTACGTAAATCAATGTAATTGCGAATAAGTAAATCTAGATAAACAATGCAGGTTTCATGTATAGCAGGAGAACATATTATGCCAATGATTTCCGATAGTAATAAAATGCATTTCCAAGTTTCATCATCAATATCCCTTCGTTGTCACACTTCTCAGGAATCCCGCCGTTGTCACACTGGGTCAGATAGACCCAGACGGATTTCAAAAGGCTCTTGCATCCAAATTATCAGTCCGATTTCAATCAACAAAATAATTTCACATACTTTGAACTCTCTAGAATAAGAATCCATCGTTGTTTTTTGAAAAATAAAATTTCGACATGGTAAAAAAAAAAGTTCGAAAGCCGTCAATTTGCAAAAAAGACCATTTTGAACGTTGTTGTAATTTGTTTATTTAACTCCCGTTACTCAAGGAATGGGGAATTAAAAGGGTTGTTCCCAGAGGTGATCTTTGACAATCACTCTAAGTGCCTGATAGTGACAAAGTAGTTTTTATTTAATATTTAATATTTAAACAAGTACAAAAGAATTGCGTTTGGAGCACTTGCTCCGGTTCGAGTCAATGAGTATTCGGAGATAGCCTCCGCTTTCTTCAAGGTATCTGCTCAAGACTGAAGCGCGGCTCCGTCTTTAGCCTAATTTATAACTTACATAATGCTTACTCGATTATTGGCGTAACCGGCATGCGATGCGCTTTGTCGCATTCCAGGTCATGCCTTGCTTAATTATTTAGGATAGCCTAATTACGAAATGCAATGGAATGTTGAGTAACAATTCTCAACATCCCTCCCCCCTTAGGAGAATAGGCCTCCGGACTATTTTGTTCTACTTAACAAATTTCCTTAGTTTTAACCTTATTTGCTAATCTTATTTTAAAGCAAACCCGGTTTTATTATTTTGATATGAGATACAATAATTTATTTGTGGTTACTTATATATGAGACATATTACATATACGCTTATCCCAATTAATTACATGTTTCTTACTAGCAAAAACCCATTCATAACTTAATGCTGATTACGTCGTACCCGTGATAGACGAGTTACGTTTAAAATTAATAACAGTTTCCCTGGCCATCGGAACCCGTTTCCGCGGTTGCGGAGGCTCCGGTGCCACTGTTTGTCGTGACGTTTCTTTACATCTAAATTTACCTGTAGATACACATTTATAGATTATGTAACCTATCATGCCTACTAATACTAAATACTATTCCACTTATTGGATACAAAGGTGCCACATACGGCAGGTGCCGCCTGTGACTATTGTTCTTATCGTCTAATTCCTTATGTAGGTTCTCAAGGCTAGTTCCCAATGAGTTTAGCTCGTTTGCGTCTCGCAGGACGCTCTTGAGTACTACACTGACACCTTTATCGTTAGACTTCGGGATTGCCTCCCAGTCTGTTTCGTGGAGACTCAGATTATATGGCGGCAAGTAACTGAATTCCTGGTTACTCTGATATTGCCGTAATGTCTCCCTCCATACGGAAATCTTTCGCAGTTACAGCGCATTTCCGGTTGAGAGTTATTGTGCCAGTGCCTATTAATGTTTCGCGCGCCGAAGGCAACCCTTCGCAAGCTACTGTGATTGCCTCGGCCTCTGGAGCTACGTATAACCATGTTCCTGGTCTCTGCAAAACTAAAACTATTGCCTTATTTACCCTCACTATTCTTTTCGGACATTGTGAAAGTTCAACGTCCAACTTCGAGAGGATTGCAATTTCACAGGGTGAACCTATTCCTATCGAATTCGTGGGGCGCCTTGGGTCACACAAATAATACTCACCTAATCGCTTACAAGTTCCTAAATCTGCCTCTCTCATTCGCAGATAATTTCTATATTCGTGGTCCACCACTGCTAATTCCTCTGTCGTCTCCAGATAGCAATACGTATTATTTTGTGCCCTGACAGGCAGAGGATATACCTTATTGATGCTGTACTCCTCGCTACCTATCAGAGGTATTTCTATTACTGTAACTACTGTGTCTTCACTTCCATAAGATTTAATATCTGCGACTGTCATCAGCAATGACACTCCTGGTCGCGTCAACGGTATGGGAAAACTATGCACCGCCGGCAGGTGCGGTAGTGCCGACGAAAGGTACTCTAGTATTTTAGCTGGTGTAAGCACCGTAGGGTTGATAATACCCCTCTTAATTTCCATTAAGAATTGTACTAGGTCCTTCACATCGCTCAGCAGCGCATCTACTATTAGGCCTATTGCCTCTATGTGCTCGTCAAGGTTTTGTCTCGCTGCCGTTCGTTCTATACCGTTCGAGAGACTGATGTTGAGTTGTTTGGTTATCTCGAGCAAGGTTTTCTCATTCTCCTCCACTACCCTCATGGTGTTGTTAAACACTCCTAGCGTCGAGGATACGATTTGGATTTGCTTGCTCATTGTCTTTTTTAAGTTGGCTTGATCTTCCCGAAGATCATCGATCTCTTGATCTATTCTAGCCGCGTCTGCTGCATCCATAGTCCCGAACAAGGATTTTGCTATCGAGCCTAGACCGTCTATTAAACCTCGGCGCTTTCGTGCCGGCCCGACGCATGTGACGTCGCGAACTAGTTGCAAACCCCTATCAACTTTATCTAATAAGTTTTCTACCGATTCGCTCAAAGTCTCACATAAAAGCGAGCCCGCGTTATCTGGACCCTCGCATGTTCTGCGTATGTTGTTTAGATGCGCCTTCACGTTTTCTTCTCTTTCAAACACCGTGCGGAGGTCCATGTCTATCACTAAGCTCCACCTATCTTTGTACACTTGCAGTGTCCCTATTTTCTCGAACAATACGCCTGGATTATCCCTGAATCTCTCGATCTTGTAAGATGAGCTGATTTCTCCTTTTGCCAGCGCCATCGCCAGCAATGATCTGCAAGTTAATTTGGACATTAATACTAAAGTATCCCCTCCCTTTGTTATATCGTAAAATTTGTGAGGAATAAGGTGAGGGGTAGGATAGGGGTTGAGTATATGCTTTGCTCCTTCTAGTCAATGTTCTACGAACAACTTCAATCTGTTGGCGTGAACCTTGGTCTCCTTCCGACCCTTTCGGATGGTGTAGTTGACATCCGAATCCTTTTTCGTGATCTCGTATGGACCTACATACTTCGGCGTTAATTTCGCCGATCTTCCTCGCCGAACCGTCTCATCAAGCAGAAGAACCTTATCTCCCGGCTGAAATTTGGTCTCCACCGTTTTCCTGTCGTAGTATGATTTCGCTTTTCCCTTGGCCGCTTCCAAATTTCCTTTTGCTTGGAGATGAGCTGCCCTAAGCCTTTCGCGTAGTTCCTGGACGTAGTCGTCATACGCGTAAGTAAGTCTCGGCGCTTGCTTTACCGATGATGGTATTTCCGCTGGATGCCCGAAAACAAGTTCGTACGGCGTGATCCCTGTCGCAGTGTGGGGGGTTGTGTTGTACGTGAACATAGCGTACGGCAACCACTCATCCCAGTTGCTTTGGTCCTCTTCGATATAATTCTTTAGATATTCTGCTAGTGTTCTGTGTGATCGTTCCAGCGCTCCGTTAGATTCTGGATGATACGCTGTTGTCTGAATTTTCTCGATTTTCAAGAGTTTACACATATTCTTAAATACATTGCTCAAAAAATTAGTTCCCTGATCAGTAAGGATTACATTGGGTGTTCCATATTCGCATATAATATTTTTTACGAATTCTCTAGCCACTGTGGAAGCTTCTTGGTCAGCCACTGGCATAGCTTTGCTAAATTTGGTTAAAGCATCTTGGAACGTCAGTACATACTTATTGCCTGAATTAGTTTCAGTTAATGGTCCCACGATGTCCAGTGCACATTTTTCGAAGGCTTTCGAGGGAGTGTCGGTGATTATCATGGGTGCTTTCGGCTTTCTCTGTGTTTTATTTTTCTGAAATTTTTCGCATCTGCCTATGTAGTCTTCTATTTCCTTCCGCATTTTCGGCCACCTGTGTTCCATCTTTATTCGTTCCAGTGTACGCGATACGCCTTGGTGCCCCCCCATGGGTGCGTCGTGATATTCGTACAAGATCTTTTTCCTCTTGTCTTCCGTGT